>JAQFVV010000048.1:4354416-4954416 GCA_028023455.1 Epiperipatus broadwayi | reverse complement strand
AAAGTAAATTCCTCATTATAATTATATAAAAAAATCACCATTTATATGAAATTATTATTGAAAAATGAATATAGTAAATGTATTCTACAATGTATCAAAGAAAACAAAATAAAAATACTCCTAGTATACTTTACAAATCAGTTTCTATTAGTAACCATATGAAGAAGTAACAAAAACTGTTTTATTATAATGACAAAATATATGACTATTTGAAAGTAACAAAAACTTTTATTATAATGGCAAAATATATGAATATTTATTGCTGACAAATGGCAAGAAAATTTTAATAAAAACCTATTTGATCTAACCATATTGATGCTCATATATTATACATAAAATATTTCATTCTAAAATTACAGAACTGGTAGTAAAATGTATACAATATGGAAAGGAGTAAAGAATAAGAAAAGTAAAATCAATAAAGATGAATATATTATTACAGATAGAAAATCTACAGGTCTCAAACTTGCCACAGCCAAATATGCAAAAACAAACACATTTAATGTGAAAAATTTATGAGAAATATATTTTTAAAAAACTTTTTGTGAAGTATTATGTTTAGTTTGTTATAATGTCTTTGTTTAGAAATAATTTAATAGTTTTTATTTTAAAGAAATGAGTTTTATTTGTAAAACTAAACTGTTTCAGTTAATAGTCCAAAATAAAATTTATTGATAGCTTTAATGTAACATTATCAAAAGGGGCAGGGTATTAGACAATTTAACACAATAAAAATGATTTAAATTGTTATAAAAATATTTTGTTTGTATTTAAAAAAGCTGATATAATAATTATTAAATTCTAAGATTTTATTAAATTTCAAGATTAATATAAGTTTCACCCCCCCCCGGGGGGGACACACGTTTTATTAAATCATTATATTAACTATGAGAACAATTAAATTTGTTTCCTATTTATAGGTCAGATTGAATTTTTTTTTTCTTAAGACAATCATTTAATCAAATTGCCTTTATTACATCTGAAGACCAAACACACTAATGTTTAAATAAATTGCTAGTTCTCAAAAAATTCATTAATTAAACAAATATATGCAAGAGTTTTGCTGTTGCTTACCTGAAATTAAACAAAAAGTTCTTTATTTAATGTCTAACTTTTGATAATAAAAAATGTGCTACAATTGCTATATATATGATTTAAATAATTGGTTGGGGGGGGGGGATATTTAATTAAATTATTTTTCCCCTAAATATTAAATTAATAAGTGAGTTGTTTATATATATTTGATTAACTAATGGAAAATATGTTTTTTTTTTAAATTGAATTCATTATTATCAAAACATTAATTGTTAGTCCAAGAGTTAATTCTATAGGGGACTGAATTTAGCAAAGATCTAAATCAGAAACGCTAAATAGAATTCGTTGGAGGGAAAAATTTACAAGAGTAAAAAGCTCAACATCCAAAAAAAGTCAGACTAGAAGATTTTTATTATATAGGATATATAAATCTTTATTATTATTTGACAAGCTTATAGGAAACCTAATTTGTTAAATTATTTCAAAATGTACTAATTTACCTATATACTGAATGTAGAAAATTATTATTATTATTATTTTTCTCATGTGTCATAGCATCAGCCGGGAAGGGAACCCGCGATCCCGGGACAACCGATTGTAAAGCAATCGTCGCTGATCTCTCGACCACCAATGCTTGACTGTCGAAAATTATTTATATTCGTAATAAAATAAAAACTCAAATTGCCTAATTATTGCTATTATTCAAACTTTTGTTATTCTTCCCAAGTACTTTTGTCTCAATGGCCTACATGACATTCAGAGTCCCAAATAGGCCATAAGCAGGAAATGCTGAATAATATACAGAGGAATAACTAGGTAATAACTATAATCATTAATAGTACTTTATCATTATTTTCCACTCATTTGATATATATATATATATTTAATATAACAAAACCTTTGATTTATTCTTTTACAAACTCGATCAACATTACTATTAAACAAAAAAAAAATTCCTGTTATTGATGATTCAATATTTAAAATCCTTTTCTGATTCAGTTTAACAGCAAACATTGATGAACTCACTTCTATATAAATACAAGAAACAAGCTATTCTAATCTTCACATGACCACCTCTGCTTATTCTAATCTTTATAAAATAAAATTCCAATGGTTTTATTAAATGTAACACATTTTACTCCTAAACCCTAACATATTTAAATTTAACTGAAGATTTAGTAATTATTATTAGAAAATTTAATTTTTAATGGTACATTATTTCTTTGTTTTCCATTTTATTAGCTTTTAATTCAAAGAATTTTGTGAATGCTTTTTAAATATATAGTGACAAACATGCATGGGATCATAAAATTTATATAAATTTAAATCTTGAATAATATAAAAAATATGTTGGGTTTCACTGTTCCCCGATAGAATTCTAAAAGTTTATCCAATAGCGACTCAACACTCCTTCGGTTAAATCCAGTGCATTTAATAAATTTAACTCACACTAATTTAATTAATACATTAACTGACAATAATTATTAGAGTAACTTTACATTATATATATAGACATAAGCCCGTAGGCGCACAAAATAAAAATCGTTCCGACCTGTTGAGTTCCTAGCTTGCTTTCTCACGTCAGGAGACAAACTCTCCGCTCTAGAAGCTTCTGGGCAAAAGGTGACGTCCAGCACGCAAATTTTAGTCCATCTGCTCTTTGAATTCCTTGTTAACTCTCTTTTTTTTTTTTTTTTTTTTTTTATAGCACCGCCGGGCCGCGCCCCCCCCCCCCCCCCCCCCCCCCCCCTCTTGGGGGGGGGGCGGCGACCCCCCCCCCCCACACCCCAAACCACCCCTCTTTTTTAATTTCTAATTTATCATATAATTCTACGTTTTTCTCCTCCAACCTGCATGTCATGTTTTATTGTTTTCTTTCTACAACTGATTGGCTGGTATTCCCGCTTATCAGATAAGGTAGTTATTTCTTTTAAGTGAACATACGTTGGATTCCAGAATTTTACCTTTTGTTATCTTTAATTAACGAATTATTATAAGACTCAAATTCTTGTTATCAACGACAGAAATCTGACTATCATTCCTTTAATTATTATAAGTATATTTTTATCTCGTTATCACTTATTTTACTTTTTCGCTATAATTAGAATATAATCTTTATTCTAAACTTATAAGTCCTAATTATTTTTTAGTTTCTTATTTTTCAATTATTTTTTATTTATTTACTATTATATTACCTTTATATGTATGTGTATGTACCTAGACACATACACAACAGGTTTTAAGTTAGGGAAGTGACTTAAAAAATAAAGATTTTAGTGAATCATCACACAAGATTGAACAAAACAAAGATAAAATAAATATCCATTTATTATATGGAAAGGTCTATGTTCCTAAATAGAGAATTTGTGATGTTAAATAATTCTCATTGCTCCTTTAATTAAATAGAATATTTTGACTGCAAGAAAATTTTAAAAGGGATTCAAGGCTGGAAATTAAAATAATTTCCACATTTAATATTAATATACGCATTACAATATATATAAATTGTGTTGTACATGTTTAGCAGATATCATTTAGCTAAAAATGTTTTTATATCGGCCAAAAATATATATTTCTAAGGCATTTGACTGATGGTCAAATAAGTAATTTGTGGCCCGAATTTATTGTAGAAAATTTAGTTTTATTAATTTTTAATTTGTAAGATTTAAAAAAAAAAAGAAAAAAGCTACATTTGTAAAAAAAAAAACTATTGTCCATTGAAGTCACAAGTAATTAAAAATTTGGAAACAAGTCCCCTGTATAAATGGGTGGATTAGCATCTGAGTTATGGAAAAGGTTTTTTGTTGAGTAGATGGACAGCAACATAGAAAGTCTGTAAAATGCATTTCAAAAAAGAGATTCAGTTTACAGTTAAGTGGATAAGAGGTCAATTACAAAATGTTACACTAGATGAGATAGCTATATATAAATGCATTTTTCATTATATTCATGGCTACTGCAATGAGAAAATAGTTCTTCATAATTGAGGCAGTTATGAGTAGTTGGACAAGCTAACCAACAAATGTATCAATTAATATATGCATGATGATTCAAACATCAATTACAGATTCATCTACTCGAATATGTTCTCTGCTTAATGCAGAGGAACAGCTGGCAGCATTGAATACATTCAGTCAATCACAAAGTCAATAATTGCTTTTTTTTTTTTTTTTGTTGGGACAAGTACACAGATTTAACAAGTTTATTGTAAAAAAAAATTTTTTTAATATTTTAAAAGAGGTGTAATATGTGAAACAAGCACAAAATATGGAATGACATACAAATTTAAGGCAGAATATGAAGAACAATTTTCTTCACAATGATTAATGCAAAATGTGTTATATATATATGAAGCAAACATATCACCCACCCACCCCCAAATGAAATATCAAAATATTTTTAAATCATACAGGTTTTAATAAAGATGTTTCATTAAAAAGTAAATTAGCAAACAAAAGTTAAAAGAATTTAAGGTACTTTAGTACTTTTCTTGCTATGACGTATTACCACAAAGACGTACTACTCTAATCTTCCAATCTTTAAGATAACGTCTCCTAGTAATTTCCTGACAATGTTAATCGATAAAATATGTTCAGAAATCACGTGGAGATGTTACGTTAAAGATCGAAAGATTAGAGTAGTAAGTCTTCGTGGTAATACATCATACCAATAAAAAGCAGTAAAGAAGCCATCTGGTAGAAATCGGATGCCATGTTTGTTGTTTCTGAAAAAAAAAAAATTAATATAATAAAATGTAATAACATTGGTAGGCAGCAATAATAATACTAAAAAGTACATCTAATAGCAAGAATAATACTAAAGAGGCTAACGGGTAAAAATAGCAATAATAATACTAAAGAGGACATCTAATAGCAAGAATAATACGAAAGAGGACATCTAATAGCAAGAATAATACCAAAGAGGTCAACCGGTAAAAATAGCAATAATAATACTAAATAGGACATCTAATAGCAAGAATAATACGAAAGAGGACATCTAATAGCAAGAATAATATGAAAGAGGACATCTAATAGCAAGAATAATACAAAAGAGGTCAACCGGTAAAAATAGCAATAATAATACTAAATAGGACATCTAATAGCAAGAATAATATGAAAGAGGACATCTAATAGCAAGAATAATATGAAAGAGGACATCTAATAGCAAGAATAATACGAAAGAGGACATCTAGTAGCAAGAATAGTATGAAAGAGGACATCTAGTAGCAAGAATAATATGAAAGAGGACATCTAGTAGCAAGAATAATACGAAAGAGGACATCTAGTAGCAAGAATAGTACAAAAGAGGACATCTAGTAGCAAGAATAATACGAAAGAGGACATTTAGTAGCAAGAATAATACGAAAGAGGACATCTAGTAGCAAGAATAATATGAAAGAGGACATCTAATAGCAAGAATAATATGAAAGAGGACATCTAATAGCAAGACTAATACTAAAGAGGTCAACCAGTAAAAGTAGCAATAAAGGACATTTAAGAGCAAGAATAGTACGAAAGAGGACATCTAATAGCAAGAATAATATGAAAAAGGACATCTAATAGCAAGAATAATACTAAAGAGGACATCTAAGACCAAGAAATATATATATGACATTAACTTAAAAAATGATTTAAAGCAAAACTGCAAAAATTAGCACAAAAAAAAATAATTTGTCTAAAAGACCAAAAAATGTCAAATAGGTACTGTTAAAATATATATATATAAGACATCACTTAAAAATTGATTTAAAGCAAAACTGCAAAAATTAGCACAAAAAAAATGTCTAAAAGACCAAAAAATGTTAAATAGGTACTGTTAAACAAAATATATATACATAAAACATTCACTTAAAAATTGATTTAAAGCAAAACTGCAAAAATTAGCACAAAAAAAAAATTGTCTAAAAGACCAAATAATGTTAAATAGGTACTGTCAAAAATATATATGTAAGACATTCACTTAAAAATTGATTTAAAGCAAAACTGCAAAAATTAGCACAAAAAAAAAATAATTTGTATAAAAGACCAAAAAATGTTAAATAGGTACTGTCAAATATATATATAAGACATTCACTTAAAAATTGATTTAAAGCAAAACTGCAAAAATTAGCACAAAAAAAAATTCTCTAAAAGACCAAAAAATGTTAACTAGGTACTGTCAAATATATATAAGACATTCACTTAAAAATTGATTTAAAGCAAAAATTAGCACAAAAAAAAAAAAAAAAAAGAATTCTCTAAAAGACCAAAAAATGTTAAATAGGTACTGTCAAATATATATGTTTTCGCTTAGCTTGTCATTCCTCAGCAAAAAAAAAATAATTACACGCGCCAAAAAAGTACATAAATTAATAGTAATTTACTAAAATTATTATAAATTCAAATTGACTACAAAATAATTGACAAAAAATTTATAAAATTTTTTTATAATTTTAAAATTAAAGACAAAAAAAAAAACACTTTTTCCGATATAGTGTGAATCTATTATACAGCGGAAATGGCGGACGTAAAAAAAAAGCCATCTCATAGGGAAAAAAAACGGACGGTGTCATGTTTGTAGTTACTCGGAAAAAGCAAAATAATTACATGCGCCAAAAAAAAAAATACATAAATTAATAGTAATTTACTAAAAATATTATAAATTCAAATTGAATACAAAATAATTGCAAAAAAAATTATAAAAAATATTTGTAATTTTAAAATTAGAGACAATAAAAAACACTTTTCCCGTTTATCTAATCTTCAATGAAATCTTACCGGCAAAAACATGCTAAGTGTAATACATCATAGCTCATAAAATCCGAAACTACCGAATTTAAATCACAATAAACCAACCAACAATTATATTTTATTAACCTCATTATTAAATCAAAAATTGCAATAATTGCATCATTTCATGTCAGTTCTGTACTAATAAAACATAAGAAATCTTTTTCAGAAAAATAAAAGATGCATTTATAGAAGTCATCAATTCATTATTTAATTCATTCAAGAACAAAATAAAATTTTTGCAATTAAAGTTCATACAATTTTCCTGTAGAATTGTCATATCATATAGAAATGATAAATTCTGATCTGATTGTACAACTAACCAAAAATATGATTAACTATATCTGTTTTTACTTTACTTGCAGTTTGATAAATCTCTCAACATACTTGATATTCATGAGCTTTGTATTTGTATAAGAATGGTTTTTAAGGATAAGAATATGAAAGAAAAATTGTTAATATTACTTTTAAAGAAGAAAACAAGATGAAAATATTTACTGCATTTTCTATAGAGAGAAAAGTTTTCCAATTGATGAGATGCCATTAATAACTGGAATAATCAATGGATTTTTAACTATGCTAGGAATGATAATCTTCCAGATTTTCTTTCAATATTATTGCATTATTCACCAACAAGCCCTTTGTTGTAAAATTCTAAATATGTCAAATTATTGAAATCTATATCAAAATTATGAACTCCATTTGAGGCAAGTCTTCAGGAAGAATGTTTCAAGCTCAATTAGAAGAAAATGAACCTGTTATATCAAGCAGATATTCCTTGGCTAAGTTTAGAAATATTTTTACAAAGATTCAAGGACTTATTACAAGAAGTGAAAGATTTTTTTTTAAAGTCAAGAAATAAAGTATATGTTGATGGATGATTTAGCTTTGGTTAATGATATAGCTAATTATCTTAATGCAAGGAAGAACAAAACAATAAAAGAAATTATTGAAAATGTTAATATTGTTAAAAATAAGTTAAAACTGTTATCTATCCATCTGATGATGAATGAACTAAAAAATTTCAAAAATATTTCCGATGAAATGTCAAAAAATAGAAGTACATTCAATAAGGATAAATATTATGATAAAATAATAACTTCATTTGAAATTGAGATGTTTCCAAATTTACTAGATTAGAACCAATACTTTCCTTCATGAATTATATCTTTTGTAATGCCGATATGGAACAATTGACTGAAAATATAAATAATTTTTCTAAATTTATCTGTGTGATAAAACATGAAATTCTTCTGCAAAATGACAATTTTAAAAACACAGTTCAGAAGCTAAAACTCATCTTTAGAGTCTAATGGAATTTAAAAAAGTTGCATTTAATTTAAAATCTTATCTTTATCTAGCTATACAAGTCTATTACATTTTCAATAATCAATATAATTAAATCAAAATCCTGTCTCTGCCTCACAGAAGATTACTTAAAATCCTGGCTAAAAATAGGCATTAGTAATTATATACTCAGTAGTCAAGATTAGCAGACAACATGTAAAGCAAATGTTTGATAATTTAATAAACTTTTATGTTTCTACTTGGAATTTATAATTTATATGAATTATTTGATAATAAATCAATATTATTTGTAATAGTTGATACTTTTGTGATTATTATTATTACAGTAATATACAGATAGTAAACCATGACAAAGGAAATTTTTAAGTAGCCTCTATTATGCCAAAGTCTCCACACCAAGAGAGAATTCAATCATCTTACAGAGAATAAAAGTGACTAAATAAAAATTATTTATTGGCTAGTTCTAACAGAAAATACCAATTGCATCAATATGAAAATCTTATTCTTAAGCAAGCTATCAAAATGGAGTAATTTTCAGTATATTCCCATCATAATAATAATAAATTATATTTATGTGTATAGTACTTTAAAATATTATTAATTTCAATAGCACATAAATAACTTTTACTACTCCTTAATATATAAAATTATAACCCAGAAAATTTTCATTCTATTATGTTATTCGGAATGATTGAAAAAGGAATTCTTCTTTTATCAGACTGAATGAATGGGCATTGAAAAATGAAAAGTAAAATTGTATTTTCGAGTCTTCTTACAATTAATTGTGAGTAGAAATATTTTCCAAGATAACTGCCATTACTTTCCAGCTATGTAGTTCTAAGAGAAATTGATTAACTGCTAAAACCTAGTATGGAATCTTAAAAGTGTAAATTGTTGCCTTCTGTACTAAGAAAAATGTTATCTATATCCAGACATAAACTACTTTGATATCTTGTGTCTACTTACCAATGCAGACAAACAAATTAATAAAACAAATCCACAATAGAACTAATGACTAATTCATATATGGAGTTAAGGATAAGTGCACAGACTCTGTCAGTAAAAAAAATACCGATGAAAAATGTATTTCAATTTGAAAAAGCCTAAGTTTGAAATAATTTATACATTTATAGGGGAGTTATTTATTTTATAAATATAATTTAGATTTTTATATTTTTATGTGAGAATCAAGATTTTATAGGTAAAGATGAAGTGTAATATTTTTTCTCTCTCATTGTACTAATATTAATATATTTTTATCATCTTTCTTTTGCATGTTAATATTCATGCTGTAAGATAAATGACTCTAAAGCATTAATCAGATATTAGTTTATAATTTAATGAATTCCATAAATACTGGTGGATAATAAAGAAGATAATATTGATGTACACATTTAAACCTCTTGAGGTACATTTATATAACCATGTTGTAATTGTCTCTTTATTTCTGTTTTATTTGTATTAATAAATAGTTGACAACTTATCCTATTGTCATCCTCATATATATATATATATATTTTCATCCATGACTATTTAGTTAAAAGTTCATCACATGATCATCATTCCCTATACTTACACAAGCTATTAAAACAATATGTAATGCAACAATGGCTTCTCCTTTATTGAAGTCAGAAATCTGTCACTATGCCCAGAGAAACCTGTTTACCACCTTATTTTCACTTTCCATTCCCCATCGTTTTTCCCATACCATACCATTTCCACAACATCATCTTTATCCATTCTGTGGCCTTTATATCTAGATCCCCTTTATCTTTTTACAAACCCAGCATAAAAACCAAAAACTCACTTTCTGTATAATAACTTTTGTATTTATCCCCCACAAGTTCAATTATTTGTATCTTTTCTGCTTATAAGCATTTACACTCAATTAGCAGATGCCTAATATTTTCCATGCCTTTCTTATATAACTTGCAAACTAAATCACCCACATTCCTCCATTCATGGGTATTTTCCCTTAACAGTAAACTACTTTCCCTGCCATTATCATAAATCAACTCACACCCAATATTCTGTTTACTTCTATATAAATTTAAAATTTTTACTCTCCATACTAGTTCTCCAACTCCCTGTTTCTTATTAATGCATCTATTTTTCTATCCCATTCTTTGCCAATATAACACTCAACATAGTAAACTCTCCATACAGTAGTGCCACCCAGTGCAAGATATATTAATTGATGTATGCTCCCTATCTAGTGTATACTTTCAATATCCCAAGACTAGTTTTTATCTTATTGCTTTCGTCTGTGTGGAATCTTGGATCTGAAAGCATTGCACCTAGATCCTTGGATCTAATGCAACCCTCCAGTAGCAACCTTTTACCTATTTAGTTAAGTATAAAGCTATAAGACCAAAATGAAAACACAATAATATTTTCAATTCAAGCCAATTCACTTGCATAGTCATACAAATTGAACTCATTTCAGCATCTACACATTTTAGGGTAGTCATCATCATCCTAAGAGAATTGGTATTAAAACACTAAGACATCACATGATCATCATTTCCTATGCTTACACAAGCTTTTAAAACAGTAGTAAATCTCCATACAGCATTGTCCTTCAGTACAAGTCATAATAATCAATGTATGCTAGAAGGTTGTGCATAAAATTCCTGTTACCTAGTCAACCAATATCTCCAGTCTAGTTTCTATCTTGTAGCTTTCAGCAGTAAGGTATCTTGGATCTGGAGTGTTGCATTAGATCCAAAGATCTAGGTGCAATGCACTCATGTCAAAGGTTGCTCACTAATGAAAGCTATAAGCTAGAAACTATTCTGAGAATATTTGATGAGTAAGTACTAGACAGGTATTTTATGTACAAACCTTAGCATCTAATGATTACTATAGCTTGCATTGGGTGTGGCACTACTGTATGAGAGTTTGCAAGTTTTAACAGCTTATGTAATATTATAGGAAGTGTTGATTGTTATGTCTTGGTTATTTAATTTTAATCCTGACTATAGAATGATGGTGACTATAGTTATTAAAGAATCAAAGAGATCAAAATGTACAGATACTAAATTGGCTTTAGGTGAATTGACTTGGATTGAAAACATTATTGTGTCTTCATTTCGAGTTTATATCTATTAGATAAAAGATGGCTGCTAGAAAGCTTCATTAGATCCAAAGATCTAGGTGCAATATTATCAGATCCAAAGCTCCTCATTGATGAAAGCAACAAGCTAGAAACTAATCTTGGGATATTGGATGAGTATGTACTAGATAGAGATTTTAGGCACAAACCTTCTAGCATCCATTGATTACTATGGTTTGTACTGGATGACACTACTGCATAGAGTTTGCTATGGTTTTAGTTAAAAGTTATTACATGTAGACCCATTTTTCCTATGGTTTATACTAATTAGAACTCAGTATCAACAATAAGCAAGAGTTAGTTGAATATATATATAATGATTAATTTTGAATGATAATCAACAATAAGCAAGAGTTAGTTGAATATATATATAATGATTAATTTTGAATGATAATCTTTTGTCATAAGGTAATACCAAATATCATGGCCTGTCCCAGCTTTAGGTATAAATAAAAAGCTATCTTTAATAGATTATATCTTTTACTAATCATCTGGGATTAAATGATGCATATGGAAACATAACTAGTACTATGAAAAAGTTATTGTGATGGAATAATTCTAAAATATTACAGTGCTTGGATTGATCATTATCAGCAGGTAGAATGTTAGTATTCATAATATTACATAATATGAAAGTTATCATTTGGCACACTTTCTTTTACACTTTCCTGAGTATTATTAGATACGATTTTTTTCTGTTAGGTTTTGCTTTCATATTCTATCAGATACACACACATAGTTTTCTGGCATATTCATAATTATACAGCATGAATATGATAAGAGCTAAATGATAAGATAAGTTTTACTTCTTTCTCAAAGGGTCATTGCAATAATATACATTTTTAACATTACAAGCTACTCAAATTTTATTTTCTTATTTCATATTTATATTTAATATAGGATATTCCGTTCTATTTTATATTAATATTTGTTTTTTAACAAATAGAGGAAAAGAAAAAATAATCTGGACTAACTAATGAATGCTGGTTCAGCACTAAATACATATATTGGAGATCATTTATCTTTTTCATGTGCGGTCATGTGTATCGGTTGTATGAGATAGTTAATATCTAAAGGATAGTTGAAAGTCTGTTTAAATTCTTTACAATTACATCTAATTTCCAAGTATATTAAATTATACTTGTATTCTGATATTACCAATTAATAGTAGATAAACAGTTACCTTTAAATGTCATTCATATTAAAAAGCATGAAGCCTTTCACAAAATAAATGCATGCAAATATTAAGACTGTATATATAATTACATATATTTTCAAGATTAATGAAAGAAATATTAATCTTCTCCCTCTCTATGTATCTCTCAATTATTATTGTAACTCCATATCTTAACTATCTTTTCAAAATCGAAATTGCTCTTCAGTAGACGTCTAATATATCAGAAATATGTACATTTAGGACTTTCGTTAACATTTTCAGAGCCTGGAAAATTAAGCTAATTATTTCTAAAATATTCACATTTAACAGCATTAAGCTTTTCTAGAAATATTTGGAATCAAATGTGGATAATGACGAAAGATTAAAACACAAATCATAACCAAGATAGTGAGTGGATTTATGATATATATTCTCTATTCAAATAATATGCATCGTAATTACATAAACGAACTAGTTATTTATGGTGCTAGAATAAATTAAGAGGTGACAAGTAATGGCAAACCATCAATGATGATTTAAATAAAGACTAGCACAGTATTCTACTAACTAGATTATTTAACATCTTCAATCAGAAAATTTAGCATAGGATCATTCTGATATAGTTATAAAGTTCAAAATTTACTATAGCATAAAAATAATCAATACTAAAAATACTTTTTTTTTTTTAATGTATTTTTAAAATTTATATAAATTAATCAAACTTTCTCTCCCATCTACTTTTGTAAAAAATAATAACTCTAACTCACCATTAGACAAAATTGAGTTTTCCTGTCATCCACACACACCCATTCCATTTTTTTTACCATTAATTTTGCCAGAATCTTGGTATCTTATTATTGTGGTAACAATCTATATTTGCAATTTTAAAATCAAGAACACTGATTTAGCATTTTTCAAACAAAATAATTCACTTACAATTATGACAGAAAATATTTCTGTAATGTTATAGATTTATATACTCGTAAATAATCTTTCTTTAAAAATTAAATACAAAGTGAATTTAAATAAATTGGAATACCTATAAACAATACAAAATCCTGATTTTAAAAAATATCTTTTTTTTTCGCCATTTTCATTAAAAAATTTAGAACAATCATCAAAAGTTGCTATAACAACAAAAGTTAATTAACTGTACATTTTTTTTACAGAGTCCTCTATAAATCCTGTAAATAAAATTAAGAAAGTTTATACTGCCCAAGCGGAGCGATGGACAGTAATTGAAAATAATGATCTTAAATAAATTACTCTCTTTCTTTCTGTATATATAATGTAATATACGATGTATGAACATTACTTTAATAAGACTAAAGTAATGTTCAATGGATTTTCTCAAAAGATGAAAATAAAGATTGAATATGATAAGTTAGATGAAGTTAACAACTACAAATACCTTGGTCAGATTATTACTACAGATGGAAACATAATGGATGAAATAAACCATAGAATTAAACTTGGTTGGAGTGCTTTTGGTAGAAATAACTTAGTACTAAAAGGAAATATACCTATGTATTTGAAAAGGAAAGTTTTTAATAAATGTGTTTTACCAGTTCTTACTTACGGATCTGAGACTTGACCACTTAACAGAAGAGCAATGCAGAGACTTCAGACCACTCAAAGAAGTATGCAGAGATGTTAGGAGTAACAAGAAGAGATCCAAAATGTAATATATGGGTAAGAGGACAAACAGGTGTTACTGACATCATTGAAAAAAAAACTGAAAGACTGAAGTGGAGTTGGGCTGGACATATTTCTGGAAGAGATAATAATAGATGGACAATTGAAATTTTAAACTGGATTCCAAGTGATTGTAAAAGACCCAGAAAGAGACCACGTGTGAGATGGAGGCAATAGAGTGATATATAGAAGAGAGGCTAGAAATCAGAGAAGATGGATTGAACTTGGAAAGACCATCCTGAAGTGGACTGATAATGGTTGACAATGATGATATATGAGAGAATGCCAAAGAGGGGATTGCAGACCAAATAAATTTTTATTAGAATAATTATTTGTTAATTTTCTCCACAATTATTTAAAAGCAGTTTTGCTTTTTTGCGCATATTCAGTATATATAGTTAAATAGCCTTTAAATATTCCATTGCAGAGTAAAGGGGTGCAGATGATTGTTAGCAAATCAGTAGCCCCAGTTAAACCTAAGGTTTAGATTTTTTTTTGTTTTCAGTATAAATGAGGATTTCTATGCAAACTAGGATTTGTAGTTATACAACCCTGACTTAATACGGTAGAAGACTACAGTGAATTTAGTTATAAGTTCCAACATTGTTTTTCAAGCTGATTAACTTAAGTGAAAAAGAAAACTAGACTTAGATTAATTAAATAAAATTGTTAAATGTTCAATCTTTCAATATGTAATGCAAATAATGTTCATTTTTTCAATATGTTAGTGTAAACGTTACTGATATCTCAAGCAAATTATCATACAATTACTTACTAAATAAACTTGAGTTTATCTGGATGAAAGAAATGTCATATTTCAATGAGTGTTAATCCAAAGATAATGCACAAGTTTAAATAAAATTAAAGACAATATATCAATAAAAAAACATCTAGGAAATGATGAACTAATTATATGTAAACGATAAATAGTTCGTTACTGGGTAAAAATTTCTCTAGCACAACTCCAAATAGAAAACTTTGAAGGAAGAACTGGATCATAAGTGCTAATAGTTTTTATATTTCTTCTATATTGATTTCTTTATCACTACTTAAATAATTATCAGGTTAACCATGAATTAATTGTCTGAAAAATTCTGTTTCTTTGGATTATAAAAAAAAAACACTCCAAGTTTCATCAGAATTAAACCCATGTTTCAAGAATGACAGACAAATAGTGCACATTTACTTGCAACGCCCCCCCCCCCACCAAAATGAGGCAAGGAGGTGAAAATGCACTTCATAATAAATTGTTTTTTTAAAGGAGTTGTTGACTCTTAAATTTGCATATAGACAGTACTATTGATAAACAACAAAAAACAAGACAAGGTACTCCATAAAGAGTAAAAAACTATGAATACTATAATGCTATAAAACATATTAATACTAGTGATAAATAATAATAAAAAATTAACATGAGCAAAAATAACTTTATTCTCTACAGCAAAATCGTAGATATTGAAAGAGTGATAAAAGTCTTGTCTCCCTATAAAGAAAACATAATATTCAGGTTATTCTCCTTTCCCTTATCCTATTTGTGATTAGTTTTTTTTTTTCTCATGTCACAGCATCAGCTGGGAAGCGAACCCGCTAACCCGGGACAACTGCTTGCAAAGCAGCTGTCGCTAACTCTCGACCACAAATGCTTGACTATTTGTGATTAGTTTGCTTAAATATTTTGAATATTAACTACATAAAGGTTAATTTCATATGTTAATTTTGTTAACTGTAGCTGAGCGTATTTTTGTCTGGTCAAGCTAGATTCATAGTACTCACGGGGTGGCTAGGTATGCTGTAGCATTTAAATGTACACCAATTTATTTAAATTAGTAATTTAAATATTTCATTTGTTGGAAAGTTGGCTGCTATTCTCTTTTTTAATAATATTAACAATAAACCATGCCTCTTTCACTTTACATTTTCTATCACCTCGCTCCATGCAAACAATTTTAACATTTATTGGATTGAAAATATGGCCGAATTTTTGCTCATGCTTTCAGAAAATGGATTTATATTCTGAATTATTTTTAGCTCACTTATACAAATATTTGTGTTGAGACTCTAATGGCTATATTTGCCCTCGATTCCTCATAATATACAGATTTGCAAATGGTGTTGCTGCACTCTATTTTATGTATGATCTGAGGTGTTTGATCCTGGGATATTTTGTTTTTGGTACTAATTAGTAATTTGTTCAAGTTAGGGCAGGGGGGGAGTCTAAGGCAATTCATAAATTCTATAATAAAATAGAACAACAATAATCCCCAGTAGATAATAAACCATGGATAAGTATACTGTATATTCCAAAGCTTTCACACAAAATAAAAAAATATCTGCACTACTACATAATATAAGTCTTTAGAATTCGCCCTAACTTGAACTGGCTACTATGCCAAAGACAAAATACCCCAAGATCAAAACTCATATACTCTATAAAATCAAGTGCAGCAATGCCTGTATATTATGGAGAGTCAAGAGCAAATATAGCCACTAGTCTCCCAACACAAATATTTGCACATGCAAGCTAAAAATAATTCTGAATATAAATCCATTTTCAGTTAGCATGAGTACAAGTCCAGCCACATTTTTCAACCCAATAAATATTAAAATTGTTTGCATGGAGTGAGATGATAAAAAACAAAGTGAAAGAGGTGTGAATCATTGCTAATAATAACCAGACCATTAATAAAAAAAGAGGATAGCATCCAACTCTGCAACAAATGGAATTTAAATTACTAATTTAAATAAATTGGCATTGTACATATAAATGCTATGGCATACCCTAGCCACTCCATGAAAGTATGAATCTGGCTTCACTAACCAAGAGCACTCAGCTACAGTTAACAAAATTAACATATGGAATAAACATTTGTTTAGCTAACATTCAAAACATTTAAGCAAACTAATTAGAAAACATAATAAAATTTTTTGGGAGACCCACATAAATTTATTAATAATGAATTCATCAACTTTATAATATATTGATGTTTATAGATGAGCTATTTTAAATGGATCAAGATTTTATAATTAATCACCACCATCTCCAATATAATTTTTGAGAAAACATTTGAAGTTTTAATACAGGGATGCCCAACCCGTAGCTCGCGAGCCAAGCGTAACTGTTTAATGTGGCTCGAATTGCACTCTTCAAAAAAGTAAATATTTTTACAATACAAACAATAACGATATGCAGTGTCAGGTTTCACATTAAATAAAATATATTTTTCCTGTAATTGTAATTTATATGTATGTTACCAAATTTTTAATAAATAAAATGTATTTACATTTTTTTTTCTTTTTAACATATTACACCATTTTTTTTTTTTGCTGTACACGTTTGGTTTGGTGCTATATATATATTGTGTTTAGTGCTCTTGTATATATTGTTGTTTTTATCGAGAAAGATCCTTGTAGACGTTTGGTTTGGTGCTGTATATATATTGTGTTTAGTGCTGGAAATAGTTTTTATCGAGATAGATCCATGTACACGTATATATTTTGCTGTATATATCGATGTTTAGTGCTATAAATAGTTGTTTTTATCCGTGTACACGTATATATTTTGCTGTATATATATATATATTGATGTTTAGTGCTGTAAATAGTTGTTTTTATCGAGATAGATTCGTGTACACATATATATTTTGCTGTATATATTGATGTTTTCATCGAGAAAGATCCGTGTACACGTTATTTTGGCCACATTAGAAACGGCGGATTGATACCAATGTGAATAGGCCGTCCCCGTCCCCCCCCCCACCTATCTCCCTACATTGCAGGTTTAGTACCCAAGTACCATGTTTATAAATGTAATATGAAAAATGTAATATATAATTGTGGCTCCCCAAATTTTTTTAAATTCTCAACTGGCTCGCGTCAAGTTAAAGGTTGGGCACCACTGTTTAAAATTTAATACAATTAAATATTTTAATGATTAAAAAAAAAAAAAACAATTAGAGAAGTGTTTCCAAAACACAATGCATAAAAAGTCTACTAGTTATGATTATTTCTAAATAAAAACTTCCAGTCTTTGCATATAAGTAATTTATCAAAATATAAAAAAAATCAAGAATTTTTAAACAAAATGTGTTTCTTAATGATAATGTTTAATTTCCATCTGTAGGTATTCTAACCATATAGTTCAAATGATTCCAAATTACCAATACCTAAAATGACACTCCAGTTTTACAAACTTTTTACAATGGTATATAATGATTAATTGCATTGAAAAGTAATTATTACATTTAGCTTCATATGACTTTCTAAGTATTTATAATTAATCTGTAGTAAATATATATATTGTCATTTTGATTGCAGGTTAATTATAAATATTAAGCTTTTTTGGAGCTCCCAAATATATTTGGTCTTTCCATAATTAATATCTATATGAAATTGGATCATTATACATTTTGTGGGTCACAAAAGAAAAAAAATGAAGTGAAATCTCATTTATAACTAAAATTAACAAACATTTAATGGAATTTTATTAAACTGACTTCTTACCAGAAATAATGTAGTCATTTTATTATAAGTTCTTTTGCTAGTGATAATTTTATCATTTCTATTTCTAAAGAGCATATTTAACATTTTATATATTTGAAAATGTACTTCATTATATAATATTTAAACTATTTTCATATTCTTAATTTATTACAGTGTAAATGTTAGAAACATATATATTCATTCTGTTTAAATGAAATATTTATTCCAAACAACATTTATTTGAGGCTACTCCATGCTCACAAAAAGATTAAAATGCAAGGTTTGTGCATAAAATCCCTATCTAGTGTCTACACATCCATTATCCCCAGACTAGTTTATAACTTGTGGCTTTCATCATTGAGGAGCCTTGGACCTGAGAGCACTGCACCTAGATCTTAAGATCTAATACAACTCTACCATCTTTTACATTGAGCCTTGGATCTGAGCGCAAAGATGACTGCTGAAAGATTGAATTAGATCCTAAGATCTAGGTGCAGTGCTCTCAGATCCAAGACTCCTCAATGATGAATGCCACAAGTTAGAACTAGTCTGGATATATTGAATGAGTAGGCACTAGATAGGAATTTTATGCACAAATCTTTTTGCATCCATTGATTATTATGGTTTGCACTGGGTGACCCTACTATATGCAGAGTTTATCCCTGGAAAATGTGAGCTTTAAAACTATTGTAATTTTTTTAAAGAATATATAACTGCATGAAGTTGTACAATCTGTTCTTAAAAATATTGTAGAATATCATTCTTATCCACTCTAACAAAAATATGGTTTTAGACAATCAAAAAGTATACAATTATGATTTTATTTGCCAGGAAAGTTTGAGAAAAAATGTTGTGAACTAATGTGTAATTTATATATTTCTTTCATGAATTTGGACATTTATTTCAGTTAAATAAGGAAGATTGTAATGATGTTTAAAAATAAATGGTGGTCTACAAAAATTTTTTGGAATGAGAGGTAACATTATTAATGGTAATAAAAAATCTGAGGCATTTGAAAACTGGAATTAAGTACAAGTGCATCATCTTTGTAATCCTTTTTTTTAATATTTTAAATAATATATAGACAACATCATAATGTAATATCAAGATGGCAATGACTTTAATATGAAATGATAAAAAACAATAACATGAGTGTGATATTCTTACCTTTCCAAAGGACAATCTACAAATAATGTTTTGAAAGCAATCTATTAACAATTTTGTCAACAATTAATCTTCAAAAATTGAGATACTTTATCAACCAGTGATGAAAAAAAAAATCCTCTTTTAGCATAGTGATATTCAGCTTGAAAATATATATCATTCAAATATCTTTATAGTTTTTTTTAAATAGAAAAGCAATAGAGAATCCAAAACTTTATCACTGCATTTAATAAATTACAAAATTGAGGATTTTAAAACTGTAATAATGCAACAATTTTTGTTCAACTACTCTATAAAATGTATTTAGAATCTTTTTCTTCTAAGTTTACTGCAATGAAGTGAAATGTGAATTCTTTTAATAAAAGACACTGAAAATTTTTTTATGGCAAGATCATATAAGATTTTACAGAGGATGATGATAATAAAATGTTGAAACTGCTTCAGATGATAGCTGTAGTTCTCATTTTCCCTTGCTGCTCAAAAACATTCACTGCTAACATGTTCTAATTTATATTGACTCCTGAAATGCTATTTTAATTTATTGATTAATGCAAAATTATTGACAAGTTGTATATTTGTAAGTAACTACTATAATGTTGAAACCATCAGTTTGGTTGTGGGATCTACTTCATAAAGAAGTATGATAATTATTAATAAATTGTATCTGAGAGATTATGCAATCTCTGAAATCAGTGTTGGTAAAGTAGTCAAAATAATTTCTAGATTGTAATTGAAAATTTAAAAAAAAAACATTTATTTTATTATTTGCAGTGTTTTTTTTATTCATATTTCAGAACATACTAGTGAATATATCTCTTAGATATGTGCTACACAGATGCAATTTTTTAGTTAATGATTTTTACATTTTTATATTTCTTTGTTTTATAATTTCTAGATTGTGATTGAAAATAAATTTAAAAAATGAAGCATTATATAAATATAATAAAAGCAAATATGCTATTTTTTTGATTGCTTTTTCACAATTTAGCATGTATTATATATATATATCTCTTGGATACATGTTATTTTCAATGTAATTTTTTTTGACTGAGACTTCAGCAGAAGTGGATAAAACTTTTAAATAGATGATTGATTCAATTTCAATTCTACATATTGAAAAAATAAAAACATTTTATATTTTTCTAAAAAAAAAAAAAAGAAAAAAAACTATTTTTTTTATCAAAACTTTATAGAAACTTTTAAATAATTAGTTAATTCAAGTAATAATTAATTCACTAATCAAAAAAAAAAAAAATATATTTGTACAAAATACAAAAAGATATTGTTTATTTATATTAAATAAATATAAGAAAAATATATTATTGGTTAACATTAGATAATAATTAATGAAAAATAACTAAAAATACTGCATTAGATAAGACAAGGTAATTCAAGAATATAATATTTGTAAGTCTTAAATTTATACATAATTTTTTTATTGTTGTTTTCTCTCCTTTATGGGGGGAAAGTTGTTCAGTAATATGATTACTCTTAAATTATTAAGGTGATAGTACATTGTTGTTTAGATAGTGGTCTGTTTTCGCTTTTATGCAAAATTTCAAATCTACAGTTATTTTTTCTAATATATAAACTATTTTCAGATTCATTTAGGTAATGTTCAAGCATCATTTACACTCTATTAAATATACTAAGCTTATACTTTTTCAATTGACATAGTTGAAGATATATCATTTTAAATTTTTGGAACAATATATATGCATGTAAAACATCTTTTATCTCCAGATATAATATGGTCATATAAAAAAAAGAACTTCATATTTTTTTAGATTCAACAATTTATTAAAAATATACAATTTACCATGAAGTTTTCTAAAATAGTAGTCCATTTTCTTAATGTTAAAAAATTATTTACAACAATAAAATTCTTAGAACTAGTAAATATAGCAAACTGAATGACAGTCATAACTATCTATATTTTCATAATAATCACCCTAAGCATTTAAAGGTGAATATGCACTACAATCAATTTTTTAGAATTAGGAGACTTTGTAGTGAGAAATTTCTTCAACAAAATAACAAGATTTTATATAATAAATTTATAAATATAAAATATCCTAAAATATTGTTGGATAAGGCAGTAATAAAGTCTTTAGAAGTTGAGAAAAGAAAGTCCATTATTAGTTCTTACTTTTAATAATGATTTGCCAAATATTAACTACACAATGTAAAAATTCTTTAATATATTAAATTCCAGATTATTTAAAATCTGTTTTTGCCAATGGATCTAATATTGTGTATCAAAGACACAGAACACTTAAGAATAGTAAAACAAATTTTATTTCTAATTTATAAATTTAAAAAAATGTTTTTCATGTGGAGATAAAAAATGGTTTACATGCAAACATATTGATACAAATATCTTCAAAAGTAATATTATTAATGATTTTAAATGGGATATCCCCAACTTGCATAAGTCCAAACTTAACATATTTAAGAGAATATAACAAATACTTGGATTGTTATGTAGGTGAATTGGCAGATATTCTAAAAATATCATGTCAATAAGTTACGTAAATCAAAACTTATAAATATATGTGGACACATTCATAAATGTCTTCCTCTTCTTTTTCTTCATTTTCATTTTTTTATGAACTGCTAATCGCCAAAGAGAGCAAAACAAGTTAAAAATGGTCTGAAGGGCCATTCAGCCTTTCAGAAACACCTATTGTCTTTTATATCTGGCATGTAATATATATCCACAATTTTTTTTTTTTTTAATAATCTATTAATTATTCTAAGAAGAAACTATTTATATTGAACTATTTTACCGATATATGGTTCAAATATATTGGCATTTGATGTTTTAAAAAGCTTTAAAAAAAGGTAAAATTTAAAGATCTTTTAAAAGACACCATTTAATTTTCTTTTTTAATTAGTATAATTTATTTTTTTAAAGCATACAATGAAAGTTAATTTTTTGTTTCGCATTTATCTATGTAATTTAATTAAAGTTGAAATTGAAAGGAATAAAAAAGAAAGATTACTAATCCAGACAAATAAAAGAAAGAAATTCCAAAGAAAAAGATTACAATCAGTAAAAACCTTTTTGAAGTTAATTAAAGATGGCGGGATTTATTTTACAAAAAGACTTTGCAACTTAAAACTAATAGAGAATGCACAAGATTATTGACATATTTTTAATAAAACAAAGATAAAAGTCTATGTGCAGAAGTCTAAAAACTGACCCAAGGCTATAAATGGGGCAGAAAAACATCAAACCCAGTTTTGTGTCTTTTCCTTAATTAGCAGTTTTCATCGGTCTGGAATAGAGAAAATGTCCTATCCCAGATTACTCCTATATTGGACTACTACTCATTTACTGAATTAAGTGGTAGGAGGAAGCGGAACTGATGCATTTACAGATAACTTTCGTCACAGAGATCACTCATAAAAACTCTGTCTAGTCTTAGGACAGACCAAGAGCATACAAAATGTCAATGGAGTGAAACTAGTTAACTTCAATGAGCTCTTCAAAATACGTACTTCAAAACTTACCGGTAAGCTCAAAAGATTATTCATTCCCGGTCTATGACTAAATTGTTTACAAACTCACCTAAACTACAAGCTTATAATATACTACCAATACAGACATTTGGTATTTATTATTCAAGAGACTTTCATTTATGACCTAATAATATTGAACTAAGAACTATTTTAATTTAATATTAGCTGGATTAGCATGCGTGTTCTTTTCAATTCTATTAATAATTTATCATTAAATATTTTAATTTATATTAATAAAATATTCATTGTGCATTATTACTGTTAGTTTATTATAATTTATTATGTATAAATTACCTTTGCCAATATGTTAAAACAGGCAAAACTCACTATATATATTGGCACACACGGCAAGCTAGAGTAATCAATGGATGCCAGAAGGCTTGTGCATAATATCCCCATCTAGTGCCTAAATCATCCAATATCCCCAGACTAGTTTCTGCCTTATGGCCTTCATCAGTGAGGAGCATTGGATCTAAGAGCACTGCATCTAGATCTTAGGATCTAATGCAACCCTTCAGCAACCACCTTTTATCTCCATTTAACTACAAAACCATGAGTCTTAAACTGAAATCACCTTAATGTTTTCAATCCAAAATGCCAAAATGTATGGGTACTGAACTGGGTTCAGACCCATATGACTATATAAGCTAGTGGGCTTGGATTGAAAACATTAAGGCATTTTCAGTTTAAGACTCATGGTTTTGTGGTTAAATGGAGATAAAAGGTGGTTGCTGGAGGGTTGCATTAGATCCTAAGATCTAGGTGCAGTGCTCTCAGATCCAAGGCTCCTCACTAACGAAGGCCATAAGCCAGAAACTAGACTGGGAATATTGGATGAGTAGCCACTAGATGGGGATTTCATGCACAAACATTCTGGCATCCATTGATTACTCTAGCTTGCTGTGTGTGGCAATATATATAGTGAGTTTTGCCTGTTTTAACAGTTATACACAAGCATAAGAGATGGTGGTCATGTGATGTTTATTGGCTTTGCCAATATGCTTGTTGTTTAGTTAAGGAGAAACATTAATACATAAGTATTAGACACAATCCAATCTTACTTTATTTTCTTCTTAATTTACAATGTGTGACACAATGGATATGAGTGAATTCTTGCATCTTTTTTTAAATAAATAAAAACTGATTCTGCCAGCAATACAAATCGTAAAATAAGGTCGAGTTAATCAGGAAATATAGCTATGTTTTTAAAAATATGAACAAAATATTTTTTTTTCATAGCTTGATTAACTCATGTAAAATAAAGGCCTAATCATAAATTCAAAACGTAAAAATATTACAATATAGTAACTGTAATAAAATTTCTAAAAGCATTCCAAGAAAAACGGCTAATTGATTTTTATCACATTTTTCTAATTTTATGAGACACTAGTATGAACAATAAACAAAATAACTTCTTAACAAAAGATTGCTAATGGATTTTCTTTAAATTATATGCCATCATCTATTCACATTCAGGAATTGCAGGACAATAAATCTGGGATCAACTCATGAACTTTTTTTTCATTATTATTTTGATATTGATATAACTTGTTTTTTTTAAAAAAAAAAAGAATTTGTACATACCAAACTTATTTATTACATTTTTCTTTTTAAAGTATATTTTCAGTATTTCTCAAGATTACATAAATACAAAGAACAAGTCAATTTCTTTATTAACACATATTTATATCACAGAAAATAAATATTTTTTGTGTGAAAGTATTAACATATATATGTGTGAAAAATTAAATTAAACTAGATTATATTGAATTATCTTTATTTCATACACAGTATGTTTTCAATGGTTGAAGTGAATTTATTTATAATGATATTATGGTCTTTACAAAATAATGGTTCCTTTTTTTACTTAGAATATTTTTTTCTCGTTAGTCAAGGGATTCTTCTAACTTATGTGTAGATGATGAAGTATATAAAATGTTTTGTAATTAAGCCACCCTACATAAATAAAATAATGGAGTAGCATAAAGAGTTACTTACTGCATTATCATTACTTGTAAGTAACATATTAAACTTTATATTATGTTCATACTAGTTTCGAAACTGTTATTATAGTATAGTTGTATTTTAGTGGAACTAAGATCTATTTTGGCATCACCATAAACTTGAGAAATCATACTCCTTAATTGTAATTAAAATCAATTTTCATATTATGCTAATTTTATTCTTAGAAAATATATACAACCTTATTTATTATTCCTAAAAGATAGAAAGCTTGTCTTACTTATGTAAAATTATTTACATTATTTTAAAATCTACTATATATAAATAAAGCTGAAGATATCAAATAAATAATCTCATATTTTCTTTTAATAAAGTAAAATGCCTATTTATTATTATTATTTTTATATCTTATTAATGTAAACAAAATTTGTATTTATTCATCTTCATATTTTTGTTTAAATAATATTACATCACTTGTTGTTACTTTATTGGACATATTTTAAAAAAATAATATATTTAATTTATTTGAAACCTGGAGAATATCCTTCCACAAGAGATAATTACTTATTTTACTAAGGGAAGTTTTTCGAAAAAAAAGAAACATAATTATTTAGCCATAATGTTATCAGATTCATCATCACAAATACATACACACGTACAGATCAAATGTATATTTTAAAACTTTAGAAATGTATAAATGCTTATTTACTTCTGAATGGCTAAATTTTTTATCCATGCACCACGTAGATGAAATATTTAATTTAAAACATAGTTAGATGCAATAAAATCTCTCTTTGTCACTGAATATTTAAATTAATATGCATTCCACTTTCTCAAGTCTCATTAACATCATTGCTATATTCTCTTTCTCTTCCCACACATATTGTTACAAATATTTTGGCACAATTAATTTTATAATTTTTTCTTTATTTTAATAAAAGTGACCTGATAAGTGATTTATTTATAATTTTATATTAATATTTTAGGTAATGTGAAATTTTATTTTGATTAGTATATAATATTTTAAAATATTTTAATGAATATATTGAGGATGGTATTTAGAAAGTTATTCCTTGAAAGTAGATAATAATTAATTGATTTTTTTAATATGTTTTTATTGGATATTTCTTTTAGGGTAGTAATGAAAGACAAGCTGATTTCAAATGACTATTTGTTATAGTGTTTTATAATAATTTATAGTTTTAGATATTAACTTACTTTATTAGAAATATTTTGGTTAACTTAATTACAATGGAACATATTAGAAATAAGGCTTTGTCTGATAGTGAACATAGATATAAGAACAGTATGTGGAAATAGAACCAATCCTCTATAAATTAATAGATATGAGAAGTAGGTATTCTGTTAAATAATGCTCAAACAAAAAATGAACAGTCAAAAGTTGCGACAATGGAGCAAAATTAGAAGATATAAAGAATGATTATTTTGAAGTTAAAGATTCCTTGGTTACTGATATTTTAATATAAAGAGTAATGAAAAGCAGTCAGAGCAAAAGCTTAGTAAAGATAATAATCTTATGCAGTTAAAGATTCTTCCAATAATAAGAAGTTATAATAAATGATGAAGTTTGTTTGAAAGAAAATTCTGTCATTAGCATAGATATGATTAATTTTGTTTAAGTATTAATGATAAATAAAAAAAAATCATAGCTGGAAATGAAACTCCTAAAAGCTGAATGGTTTTACTATCATGAAGTACATAATTGTGAATATAAGTATTCTGATTTTAAACATAAGAGATATTATTCGATTGCAGACTAAAGAAAGTTTTTTAAAATAGTTAAACATACAGAACTAATGTGTAAAACAGAACTTTGTGAATGATATGTGAATAAAATATATTTTAATAATTTAGATGGGTTATAAGTAGTTCTGATAATCTGAAATTATCAAGATGGGATTGTGAATTAAATCCACTACCTTTATTTTATGACTGAAATGTGTAAGTAGTATATTCAAAACTTTAACTTTTTGAAAAGCTACAATAAAATGTATAAATCACTATAGGTGTAAGAGTACATATCCAATTTATGGTAAAAAGTATGGTTATAATTTTGTTTAGTATTAGGAAGCTATATTTCTAAGGTATTTCAAAATCAAACATAGTATTCAAAATTTTAAAAGGCTGAAACCTAAACACCCCAATAAGAATGATCTTTATATTTATTTTATTGATAATTAAGAAAATGATAGATTGCTTATGTAGTTGGTATAAAAGATTTGAGACCTATAGTGTCGTCATGAATTAGATAATGGGTTTCATTTAACTTAGATAAATTCATTACAGATATAAATAGTTTAATTAATTTGTTGTTATCATTAAGTATAGCTTTTGGCTGAATTGCAGGTTTCCGACCCAAACCAAAATACAAACACTCACAAAATTAATATGTATAATTTATTAGAAGAAATATACATATGTTATACCATTAATAAACACAATTTTATGTATAACTTAATCAATAATTAGCTGGTCATGCCAGAATGATAACTCATTTCCAGCTGTATATCTTAACTTGCCTCATGAGTTCTAGTCAAGACTCTTTCAGCTGTACTGGACAGCTTGCCTTGAGTTGACCGTAGTCATAGCAGCTTCCAGTCCTATCATGGACTTGCCTCACTGCATAGACATATCGGTAATGACTATAGTAGAAACATCACAGTTGAAAGTGGTTTCAATTGAGAGCATGTTCAGTCATTCAAGTTAGACAGTTATCTCTCTCTTTGGCTTGCCTCCAAAAAGGCTATTTACTTCCAGATCCCCTACCTTATAGGTAGCTATCAAATTCAGAGAGTATCATTGCCTATTGGCTCGTACTAACCAATGTAAGGATTTTATACAAATGTTTACACATTGGCCATATTTATGTTTTACCCTTTGGCTATGTTTATACATTGGCTATCCACATGTTTACATACTGGTTAGTGGTAATGAGTGCTCAACCCGATTAGATAAGCAAGGAATCTGGACTAGTGCACTTCTGAAGGCAAGGTCAGACATGACATTAAGTGTTATAACTAAATAGACCTTATATTCTATATTTTATGTAAGTTGTATTAGTTGGGACTCCCAAGTTAGTCACCCACAGGAACACAAGTTAAAAAAAATTCTTTGACTTGTGTGAAGGGCTCTATAAAATAAAACAAAAGATAGGAGAAATGCCTATATGATAGAGATAGTGGAAGCATTAAAAGGAATATATAATACTGTAAGCTTAAAATCTACGTCGTATCCGAAATAAATGTCATTTACTTAATTATCCTTATATATTTATATATATGGATATAGAACATATCTAATGTTATTTAAAATAATTATTTAATGGATAAATATGTAAATAAAGTTTGAAATACTAAAGTTTAAAATAAGAATGATCTTATTTATACAGTTTGTATTATAAAATAATTTATAGAGAATTTCTATAGTTGCAGTTATTATAAAATTTTCTAATTTGTAGGTTATAGCATATTTATGTTAAAGCAGGACGGTAATGTGCATATAATAATTAATGGATATATATTAAATAGTTTGTTATAAACTTGTTAAAAGAATATTATATATATATTTGATTTATTTACATAGCAAATAATAAGTATTTATATTTATGTCTCATTTATCTTATTAACAAAGTCAACTTACTTGTTTATAGAATTGACTTTAAAATATTAATCCTTTCTATTGAGAAAATTTTATTCCATATTATGGTTAACCTTTTATTGTCATTGCATCAGCTAAAAAAAATTTTTTTTTGTGAGAAAGGAAGTAATGTGATAAATAGATTCTTGTATAGGCTTTAAAAAAATATGTGATTTAAAATTTTTTATTAGTTTTCTGTAAAACTGTCACACAAATAAATTCCATACTTTTAAGCAATTGATTATTAAATTTATTTATTTATGTCAAGATATTATAATCATTTTTTTATTTTTTAAGATCTTATTGGAACTTTTTTTTTTTTTGCAGGACAACTAATTATAAGCATTAGTAATTTTCTCTTATTGACATATATATTTTATTTATTCTTATGTATAATTTTTATGGATATTTTTGCATGAGTAATTTGAACTAATAAAAGAAAGAAATATATATAGATTCACATTTTAAAATATTAAATATAGAAATAAATTCTTTCTTTTTTTTTAAATAATAAAAGGATGTGAATGTATGTGCATAATAAACAAGAAATACATTATTATTTTTAAAGTAAATATGTAAACATTTATTTTTTAAAAAATTATTTACCTTATTTTAAAAAAAATTGTAATATTTTATTCCAATTATAACTAGCCTTTAAGATGGATTTTTCAAAGCAAGAATATAGCTATGTGAACATATTTTTAAAAAAATACTGGAGATCATGAAATGTTAAATGTTAGGATAAATTGAATATTCTAAAAATATCATGTCAATAAGTAATGTAAATTAAAACTTATAAATATCTTCTTCATGTTCATTTTATTATATTTTTGCATATGAACAGTTAATGGCCATGGAGAACTATATATATATAGATGCTATAACCTATTTACAAGAAACCTGAAACTCATGAATTTTCTTTTCATTATTATTTTGATATGGATGTAACTTGTTTAAAAAAAAGGAGAGAGAATTTGTACATATGTGTGAAAAATTAAATTAAACTAGATTATATTGAATAACATTTATATTTTAATAATGAATTATCTTTATTCCATACATTGTATGTTTTCGATGGTTGAAGTGAATTTATTTATAGTGAGACATTATGGCCTTTACAAAATAATGGTTCCTCATTTTACTTAGAATATTTTTTTCTTGTTAGCCAATGGATTCTCCTAACTCATGTGTACATGATGAAGTATATAAAACATTTTGCAGTTAAACTACATAAATAAAATAATGGAATAGCATAGAGAATTGCTACATTATTGTTATTTGTAAATTATATATTAGACTTTATATTATGTTTATAGAAATAATTCTGAAACTTAATTATTAAAATAGTATAGTTCTATTTTAGGGGGATTAAGATTGATTTTAGCCATCACCAGAAACTTCAAAATATATACTCCTTGATCATAGCTAAAATCAATTTTCATATTAATATGTTTTGTAAGCTTAGTGGTGCTTCTGCTCTGGTTTTTTTTGATGTTTTAGGAATTACTATGGTGCTACAATCACTATCTTTTCTATATTGTTTAAAACCTTATATTACAGTGTGCAATAGTTTGCAGTTACTCTTTTCCCTGTTGCTACAATTTTTATGTATTAATTTTTTTTAAAATCTGAAGATGTCAGCATTATATGGATCTTTCTACATGATTGACAGTATAAAGCTATATAGGAGGTAGCTAATTTCTGATTTGGCAGTGTGTTTTAGCTAAATCCAAATTATCAAATCTTATACATATGTAAAGAAAAAATGTAATTAGTTTACAAATTAACAATTATAATGCAATCTTTTTATAAAAGATTTATTTTTAAACCAAAAACTATGTCACTAATAGGAGATTGCCTTTGAAAACATTTTCATTACAGCAACTGAAATCACTTTTATTTAGTAAAAAAAAGAGTTTTTATCAAAATGGTAAATAGAATTGTTCTATCCCTGACTATGACAGGGCAGCCAGCAAACATGAATACATAATTAACGTTAACAGGTAACAACATATACATAGTAGTATTAAATTTTTTTATTAACAATTAAACAGTTATTAATCAAATCTTCAATATACATATAAGTCCACATTTGTGTGAACATAACTCATCAATTTAAATAAATAAATGAATAAAATATTCCCACAGTTTAGGTAAACAATGGTGTACATTATCTTCACTAAAACAGTCTATAGTCTTTTAAAAAACAAAACCCTTGACAACCCTCGAGGCATTTCATAAAATAATAATAAGACTGCGATGATCTGCTAAAAGTTCTAATCAGCTTGGTTAACTATAGGAGCTGAGATCCTGAGAATGAAGTCCACTGATAATGATTTTCACTGCAACTTCAACTCGTTAATCAGTACAGCAGGCAGCAATCCCAAAAGAGCACAGTCCTTTTTCTCTAACTTTTTATATCCCCCTCTTCCTTTATTTTCTTACCTTTTCTGGAGTAATTTGACTTTTATTTTAATTAGTTCCATTTAACAATTTTAATTATTATTATATTTAGGAGTTTGTTATCGGCCCGTAAATCAAACACAATTTCTCTTCCTTTTAATTACACATATTAATTCCCCATTTATCTTAGGAATTTATTTCTGTATAATCTAAGTTTTAAGATCTACACAATTTATCAATATACACATCTATTCAAAGCTTTTATTTTTAAAACTTAGTTTAAATTAAACATTTCTTTAATCGAATTATTTTGCAGAATTATAACTCCATTTCATAAATATAAATTGAATATTTTACAAAATACTCTTTAAAATTTTAATGACAATAAATAATTTATTAACTTTCAGAATTTTTTTTCTTTCTTTGATGATAACTAATCCTAAGTATATTCTTTTTTAATAACACAAAATTCAAACATCTAATATTTTTTTCTTGTAACTTTTTTAATAAGTAAATTGCATCCAAAGATGATGTGCTCCATTTTTTATAGATAAAAACTTCATTTAGATATTTAATTTCATAATTTTAAAATGTCAAATATTAATTTTTTAAATTGAAATCACCTTGAAGGCTTAAATAAATATGTTTTGGAAATACAAATTATTTGTATAATATATAGAAAAAAGCTTTAATTGTAAAAAGAAAATGTCAAACATGGAGGACTATTTAATGAAAGATTCGCTAGATTCTCTTCAGAAATTTGACAGGCAGAACTGTGCTTAAAAGAGTTAAGGTAATTTTGTGCTTAACAAATATATACAACCTTGTTTATTATTCCTAAAAGAATTAGATATACTTGGCAAACATCAAGTATATAGTAGACATGTCTTATGTAAAAATACTTACATTATTTTAAAATCTACTGCGTACAAATAAAACTGAAAATATCAAGTAAATAATAACTCACATTTTCTATTATTAAAGTAAAATACTTATTTATTATTATTACATTTTTTTATATCTTATTAATGTAAATAAAATTTGAATTTATTTATTAATTCATTTGTCTTTGCTTTTTTTTTTTTTTTGAAAATACTACTATATAACTCATCATTAATTTATTGATCATATTTTAAAGAAATAAATCATTAACGTACATATATTTATTTTATTTGAAACACTGAAAATATCATTCCATAAGAATTATATATTTTACTAAAGTAAGTTTTTAGAGAAATGATCTTAAGAAAAAGCAACATAACTACTTTGCTATAATGTTTATCTGATTCATCATTACAAATACATACACACTTATACATATTAAACAGTAATGTTTAAATGTTTATCTACTTCTGAATGGTTAAATCTTTTATCCATACACATCAATCTATAAGCACAAATATGTCTACATATATCATGAATGAATTCTTTTGTCTATATGATATCTTATGATGCAATTTTTTATTTTCTTTTGCAACCAAAATTAACTTTTTGAAATGCTTCAATACTTTTCTGAATGTTCTGTGGGGCTACTTTTGGATGATTTATTCTAGCTAGCAATTGATACTGCATTAGTTCAGAATTCTGTATCTATTATAAATGATGAACTATGTAATTATTAACAAGCATCTATTTCATATACTTACTTAATTTAGAACTATATATTCATTTATGTCTTAATTAAATAATTATCTTGATAAAAATTTATTATCACTAACATTATTTTTCTATATACCTATAATTGTCTTTTGACTAATCATTATAATTTCAAAATGTTATCAACAAAAAATAAAAATTGCACTTAAACCACGATCAGTAAATAATGCTTTGAACCAATTCCAATTAATACATATTTAAAAAATTAATTTCCTCTCTAGACATGAACACAACAAATATATTTCTTAAAACCATGATGAGAAATATGTTCTAAATTAAATATGAGAATATCTTTTCTATATATTATATACAGCTTAATAAATTTACTTGTTTTAATAATAGAATTCACCAATCTTCGATAAACAATAAAAATTTCAATACTTTTCCCAATTCTGAAATTGATTTCCTTTCTGGCTATATTGCAACATTATTGCTGTACATTGTAATATTGCACTCAATAAATAACTGTTATAATTATGATGTAAAAAAGTGAATCAACTGATTCTGTTTGAATAGTTTTATGAGAATGCTATAAATTATTACCAAATATAAATACAATTATACACATAAATAATTAATAAATTAATAATTCTAATACTAATAATAACTAAACAAACAAACCCGTATCACTGCCATTTTTCAAACAAATATCCTGAAATAATTGAACAAAATATTCAACACTTTTAAAATATGTATATATAATAAATATAGGTGAATTAATAATTTTAATATTTAACAACAATAAACTTTACCTCAAGTCCTAATTTTTCAATAGGAATCTTTTTAGTCACATCACTAATCTTACAATAATTCATGACAGCAAATCTAATTTCCTAAAAATATAATAATTTTAGTATATTAAAATACATAAATATATACACATACAAACATACACAAACAATGGCATATATATATATATATTTGTGTATATACACATGTTTGTTAATTTCTTTTGCTTTAAATCACATTGAAATAATTAAATCACAGGTTACTTTAACTGAAATACCATATTATCATCGTTTTGTATGGTTTAAACAATGCTGAGTATGATATTCAAGAGCTAATAATTTTTTAGATTAATTCATTTAAATCTTAGTCTAGTCAATTAAACAGAACTATTATTAGCCTAACAGGTTGATGCTTGAGGACTATTTAATCTCCTAAGTAATTTTTCATGAAACTATCAGTGATAGTTTATTATTGCTTGTCATTCTCTTCTCTTATGTGCTTAAGCATACATATGTCTTTACAATTCTAATACATTAAATATTCATATTCTATACACAAAAACAGTTAACATTAGAGCATCCAAACAAGGTAATATTAAAATAAAATTTACACACTAAATCTGCATTAGAATTTGTTTAATTTCCTTATATATCATATTTACTTTCAGTTCATTTTTTTTAATAATTTATCACTAATAAATATTTATTCCCACTTGTCCATCATACTATGTTTATAATGTTTTAAAACAATATATATAGAATATTAAATAAAAATATTCTTGCTTCACTTGACATACATGAAAAATTAAGCAATTTAAATACAGATTTAATGTATAAATTTTACTTTTATCTTAGGTAGACACTCTAATTTTTATAGTGCTTGATGTTATAGATCTTAGAGATAGGAATTAATTGTCAATAAAAATCATATTATTAGAAATGTAAATATTTATTGTGGATAATCTTTAATAAGATATCACCAGACTAATGTTGAAATTGATTTAGAATATTAACAGTTGACTTAATTAATAATGAGTTTACCAGTATACAAATTCATTACTTAAATATATTGATAAAAGAGGGCATAGTAGATTGTTTTATTTTTTTGTTCTGAAAGTTCAAATGACATTAATGATAATAATTTAATCATAGTTGGACATTAAGTAATGTTTGAGCATCAAAGTGACGACAAATTTAACAACATAAATTCAATTGACATAAATGAGTCCCCACCACCACCACCACCATTACAACCACTATTCTCATTAGGAATTGATTTAAAAAACTTGCTGTACTAAAGTCCACTGATATTTTGAATTTGTTATAATTTTTTTAATGTAGTTATTGGTATTTATTTATTTATTTATTAGAAGCCTTTCATAAATGAGTATGATTATTTTTAATTCCACAAAAAAAAAAAAAAAAATCAACTACAAAATAATATGTGAACCACAAATCATTCAAATATATCTCAATGCTTATCTACCAATCTAGTTGTTGGGACATTGACTTATAACTTCTGCAATATAATTTTTTTTCTTTTTATTTTATCTTATTATAGCACATGAATGTAAATGAAGTGTAGGAGAAGAATCTGTCTTTTCCCCCAAAATTATAAACAAGTTCCAATAAAATATTTTATTTAAAACTCAATCCAAAAAATATGTGCCTTTACAATAGGAAAATCAACACCAAAAAGTTAAAGAACATAATGAATTGACTTAAGATCTATATAATCTTACAACCTTATAGAGCATTCTTATATGAACATTTTCAAATGTTTTTGTTAAATAATCTATGACTCACTTCCACATGATAAAATGATCAAAATAACTATCTACATAATTAATTCATTTTGATGAAATACGCCATTTTAAAATTTAAGACAGCAGCAGCACATTAGAGCCTGTTTTGTTCCACTATACTAGGATCTTCCTGTCTAAAAAACTAACCATTCAAGTAGAAAGTTTTTGAAAATGTTTTTTCCAGCAGTAGCTGATAAAACATTTGGGTTTCTAAACATTAATTATTTAAGCAAAGTTTTTATAGATCTTATCCAAAAGATTGCAAATATTCTGGAGAACATTCTTTGAATTCGCAAGAATAGCAAAATCAACTAGACAATAATTAGGCAGTTTTCTAAAGAAACATTGTGTAGAATTAAACTGCTATACCCTTTTCCTAAAAAGATTTCCATTGATGACAAAAAAGTTTATTACTTTGAGAATGAATTCAAGCCATGTCAACTAATGACAAATTGAATTCTCTTATTTTTGAGTGATTCAAAATTTTAAATTTATCATTTGTTAAAAATTTTGCATTGCTGTTTGCTTTCTTTTCTCTTTGCATTTTCCTTTTTTTTTTTCTAAATTATTATCCATATTTTCATTTGCTTGTGGGTAGTTTATTGCTTGAGGAAATTGTTTTCTATCATTTTTTTTTTCTTTTTTTGTTGGCAAAATAATAATAATAATATTTGTACCTTGAAATTCTCCTTTTTGACAACAATATTTTCTTAAAAGTACTTTATAGTGAACAATGAGCATTGCCAATTGCTTAACAAGTTTTATGATAAATGCTTAGCCAGAGAAAGCACTTAAAATATCTCTGTCAGGAATCCCCCCCCTCAAACCTCTTACCATGGTTTTGTAAAGAGAGGCTCTGAGGAGTGCCAAAGCATGAAACCATGGTCAGAGGTTTGGGGGAAGGGGAGTTCTGTCAGAGATATTTTAAATGCTTTCTCTGGCTAAGCATTTATCACAAATCTTGTTGAGCAATTAGCAATTCTCATTATTTATACCTTACAAGCTTAAAAGAATTGGGTCATGTGATCTAAGACTCTTATTTTGACTACTTTATAATGAGTTTAATATATAGATTGAATCTTAATAATCCAGTAGATTTCATTCCTGGGCTCTATTAGATTAACAATTTTGTCGATTAAGAGACCATGTAATAATAATTCAAAATATATCTCTTATTCCTCACTTATTTTTAGAGAACTATAGATTGTTAGTAAATTGAACAAATATTAAGATATACAAGTTATTTCTGCATTTTAAAAAATTATTTTTATTTCTGTATATTATCTTATAATAATAATTTTTTTTCCCTTCAATTTCTTGCAATAATATTAATGCCACTCTTTAATAACATTTAAGTGATTAAAGTTCTTTTATCCTTATGTTTTTTAATAAAATTTACCAATACAATAAAAATCAATGGAAATGTATTTTAAAAAATTTAATAATTAAAGTTTGTTTTGACTTTTTTTTTCTTTTTTCACTTATTATTTTGAGAAAAATATGAGAATCACAAATCACTAAAGCAGCTGAATATTTTTTTCTTATATATCCAAGTGACATAATAGAGAAATATACATTTATAATAATCAAATGTAGTAATTTATTTATTGTATATTTACTTTTTTAAAATTTTATTGTAAAAATATGTATGTAATAATTTATTAAAGATTAATATAAAAAAATGGTATTTGAATAAATCTAAACTATTGCCAAAATAATAAATTGTGATAATCATGAAAAGTGTTTACAGAGTAATTTTGTTCCAGATTAAAAACAAGTTCTGGATTGTCAATTGTCAAAAAATAAATGTCAAATAAGATCTTTGCTTTAGCTTCATCTCAGGAACTAACTATTCACATATATATTGTAACAAGTTGGCTACATAGTTGCATTAATAGTTAGCAGCATGTTTATTTAAATAATGGGGAAATATTTAATTTTCCAATGTATATATTTTTTTATAATGGGTCTTTCTTTTTTTAATTATAATATCCATATTTTAATATGTATTGTAAATTATAAATGTTGATAGAAGAGAGAGAAAAGTATAAAATCCTAGAAATAATTTCTTTTGTTTTCTCTCTTCAATAATTTTATTTAATTACAGTTGCTATTAATTTTTTTTTTTAAAAATGTATTAAGAAAAATAATTTTCTCTTTTTTGTAAATTATTTAATATATATTAATCTTAATTTTAAAAGAGAAATAAAGTTTTATGTTTAAGTGTATTTTTAAAAAAAAAAAAAAAGCAAAAACAAAATAGGATTTTAATATTTTGATAAATTTTAATTTCAATTGTTTGTTTTTTCTATTTATCTCTCTTCAATGAAAAAAAATCAAATTGGTGCAATTAACTGATTGTCTTGTTTTTCTTTTTTGCAAGAAAATTTTTTTAATTACAAAGAAATGCCAAGAATTTTATAATGTCTATGATTAATGAGAGAAATGCTGAACAATTGTATTTATAAAAAAATTATCTAATTAGTTGTTGTTATAAATTTATTTATGTAAGTAATATTTACTAAGGCAATAAACCTAAAGCTTGTGTGGTTAAAAATGCTAAGGTAGGGACCTCTACAGTTCTTAACCAATGCATAAGCTTGTGGTTAAGATCTGTAGGTCCCTACCTTCACATTTTTAACCACACAAGCTTTAGGTTTATTGCCTTAGTAAATATTACTAATTAGTTGTTATAAAAATTATCATGTAAGAAACAGATTGTAATTGGTTTGTAGTCAAGATTGTTCTAGAAAAAAAAAATAGGGGTGTGAATAGGGCAGATGACCCAATTGTCTGGTAAGAAGAATTATTAGCTGTTGAAAAGAGCAGTCAAATCTTAATACAGCTGATAAAAAAGAAGCAGAAGTCTTTACCAAGCTATTGCATAGAATAGCACAAATATTAATCAACCTTTTAGTATACTATGAGTTTAGTCATAAAAATAGTTTGTACAATGAAAAAACTATGTGCTAAATTCAACTAAAAGCTAGACATCATCTTTCTCCATGTAACTTATCTTATCTGGAATAAAAATGTAGAGAATTTACCACCTAAAGTAATCTACAATCTTGTCTTCAACCAAGAGCATAAGTCTCTGTACTAATCTCACCTGAAAGTTTTAGTGAAAAGAAATGGATAGAATTTGCTATTTTTTACTTGGAATTAATATAAATCAAGAAAAAAACAAATTAACTATGTGTATGCCTTCAAGAAGAAAATAACTGGAAATTATAATTGGGAAGAAGGATCCTATAGAAGAATCAAATTTTTATGGGAGCACACTAAATTTTCATATATAGTAAAATATATATTTTTTTTGTTTTTGTAAGAATTGATAAATATTTTCATGAAGTTAATATAGTTTTAAATTGTGACAAAAAAAATTTTTTTTTTTTAAATCCAGTCAATTTTCTCTTCAAAATTATGAAGTAGTTTTTAGAAAATTTAACTTTTTGCAAATTTAATTTTTTTTTTTTTTTTGGAAACATACTTTTCTCTTTTCCTTCATTTTCCTTTCTTAACAAAAGGTTAATTAAGTAAATCAAAGATTGTTATCTTTGATTTTGAAAATGTTGTTTTTCCAACTCTTAGTTATTCTAAAGAAATAACTTAATGAATTAAAAATTAATGAATAGATATCAACTGATTGGTTAATATAATTTTTATGAAAATATATTTTTTGATGAAATGAATGTTTAAAATTTCATACTATCAATCTTTTTTTTTTGTTTATTGTTAATAATTAGTTATTAAATAATTGTTTAAAAATATATTTTTTAGTCTTAATTTTTTTATTCTATCCAATTCCTGTATCATAAATTGTAGTGTATGTGACTTTATTTCATGACAGCTTGGTGTTCTATGATGTTTTTAAATGATCCCAATAAAACTATTTAATTATTCTAAGATAAATCTACGAATTATTTAAAGTGATTTATAATACACTGCTTTATTTATTTATCTCTTGCTCATAGTAATAGTTTATAGTTTTTGCTTCCTGGACTAGATTTATGCATAAGTTATGTGGAGTAGGAGTTTCTTTTGTTATGGACATTCAGATGATAATGATCCTGAATGGCACAAAAGGAATATCCTTTAAAGTCCATGCACTACATCTCATATTTATTACTTGTTTAGAAATTTAGTTTACAATTGACCAGTACATTTAATGGTGCTAAGTGGTCAGAGCATTGATGATGGTCAAGATATTTTTAGCATCTTATCATTCTTTGACTTACTGTTGTAGTTTGAGGGAGTAGCACCTAAGTATATGCCTCCAGATAATTATTGTTTGTATTCCTGCCCTAGGTTTGGAAGTGTCTAAATAATTAACATGATCTATAATGAACCACTTTCAAATCCAGTCACACGATTATTATTGATCATTCATGATGATGAATGCTAATTATTTTTGTGTAATGCTGTTGAACTCACAATTAGTTCTGTGCTGATTTATCATGCTTATTCCTTTTATATTTAATTTTATATTTTGTCTATTTGGGATTGATGATGATGAATGCCATCACCCAAGTATATCCCTTGAAATTTTTCATACTGTTATAATTGGTGTCCAACTTGTGGAACATTATTTCCATACTGTTACAATATAAATATTTAACAACACATGGAAATGTAATATCTAATAAATAAACTGTATAAAATATAATTTTAATTTTTCAAATTGTCCACATTAAATAGTGAATAACAGCACATTTATAATACATATTTATATATATTAACCCTCATGCCTGACTTTATAGGTGGGGCTTTTATGTGAATATTTTTCTTTATTATATATTATGAATATTAAAAGTCAAGTATAAACAAATTATAAAGAGTTCTGAAAATGATAATAATTGTTGAAAGTAAAATATATTATCAGTTTTATTTTAAAATAAATTATTTTAGAAAAAAAAGAACATCACTATGGAAACCAATTAAAGCTTCTTCAATGTCTACATTTCCAAGAAAAAGGCAGAAATTATTGTTATTTCTCATCATGTCACTTACTCCAGAGAAATCAGTTAAAATGGTAATGACTATTTAAGTAAAAATTGCAATCTTTGAAGTAAAAAAATTCCAGAATGTTTTCCATAACCTTTCCAATGGTGTAGCTGACTATGGAGCTGTAAACTATTTAAAGCTAAAGTTAAAAGTTTGCAAATACTTCCAATCTAAGAAAATGTGTTTTTCTATTAATCAAGTTGTAAATCTACTCATAGCAATACTCTAAATATCTGATAAAACCTTATAAGAAAAACTACAATGGAATAGATCACAAAAAGAAAATATTAATACAGCTGACAGACATTTAAAATTAATGGTTTTACTGGCTATTTATCTACATTGATAGAGACAGAAAAATATGTAAGCTCACAAAGATATCAAGATAATTAACTGAACTTATTATAAGCTTTTTCTCAATGAATTATATATCCACAAAGATTTTTCCTCTTAAGCATGCTCTTCATATAATTTTCAATATAAATATGCACATTTTATTATTATTATCATTCTATTTATTAATTAAGGTTATTGTTATTGTTAATAATTTTGTTGCTTGTTATTTCTCATCTAGCTGATTATTTATTTTGTCATTTAATGTGGAGGGGGTAACAATCAAGAAATGTAATTGAATCCAGTTTTTATGCCTGTTCAATTTGATCATGCCCTGTGGCTATTTAAATTAGACAATTAAAATGTGTATAGTCACTCAACCACCTATAGTAGCCTGTTAGTTATCTTTAATATCCCCTAGACTAAAAAATTAATTTGCGAATATTGTTTTTCATTTTTTTGGTAATTTTATTATTACCAATTGTTTAAAAAGGTAGTTACCATTGCAATATATATATATGTATCAAGAGTCAACTAAGATCAAATTTTTTTATTAATATAATGTACTATAAATGGTGTCTTTAACACATTATGATATATAATGAATGCATATGTGTCTGTTATATAAGTTTATTATCAATTAGAAGTAAATAAAAGGTAAAATTGTTAAAAAAATATAAAACTACATAAAATGAAAAATGATGCAAATTTATCCCAAACTGTAAATAGCAAAGCACATATAAAATATTCCTTTCAGCTGACATCATAATTGCGTATCAGTAAAAGTTACATCAGATAAAAAAATAAATAAATTACAATTTAATTACATTACTTATTTATTGTCTTACCTCTATACTCAAATTTTTATAAAGATCCATTGCAGTAATGCAGTGTATTTTCCCTTCACCAAAAACTGGAGTTGAAATAAATTTTGGGAAAATTGAACGCATATCAGCATCTGAAACATCCACTAAAAAAACATGTATTATAGAATTTTAAAATGAGCTTTAGATATGTGGTTATTGATATTTCTATAAGATTTTTTTTTACCTTAAATACATATTTATACCTGATCTATTAATTATCATGTCTGTCTACAAAATCATGATCTGATTTTCAAATCTCAGGTAGATACAATTGATACATTTTTTTAATAAAATAAAAAATACTAGTTTATTAAGCAAATAATTAGATAAAACAACTTGTTTAAAAAGGATAATCTTATCAAATTTCTGTATTTTAATACCTCCAACTTCTTAGATATGTAAATATTGATATTAAAATTATATTATATGAACATTACAACACATAGGTTATCGATGGAACCACAGGTGACAGATAGTGAAATGTATTTCGCATATATGAAAGTTAATGGTAAATAATCAAAAAGCAGTGAGAGCACTTCCCAAAAGTACAAATCACCACTAAACAGTTAATATTTAGATAATTTAATGAGCAATCCTTAATAGCGTTTTAACTATTTATATATATATACAATCATTTAACATAAGGCCCAAAGGGATACATAAATAATAATGTAATCAATATGACATGTAAGAGTTCTAGCTGACTGTTCTCACATTTAGAGGCCAGTTCTCTGCACTTGAAGTCACTGTCCATGAGAGACAATCTGCTCCAATATATATGTCAGTGTGCACATGTGAAACTCGCAAGAATCAAATGTCCTCTTCTTCATCAAATTTGTACTGAGTCAGTCATTGTTTTAATCCCTGCAGTTGATTGGCTCGTATTCCTGTCCATCCGTTGAGGTGATTGATTTTAATCTCCATACAAGAATTTACATCGTTATCTTTTTGACTTTAATTAGCGAGTTATTTTCATAGTTTGTCATTTATCTTATAAAGGAAATCTAACTCTAATTCCTTTATTTTATTTCTTAACAACGTATTCTACTCTCATTAATTAGACTTATTATTTTAAAAAATAAATCTTTTTCTAATCTTAAAATTTATATCTTTTACTTACTATTTTAAAAGAATCAGTCATTTAAAATTCTTTAATTTATTAAACTTATATTAAACTTATTACTTTTTCTCTAAGTTTATACCTATTTATTTATGTGCATTTAAACATACAGATACATATCATTACTTTCTCCAAGTTCAGAGATAAGGTTTTAATCTCTGAACTCAGTACATAGTCATTAAGATACATGGGTAGCTTTATTTTCCTTTTAGCACACTGTTGTAAATTATGTTTCAACTCACTAGATGCATTCTTGGAAATGTAGTTGTTTGACAATCACAATCATTTTTATTTTTCTTCATGTCTATGCAAATATCTGGCACCAGATACTATTAAGAGCTAGAGCTTTTGCTCTGCCAATGTCTTGCAGACTATTATGCAGCCACTTTACTATATGCTGCCTAGCCTTGACTGGAATCAGCGTATAATTGCCTTTCATAATGCAGCCTTTTACTTCTTCTAATTAATATTCCTTTTTAAAATTTGATATCAGATAAAATAAAAAAGTTTTAAGTATAAACAATTAGAATTCAGGAAATTATCTAAAAAAACTGCATTTTAAATAAAATGAGGTAATAATAATATTACCGGTTACAATATAATTCTACAATTTATAGGTAGATTAGCATAAAAGCACAAGTCATGTAACAATAGGTATATTATACATTAGGTAAATATAGTATATGTCAGCATGTATATAAACATTTATGAATATGTGAGAAATGTCCAGACCTATAATCATTTAATTTTCAAATTAGGAATATAAATTGTCTTATTATCACAAATGTGGCTGCAGAAAGGAGTTTGCTAAGACCCTTTGATTCTTCTTGGAGACCTTAAAAGAACTGATCAGGATAAATTCCTAATGTCTACTCCATACGTTCTTGTCATTGCAGCTGTTAATACTAAGAGATTATTCATATAGTATAAGAACATGGATGGGCTGCTCACCAACATGCATTAGCCAGCATGGTGAGTTCATTGGCTTTTTACCTCTAAGTTTAAGATCAAGAAACACCATGGTCTTTATTCTCAGTTGCCTGATGAGGCAGAATGAATGTATGTGTAAATGATAAAATATTTTTCCAATAGATATATACAATCATGACAGACAAAAATAAATCATTGCCCTTATTCCCAGGAGGACAAAGACTAAAAATTCCCCGATTGTGGACCCAGGCAGCTATTTGATGATGACTTTCTATTTAGGTACTTACAACTGAAGATCACTTTCAAGTGAAGGAAGATTGCAAGAATTACAAAAAAAACTGTCTTACATTAAATGGGACATTATTGGACTTTGTGAAGTTAGAAAAAAAGGTATAAAGAGACTAAATGATTTAAAAAGTGGACATGTACTCTACTATAAAGGCACAAATATTGGAAAAACAAGTGGAGTAGGATTCATTATAAATAAAAAGTGGAAGAACAACATTGTGGAGATTGATGGTGCATCGGACAGAGTGGCAAGATTAGTTATACAATTTAGTAGCAGATACCAAATGCAAATGATTCAGATTTATGCCCCAATAAGTTCTCATAGTGATGAAGTAATAGAAGATTTTTATATGAATGTACAAAAGGTTTTTGATCAGAGTAAACAACATTTTAAAATTGTCATGGGAAACTTTAATGCTAGAATTGGTAACCAAATGAAAGATGAAAGTGCTGTAGATAATTTTGGTTATGGTAATAGAAACAAGAGAGGATATGAACTTGTGGAGTTTTCAGAAAAAGAAAAACTTTATATTATGAACTCTTTTTTTGAAAAAAATGTTAAAATGATATGGACATGGAAGCATCCAAATGAAGATACAACAGAATTGGATTATATTTTGACTAACAGAAATATGTCAAGATTGTAATATTCTTAATAAATTTAATACAGGAAGTGATCATTGATTAGTAAGATGTAAAATAAGTGTTAATGCAAAACTAGAGAGACAAAAATTATTAAGAAAAACAATATTTACAGTTGATATTCCTAATCTTCAGAAGCATTCTAATGAATTTAAATTAGAACTTACAAATCGGTTTCAAGTATTAGTAGATTTTGAACATGATTCAGATTTGAATGAAATTAATATGAAAATAACTGATACACTTTTAAAAACTGCAACAAAGATAGCTGGTAGAAAAACCAAATCTCAATAGTGTAAAACAACATTTTGGTATTGATAAGAAATTTATATCTGCAATAAGAAAAAAAGATGAAATTATTACTAAAATGAGAGATGACATCATGAAATGAGTAGAAGACTTCTATCAAGAATTATATAGTAAAAAAAAACAAGTACCTCCTATAACTATTATATTTTCTGAATTGCCCAGAATTTTGAATGAAGAAGTAAGACATGCAATTAAATTTATGAAGAAAGGGAAGGCTCCAGGTAATGATGAAATTATAATTGATATATTAAAAGAAGCAGGTGAAGATGATTGGAAGAATGCGGTATTAATATTAATATTTAAAAAAGATAATAAAGAAGGTATTAGAAATTACAGACTTATCAGCCTTTTATCAATTTTATACAAAATTTTTACCAAGATAATTACAACTCATCTACAGAGAACATTGGATTTCCATCAACCAAGAAAACAAATTGGATTTAAAAGCGGTTTTAATACAGAAAATCATATCCAGGTATTGAGAGAAGTTATATGAGTTACCATTATTTTTTGGATTTATAGATTATGAAAAGGCATTTGATTCTATAAACATTTCTTCTGTGATTAAAGCATTGGATAATCAAAGTATAGATCCAGGATATTGTCATATTTTAAAAAATATTTATAAAAATGCAACAGCAACAATTAGATTACATAATGATACTAGGAAAGTCAACATTGAGAAGGGTGTAAGACAGGGTGACTCTATATCTCCAAAACTGTTTACAGCAGTGCTACAAGAAGTATAGATAAATATTAAAAAGACTAAAGTAATGTTTAATGGATTTTCTCAAAATATGAAAATAAAGATTGATTATGATGAATTAGAAGAAGTTAACAGCTACAAATACCTCGGTCAGATTATTAATAAATATGGAAACATAATGGATGAAATTAATCATAGAATTAAACTTGGTTGGAGTGCTTTTGGTAGAAATAACTTGATACTAAAAGGAAATATGCCTATGTGTTTGAAAAGAAAGGTTTTTAATAAATGTGTTTTACCAGTTCTTACTTATGAATTTGAGACTTGGACACTTAATAGAAGAGCAATACAGAGACTTCAGACCATTCAAAGAAATATGGAGAGATGCATGTTGGGAGTAACAAGAAGAGATCAAAAATACAATATATGGATAAGAGAACAAACAGGTGTTACTGACCACATTGAAAAAAATTAAAAGACTGAAGTGGGGTTGGGTTGGACCTATGGCTAGAAGAGATGATAATAGATGGACAATTGAAATCTTAAACTGGATTCCAAGAGATTGTAAAAGACCCAGAAAGAGGCCACATGTGAGATGGATGAATGAAATTAAAAAAATGTGCAGGGGTGATAGATCAGAGAAGATGGATTGAACTTGGAGAGACCATCCTGCAGTAGATTTATAATGGTTGATGGTGATTATTATTACAAATGTGATCAAGATTGTCTTAAACTGAGTTTGAACTTTATTATATAATAGCATATGTTATTTAATAGTTAAAATGCCTAAGTAATAAGAATAGTTTCATAAGAGGTTCAAGTCCAAAAATGACCATCTCTATTGATTATTATTAGTTTTATGAAAATATAAAGTAGACTTTAGTGTCCAAGAATAATTTATGTGATCTGATATTGTAAATCGAGGGCAATATATTGATCCAGTTTAACCAACATTTATGGAGGGTTAGCATAAAGATTGAAAATATATATATATAAAAGTTTGATAAATCATTTTAGTTACAGATGAGTTGCCAAGATTGTGATGCTGATCATGGGCAGAATGCAGATAGATTCCGAGACCGAGATACAATAAAAGTGATATGCCAGCATAGTGTAAGAAGATACAAATATCATTATAATTATAAATTCAACTTGAAAGCTAGAGTATTTTATTTATTTTAATGTTACTATTATGTCATGTTATAAACAATGATAAAACTGTTCTTCAAAGTATAATCATATTGTACATCTATCAATCATAACGTAGAACATAAAAACTTTATTTAATGCAAGTTTTCAAAACAAGGGTCGAGGATAGCATTTGTAACTAAAGGGCTGTTAAGATTCAAAAGTAATTATTCTGTTCTTCAATATTAGCTTTTCACTTTCTGGGGAAGAAAGTTTAATATAACAGTTAGAGACTGCATAGTAGTGGGTATACTGTAAAGTTGAATTTAGTATCTTTCTATTCTTGGAAAGACTAATTGGATCAATGCACATAGTCCAATGTTAATTCTTAGTGAGTTTTTATTTCTTTTTCAATAGTGTTGTTATATCAATATCATTAAAAGACAATTTTTTTTCTTCTTGGAGACTAGTAAACTTGTCAATAAAATTACTGAAACAAATAATACACTGTTGTCTGCACAACTCATGAACTGAATAGCATTAAGACTTTGCTAAGGGAGAACGATGGGTATAAAGGGACTTGAATACAGACATTATAGTTACCAATTAGATGCAAAAGAAGTTCATATTACCCGAGTACTTATAAGAATTGGAATGCTCTAAGATTAAAATGATAGTTGCATAAATTATATTTTAATCATATTCATAAAAACTTGATTTTCATTCTTTAAAAATATCTACTATTCACATTAAATCTTAATAACTATTAATGACTATCATAATTGGTTTTCTGGCTATCGTATAACTTGATTAAAATAAAACATATAGCATTTTCTGATTAGCAGGATAAATTGAATATGAAGCTTTATAACCAATATAGAGAATTAAAGGCAAAAGTTCAAATGACAAGGCTTAAAATTGTAAAGGTGATGGATTTTTACTAATTATGATCATTTCAGAAACTTGTAACCAGCCTTATGTTTATCCAAAATCATAGCTTTCTCAATAAAATAACTATTGAGAAAGCTATAACAAGAAAAAACCTGAAGTTACAAGGTTGACCAAACTACTACCTACAAGATCTAATAAAAGAGTCTCAACTAGGCATTAAATACATTGATGACATTCATATATATGATGGCAAAAACATTTTAAATAGATGAAGAGAATATTTTGATCTTTTGAATAATCATATAATTAAAATGCTAACTGTTAATGATATATCAATCTTATCTAATTATCTACAATTTTCCTACATCAATCATTTATTTCCTCTCAAGAAAATAAAGTATTTTTCTTAGGATTATGAATACAACTGAGAATGACATAAAAATATAAAATAAAAAAAATGCTAATTATTAAAATGTTATCGAATTCAAATACTAAATTAAAAAAAAATGTGATGGCAAACTTATAAAACAATTGTTACAATAACAAAAAAAGTTTTTGTGAATGAGATTTGATGGGCAAAGTGGATTTTGTCATCATTTTGAATAGTGTGATTTGGGGGCTTTTGCCATTTGAGTTTATTTCAAGCTATTATCTATTCATAACTTTTTACTAGAAATGATTAGAATTCCACTTTTTAAATAGCTGAGTTTTTTTATCATTATTTTATTATCACTGGTATGATTAAGTATATCAGTGTATATATACAAATTCTTCTAACAAGAACTGACCAAGAAAGTATGGCAGATATAAATTGCCATATTTATTATAGTAATAAAATTTAACTATTTGTACAATTTAATGCATTAATGAGAATGATATTGACTCAAGGCTAATAAAGATTGGTGGCTTAACTTTGATAAGAGAAAAAAAAATCTGAGTTTGATCAATTGAATCAAACCACAATGTTCCACTCACTTTGATGCACAAAAATCATTTCACCTCCTAATAAAAATGTAATAATATTTTCTCTGATTACATGAGTGGTTGCAATTGATATTTCAAACTAAGCCTTCAAAATCACTCATTGATCATTGCTGTTATCCAATAGTTCACTTCTTATCCAAATGCTACATTTTACCCTATTTTCAGTATTTGCCTTGAATTAGTAATTTTTTTACAATTTTCTATAACAGGTATGCAATTCTGTAATTATGTAACCACTAGCTTTACCTGTTTCATATCTCCATTAAATTAAGCTTCCTATACATACTTTTGACTTTTTTTAAAATAGTTATATTTTTTCATTTTCTACTCTGTACTATTTTATTAATCACCTCCTTCTGCAGTTCAGTAGTATAAAAATATATAAATACAAAAATGTTTCTAAAAATCTATTTTGAATTAATATGTAAAAATATTGAAATTTTATTTCTATTTAAAGTTTTGCTTATATTGTAATCATTGAAATTCATCTATCTTCCCTAATTCATAAATATTACAACTTGTGTATTCTTTATTTTTTTTAAAAAATGTCCTGGTATATGATTTCCATTAAATAAAAAAAATAACATCTTTTTACATTGTGGTGATGGCTTACTTTTCTTTAAGGATAAATGAAAATTGTCTTGAACAATTGTTTGGAAGCACTGCAAGATGAATTCATTCACTGCACAAGAGTATAACGTTCAAAAATGTTCAAGATGAAAGATCACAAACAGTAACTGAAGCAATAATGTATTAGCTAATAATGCGAACATATTATTTATATGATTTCTGGATATGGATACTAACAAAATCTATCCCTATTGTTATAAACAATTCATTACGACCATAAACAATATTATTTCTGAAAATAATTATAAATTCAATAATCTTTAAATGATTATCCAAATTAATTTTCATAAGCCTAAACAATTAACTACTATATAATTGGAGAAACTAATAACGTTTTCATCCCTTTAAACTTATAAAAATACAGTTTAGTATATATCAAATGTTGATGAATTATATAGTACTAAATACTCGTAAATACCCATTTAATACACTAACAACAACAACAAAAAAAATAGTGCAAAATCTAACTATTATAGATATAATTTTAAATACCGAATTATAAATAAATTTTGTGAATAGTTTGCATATATTTTAAATTATTTAAAATATTTTAAGGGTGGAGAAAAATGGTTGACAGTTTACGTAAACGTTGTAAAGTATAAATTATTTTAGTTATATATACTATAAACGCAAAAATTCACTTTTAAAAACTATCACACTTTTTCTAAGAAATAATTACAAAAGAAATACTTAACAGCATAATAAATAAATTATAGCTAATAATCTATTCATAGTACAATTATTACTAAAACTGAAACGATTGGTACAATTACATTAATGCCATTATATAGTAAAAGACAAAATTATATACAAACGAACAAAAACAATACATACTGTTTTTTTAAAAAAGACCAGATATTAACAATATTAAGAAAATTCCGTAAAATCCACTTCCGGATACTATAACCTTTAAATGAAAATAATAATTATTACGTATTTAACCATGCCATCTTTTGGACAAAATTGGTACTTAACTTTGTATTTTAACTTTGCATTACAGCATATTTGTTTGTTTAGACATAACTTACAAAGGCGGTGGTTTTAAAATAGCTTTTAACCAAAGTTATATCAAATTAAGTGTCGTATATGATTATTTCCACGGACTATAAGTTAGTAAACGAACTCTGAGCTAAAAGAAAAAAAATCTGGAATATTCCCACAATGGAGTCGCATCGTTTTCTCTAATCATAGAAAGATAATCACTTTAATAAATAACATTAAAAAAAAAATCTGTTTGACTTAAAATAATAAATCGAGAAAAAAATAGTTATCTTAAAATTTTTGTTACATTATTTTAAAGAAAAAAAATTTTTTTTTATAAAACCTGATTTCAATTTTTTGTAAGTAATTAAAAAATGTAACAGTTGTAACAAATTTTATTAATCAAAAACTAAAAGATTAAAATATTAGTTTAGTTTTATTCTAATCTTGAAAATAATTCAAAAATGAAACAATTATAGCTACCAATTATTCAGTTAAATCCGATAATGATAAAATAATGATGAGATTAGCTGGACATATTTCTAGAAAATTGCAATAACACAAATCTCCAATTCAAAAAAATAAACTGTTGTTGTATAAGTTATTCTAGTTTACGGTTTCTCACTCATAGAGAAATTCTAATAATTGGAAAGAGATTGTAGAGGGAGGGGTTACAAATTAAAAATCTTAATCTTGCGCAGTGGTAGAATGGCTGGTCCAAGGATCGTGGCATAATTAACTCTTACTTCCGATACTTGGAAGTTGTTGCGAACTCTCGAGTAATAAAATAGTCTATACTATCGATTTTTGGTACTTTGGAAGTATAAATCAAATATGCTGATCTTATAATCTCATTTATTAGAAGCTAACTTTAGCATGCAAAATGTTTTTAAATACGCTTAGGTGCAATTATTTGAAAACTCGATAGCAATTTTTTTTTCATTTTTCTGGGTAATTATAATACTACTAAACAAAATGGCCCCAAGCGTAACAACATTGCATATAAGTCTTCCCCCAAAAAACACATTGAGATTTTATCAGTCCAAAGACCAAGTAATAATCATCTATGCACAAGAATAGTACAACATGAGGTATCTCAATTAACAAAATCATACAGAATATTTTCATTATGTTCCTGATTTATCTTGAGAATAATAAGATATATTTAATAACTAATAAGATAAAGTCAAGACATAATAGTTTGATGTGTATGTGCTAACTAACAATTTAGTTCAGCTTTCAAGTTATTAAGAGTTAAATGTTCTTCAAGAAAAATTCTCAAAAACGTGAGTGCTGGTTGATAATAAAATCCAGACATTATGCTTTATTATACCCACAAGTTCTGAATAACATTAAACAATTCATATTATGTGTTGTGTTTGGTCTGGATTACAGACCCAACTGACAGTAAATAATATAAAATAATACTGAAACAAGTATTATAATTTAATACATTTATTATGTACAAATATATACAAACAATATACAGTATACAAATGCATATTTATTAGTTGAATCTTGGAGTTTAACATAACGCTTGTGTTCTGCCTGCCGCTTCCAGCCACCCCTTATGGCTTGCCTCACGGGTAAGGTCTATGACTCTTCCAGCTGTACTAGACAGCTTGCCTCGAGCCGAGTGTGATCTTAGCAGCATCCGGTCTCTGTGGGACTTGCCTAGCTGCGTAGATCTAAATAGCGTAGTGCTATTAATGGGAGAACGCAAACGTCTGTTTAGGTTAGACACATTCTTCCTTGATTCTCACAAAAGGCTAACTATTTATGCCCAGATCCCTGACCTTATTGAAAACCTTCGGATTCAGCAAGCATCATTGCTCATTGGCCTGTAATAGTCATTGGCTATGCTTTTATCTATACATCAGCCTATTGGCCTGAGGCAAACAATGCTTAATCCGATCAGATAAGGCGGCATCTGAAATAGTCCACTTCTGAGAGAAGGGAGGACAATAACATTACGGATTAAACTTAATTTCACTTTTTTTGTAATAGCTGTTGGAAACTAGTAATTTATCATTCATCTCTTATTCAGTGCAGGCATGGATAACTTGCAGCCTTTATAGCTTTCTGTAATATAGCTTAATGTTAACACTAATTTAGTAAGGTTTCTATGTATCAGATGCAAAGCAAGATACATAATTGATTGCAAGAGTAGTTAAGTGCTGGTTTTCTTTGAATAACAATTTTGATAAAACGATATTAAAAAAAAAAGTAGACAAATAAGTTAGAAAAAAAAAGCTTTTTTTTTTTTGTTTACAAATTAAAATTTACTTGTATCATCTCTAAGATTAAAGTTTGAAGGTCAGTTATTCAAAGTTTAAATAACTGAAATCTGATTTTTTTTTTTTAAAAAAAGAGATTTAAGTTTTACTTTGTTAGAATATTAATTTATACAGGGATTTGTATTATAACAAATATTTTTTTGCTGTAAGTAAAAAGAATATGATTAGTATAGTGTATGGTCTGGATTACAGACCCAACCTACAGAAAATAATATTAACACCGGTATTAAATTAATATAATATTTATTATATTCACAAATATATACAATACATAATACTGTAGTTATAATGTGAACTCATAGATCTGGGTCTTGTGGTTCTACCGCTTCTACCTATACCTGATAGCTTGCCTCATGGGTAGGGAGAATGACTTCCAGCTGTACAAGACAGCTTGTCTCGAGTCAACAGTAATCTTAGCAGTGTCTAGTCTCTCTGTGGACATGCCTAGCTGTGTGGACAAATAGCGGATTCCTATCGTGAGGATACTTACTGCTGTTCAGGTTAGCAGGATTTCCCTGGTAAAATGCATACCATCTTTGTAGGTCAGACAGACATTCTCTCCTTTTTCTCCCAAAAGGCTGACTATTTATAACCAGATTCCTGATCTTACTGAAAACATTTGGATTTAGTGAGCATCATTGCTTATTGGCCTATACTAATCATTGGTCATGTGTTTAGCTGTAAATGAACCTATTGGCCAGCATCAAACAATGCCTAATCCGATCAGAAAAAGATGGAATATGGAATAGTTCATTTCTGAGGGAAGGGAGAACTATAACCATTAGAAAAATAATAGAATATGATTTATTTATTCTAATCAATGTTAGTTTAAATAAAATGTGATTTAATTTTTTTTTGTTGAAAGCTAGCATTCTTATCAGCATCTTTAGTCTGTTCTTTGATTTACAAACAATTAGCTGCTCATAAAACTTTAACTTTATTTTTATTAAACAAACAAGTTATGAACAAAAACAAGTATTATAAAATGGTCATAATAATGAGTCTAGGTTAGATCCACAAGGTATGCCATTTATCCTATATAATGTAGCCTGAATTGATTATTTACCTTTGGCCTGATATGTGATCGAACTTCAACTGCTATTTCTGAAATATGCCTGATCTACACTTTTTTTAAAAAATGCTTATAAATAAGTATGGAATGAAAATCCTCTTCCATAGAATATTTGCCTTTAAAGAAGTGAAGAAATATGATATAAGGGAATAAAATCTGAATAAATTTTAATTTAAAGTTGCTAAATTAATTAAAAGAATTATTGCTTCTACATTTTCAAGGATGATGCACAGCATCTTCAGTACTGAAATAGATTCCATAATGAAAAGCAAACAAACAAAAGAAAAAATGTTAAGCTTACATAAAAGAGATTTTAAACTGAAGACATTGATAAAATTTAGTAAAGGGTAATCACTTGAAAGATGATAAGGTTTAAATACTTATTGTTTTAGAATTTAATATAATGAGGTTTTAAATATTTTATATGTTTTATTGTATAATAAATATTTGTTTTGTTACTTATTAATCTAACCTTCTGTTTCTCTTCTCATAAGTTCAACCATTTAAATTATAAATTAAATTTATAATAGTTAGGGAGATAAGAGTTCATATTCTACTGAATTATTTGTGGTAGTGTTTTTAATAATAATGATATTGTGGAATATCCTCATGGATTTACCAGCTTTGGGATGGTGCTCTAGTTTTTAACCTAATAAAAATTTGTAATCCATAGAGGATATAATTTCCCTTTACTCATTTAGGAGTGATTAATGGTCTGGAAATGTGACATAATTTTTACTATCATAGCTATGTCTTACCATTAGTATGATTTATGATTCGAATTAAATTAGATTTTACTCCTATCTTGTTTCATTTCTGTTATTTGAATTTGAGTGTGAAATCTCGAAGATTATTTGGTAAATTATTAAATGCTAACATTTCATATTTATATGATTCTTATAATTTGTGTTAAATTAACTTTGATGATCTTTTTTGTATGGCAGGATCATTACAATTGGCACCTAATTTGTGAGTTTAAGAATGACCCTGAGTATCTAGTAGTAGAATTAGAAAATCATTATAAATTGGAATCTAATGTAAGTACTCAATACCCTGATTATTTGATAAATAAAGAATAGTAATTTGGTGAGAAATGTGATAACAGCGAGAAGGCTAACAGTTAAATTATTAACTGAATTGGATTTTATTATATCGATGTAGGTCGTTACATAATATTTTTAGCATTTATCAAAAGTGAATTTTATTGAAAGAAAATTTTAAAAAATGTTATTTTTTAAAGTTTAAAAAAAAAATTTTTTTCATGAAAGTTTGAGAAAAAGAAAAGAACAAAAGAAAGGGGAGGGGAAAAGATTTTAGTAATGAATAATAATTAAAGGAAAAAACGATTAGTTTTATATTAATGTATAATATAAATATCTCGTTTTTGTCTTATAATATGGAAGTAGTGAATGTGTGTGTATATAAATAAAATTTAAAAGAAAGGAATTCTCTTAAAAATGATTAAAATTCAAAGCTAATGCAATGCAAATAAAAGAACTGAAAACTTAAAATCAAAACAAAGAAAATATAATTAAGAAACAAAGGGACTAAATACTACTATTTGATTAAAATAACAAGCCAATGGAAAGACTGTAATGAATTTTAAACTCTTAAATAAAAGGAATAGAAACCCAAATATTTTTATCCCAGCTGTAATTTACAATATTTATATTTTCCTCTCTTTCAAAGAGTTTAACTTTCTTCTTTTTGGCTACATACTCTAGCCTTGTGCTGTCGAATACTTTAAATAACTCGGGAATTTTCTCAACCACTTTCCTTTCAGCATATAATTTTATTTTTATAACTTTCTTTATGTTAACAGGGCTATTCTTTAAATGCATGTACATTTTTATGCTTTCTCTTCCTACTGTGAATATTTACATTTTTACTTCCTGATTTACCCTTCTCTTCCTCATCTTTTAATTTTACTATTTCTATTTATTTTGTCACATCACTTATATCTATACTTTCTATTATTTTCCTATCTTCTAGTATTTAAGCTATTTCTCGTATTTTCTACAAGCTTCATTATATTTGTTTGATAATTATTTCTGTGTACTTCTCAAACCTTTTTTCAAATGACTTCATGATTTGATTTTCTTTTAATATTATTTTCTACTCCTTTTTTGTTATATTCTATTTCTGACACATCTTTATTTTTAAATTTAAGGTTATTGTTTGAGTCAGAAATATTTTCTGGCTCTGGTTTAATTTCTGAGTTGGTCTTATTCTCTAATTTGGACTTAAAAATTTTGTTCAAAATTATACTTGTTTTCTAGTTCTGTTTCATGAGCAATATTTGAGCTATTTAAATGTGCATACTTATTTGCACTTTCCTGTTTATTTTTATCATCTATTTTAGCTATTAGCTGTTTTATAATCAGTTCCAGTTTTATGCTTTCTAATGTTTCCCTATCTTTTAGTCGGACTATCCTCATCTCCTGCATTAATCATTCTATTCGTTTGTCAAACTTTTCTGGGTATTTCTCAAAGTTTTCATCAAACAACCTGAGAATTTCATTTTCATCTATATTATTTTAAGCCTCCATTTTTGTTTTGATTCTATTACAGATTAGTTTCTTTTTTATTATTACTAACTTTTACAAAACAAATTTTATTTTACTTATTTTTATTTTCCTCGAACGAAGTATTTGACTAACTCCAAAACTCCCAGTCCTCTCTAATTCCCACCTGACTATAAATAATCTCTAATAACAAATTTATTTATCTCTCTGGCCACTTTTTTCTCTTGCTATTTAAACTATATTACATACTCTTCTATTTTATATTTTTAATTATTTTAATTCTTATTATTTGCTTCGATCTATTTCTTTTCTCACACTGCTCATCGATTTTAACTTTTCTTACTACGCAATTTAGTGTTTAATTTAAATTTTAGTTTTTAACTTTTTTTTTTTCAATTTTAATTATGATTTTACTTTAACTTTGATTATGCTGGATCAATTTATGGCACTTTGGCATTCACATTGAATGGAATCTGAACATGGTCTGTATAAGAAGATATTTATTTAATTGGATTTAATAATAATTAAAAACACACAGGAATAGACTGACTCTTCAAGCAGAAAAGTAGAATGAATACCATTGATAGATGAACCATCAACAGTACCTATAATCAGATTGAGGCTATACAAAGCATAATCTATGATCACATTCCCAGGCTATAGCACTTCTCAACTGCTGGATTCAATCCCCTGCCATCCAAAGCATTTTACTTGTTTTGATCAACCTCAGCTAAACATATATGAATGACAGGCACACAATCCAGTGCTTGACATATCCCATGACTAGCTCATATTCTTAACCAGGGTCCAGCACATTACTTAACACATAAAATAATTCTACACTAATTTACTGGTGATATAGTGACAAGAGAGAAAGAAAATAAAATATTTAAGCAAACCTTAATATTTATTTATGCACACATATATTTAATATAATATTTACATAAAAATATGATTATTTTAGGCTATAGTTATAATAGTCCATTAAAGTTCATTTCATTTAAAATAAAGAGTCTAGACTGCTATTAGAATATATTTAAAAGTATCTTTACAAAGTTTTTGTTTGTTTTATTTTCCAACGGTTTGGCTTTTTGGTCTCCATCGATGTTTTCAAGGTTGTTTCCATTCTTTGTCTTGACAATAAGAGAGAGTTTTCAGTCGCATCTACTTCACCATTTTTGGCATTAGTTTCAAGTGAGGCTTCAGGCAGGGCAGTTGATTTGCAGAGGACTTTGGGGCCTGAAACCCAGTCAAACATTTCTAAAGACAATCTAGCAATGCATTTTTACTTGATATGCAGCTTTTGCATGGATGTTAACTGTAGCAATAATTGATTGGCTTACCACTGCATTCACAGTTTCTGAATATCTGGATCTCTGGAGCAATAAATAATGTAATGCACAAAATGAAGACCTGACAGAATTCGATCACAAATGAAGGCCTGAAAGAAAGACAATAGATGGTGACAAAACCCTTCTCTCTCATTGTTTTAATTTCTTATCATTATTTTCAATTTTGATCATAACTTGAATATGCTTTTTTTTAAATTAATTTTTACATTTTGTTAATCAAATTGATGTTTACATTCCGTGTTAATCTAATCTTTTGCTTTGATTAATTTATTATCTCATTGATAGTTTTTTAATTAATACAATTTCAATATTATTATCAATCAGAAATCTTATAAACTAATTACATTTTTTGAAAGTTTTCACTTTTACAAACTGATTTTATTTTAACTTTCCATATTTACTTATTTATTCTTTAATATATAGGGTATATGAGCACAGACTTTCACATGACCCACCACTCTCCACACTATCTCATAATACTAATACACTTGAACACATATATGTTGAAAAAATAAATAATCACCAATATACGTATTTCATGCTAAACCAGCAATCATCAGTTGGTCTAGATTACCATCTCTACACATATATGCTATAAGTGCTCAGATATATATTAAAGATAGCCGCACCTCATACTTTAATGGACAGACTTCAATCTACTCCACACTCCAACTCTTCAACCATCCATCCAATTAAAAATCTGATGATGGAATGCTCGAAGGCCACCCTGAGGATAAGATTCTTGTCACACCCATGATGACCTAAGGTCAATCTGACCCCTTATGTACAAGACATAATCCATTTAATACATATACAAGGGATGGGCAGACATCATACACAGGCTTATTATATACCTGTCTATATATGTAATATATAGGATATATGAGCACAGACTTTCACATGACCCACCACTCTCCACACTATCTCATAATACTGATACACTTGAACACATATATGCTGAAAAGATAAATAATCATATGTATTAAATGGATTATGTCCTGTACATGAGGGGTCAGATTGACCTTAGGTCAACATGGGTGTGACAAAATTCTCGGCCTCAGGGTGGCCTTCGAGCATTCCATCATCAGATTTTCAATTTAATGGACGATTGAAGAGTTGGAGTGTGGAGTAGATTGAAGTCTGTCCATTAAAGTATGAGGTTTGGCTATCTTAATATATATCTAAGCACTTATAGCATATATGTGTAGAGATGGTAATCTGGACCAACTGATGATTTCTGGTTTAGCATGAAATACGTATATTGGTGATTATTTATCTTTTCAACATATATGTGTTCAAGTGTATCAGTATTATGAGATAGTGTGGAGAGTGGTGGGTCATGTGAAAGTCTGTACTCATATACTCTATATATTACATATATAGACACAGGTATATAATAAGCCTGTGTGTTTCAGTTTTTTATTCTTTGTAAAGCAAAAAGAGTTTTCTTTAAAAAAAAAAAAGATAGAAAAAAGAGTTTTACATCTTTTCTAATTCTTTTTAGATTTCTCCCCAACCTCTTGCTAGGAACAGTTTTATTCTAAAATAAAAATATGTCACAATCTTTTGCTTTTGCAAAATTTGCATCTTAAAATCTATTTTAAAAAAACCCATATATTTTTCTACTTTCATTTTTATTAATAACTTAATCATTTATTTTTAAATGAAAAATATGTAATGCAGAATATATGTATGTTTTAAACATATATATTCGCTAGCATTGCAATATATATATCCCCTATTATTTTTAATATCTCATAACTATTATTATTTATTATAAATTATAAAACAGTAGTCTTATAATTTCCAATTGGCATCACATTTATAATCTTACTTCTTATATAATTTTTTTACATAATATTCTTCTATTTCTTCAATATTTTCTATTTATTTTTAAATGGCATATAATATCTACCATGCTATTTATTTATTTCTCTGTTATTAATAAATAATATATTTATTTATTTACTCTACTAATATAAATTATAAACATTAAAAATCATGTCAAATCCCCTACTAACCACTTTTAAAAACAATTAAAAAACGTTTTATTTTAAAAATTTTAGTTCAGTCTATTTGTCATTATTTAAATTACTAATCTTAAAATTAGCTAAACATTTTACTTCTTATTCATATTTTTATATGCTTTGACCTATGAAACCATATCATTCATAATCCTTGCATCATTATTATCTTTTACCAATTGCTACACTATTATGTATTTTTATAAAATTATAATCTATATTTTATTATATTTTTATCTTAATGTTGTCCCAAGTTTATTTATCTCATAATTATATTTTAAACATAAATTTATTCATATTTATATTTTCATAATTAATAATTTTTATAAACCTAATTTTCTATATATTTTTATTTTATTTTTCATTATCTCTTTTTATGAAAGTAAATTTATATATTTAATTTTTCTTTTTGTATTTCTCTTCAGAAATAATTTTATAATAATATCATTTTAATCCCAGAATTTCTATTCTCTATAGATTTTGTCTTTCTTATTAACATTCTTTTTTCCCCCCCTTTTTAATATTATTAGTATATAGCATCATTTTTTGTGGAATCTTCCGTAAATTTTTATGCTGTTTTTTTTATATCTATATTGATGATTTATTATCTAACATGCTCTTTTAATGTCATTTCTTAGAGTTTTAGTTTCTCCAACATAGTTGTTTTCAATCTCTTATCTAAATTTTATTTGTATTTTATTACATATATTCTGTTTTATTTTTATTATCCAGTAAATTTAATGTTTTATTTTTTTTTATTAACCATCTTTACATTAATTATTCTTTTATATTTATTATTAAGCTTATTTATAATTTTATTAATCTTACTATAGTATTATTATGTTTTTATTCCCATAAATAATCTTTTTTTTATCTTTATTTTTTTCTTTTTTTATCTTTATATTTTTCTTTTCTGTTTATTTTATTTCCTATCATTTCAATATGTTTTTTAATTATATGTATTGGAATGTGATTCATTTTTAATTCTTCAATTATCAATTCTTTTTGTTTATTGCCTTCTTTTTCTTTTAAGATATATGTTATAGCCCTATATATGCTTAAATAAATGCAATTAATTTTGTGTGTCTTATCAATATTAGATGATTAATTTATTATGTATTTGCCCATATTATTTTTTTTAGAAATATTGGTTTCAATATATTATTTCTATTTATTTTTATTTTTTGACCATCATATCCAGATAAGCAATCCCATTATTTCCTTCTTTTTCTACAGTAAATGTTATATTCTCTTCAATCTTGCTAATATCATTAATAAGTCTTCCTGATTGTCTTTGGCTTTTATTAAAAACCACCGAATAATCATTTATTAAAAAATAAAGAAGGATTTTTATTACCTTGGATATTTTTTTCAAATTCATTTATATGAATATTACTTAGTATTGCATGTAAGGCTCTCACCTTCTATTAATAATCCATCTTTTTTTAAAAAAATTCTTTATTGCACTCACAAATTACATCCTTAGAACCTAATTCTACTAGTATATGGTAGATAAATTTATTTTTTTTATTTTTATCTTTAATATATTTCTCTATTGCTAATTTTATTGCTTTCTCTACATTTAAATTTGGAGACATTGATATTAGTGTAACGGTCCAGATCCCCTAAATAAATCAAGTTGGTCGCATCTAATTACAATCGAATTTAGGTCTTCATATAGGATGCTATGAATGATACAATTTAACTTTAATCATTCACTTCAAACAATATAATTTAAAATGAAATATTCAATACAGATGCAATCTGGATTAATTCATTCAATCTTCACCTTTGTAGATGGTTCTGTTATGCTCAGTATTTGGACTCAGGGTAGCTTTTACATTTTTATCTCTCTTCAGGGGTTCCATTAGTAACCTACATTAATAATAGTACTTAATACAATTTAAATTAATTTCAACCAAATTATCAAGACATTAAATTAGTATGATATATGTATGTGGATATGTGTATTCATATCTTATTTTTATTTCAGATAATAAATAAATAATTAAAATAAATCAGAAACCAAATTTAAAAACAACTTTAACAACGTTTATTCATCATCATCATCAACCATTATCAATCCAATGCAGGATGGAGGTCTCTCCAAGTTTAATCCATCTTCTCCGCTCTTTAGCTTCTCTTCTCCACATCACCCCTGCACACTTTCTTATTTTATCCATCCATTTCACATTTGGTCTCTTTCTGGGTTTTTTACAATCTTGGAATCCAATTTAAAATTTAAAATTGTCCATATATTATCATATCTTTTAGCAATATGTTCATCCCAACCCCACTTCAGTCTTTTAATTTTTTCAATGTGGTCAGTAACACCTGTTTGTTCTCTTATCCATATATTGTATTTTCAATCTCTTCTTGTTATTCCCAACATATATCTCTCCATACTTCTTTGTGTGGTCTGAAGTCTCTGTATTGCTCTTCTATTAAGTGTCCAAGTCTCAAATCCATAAGTAAGAACCGGTAAAACACATTTGTTAAAAACCTTCCTTTTCAAACACATAGACATATTTCCGTTTAGTATCAAGTTATTTCTACCAAAAGCATTCCAACTAAGTTTAATTCTATGATTAATTTCCTCCATTATGTTTCCATCTGTATGAATAATCTGAACAAGGTATTTGTAACTGATAACTTCTTCTAATTCATCATAATCAATCTTTATTTTCATATTTTGAGCAAATCAATTAAACATTACTTTAATCTTTTTAACATTTATCTTTAGTCCTACTTTCCTACTTTCATCTGATAACTTCTGCAACATTTCCTGCAGCTCTGAAACATTATTTGCAAAAACAACTACATCATCTGCAAAACCTAAATGACTTAAATAATCTCCATTTACTTTCACTCCTTTAGTTTCACATTTTAATCCACAAAATACTTCTTTCAGCACTGCTGTAAAAAAGTTTTGGAGATATGGAGTCACCTTGTCTTACACCTTTCTCAATGTTGACTTTCCCAGTGAAGCAGATGGATCTGTAGGCCAGATCCATGCTTCACATCTTTCTAGATTACTAGACAAGGATCAAACCTGATCCACGCATGTTACTGAAGCAATGGATCTGAAGTACGATCCATGCTTCACAGCCTCCTATAAACTTAATTAGTATTGTAGGCCTGAATTAAGTTTATAGTCCAATATCAGCAGGGTTTTGCATTAAAGCTAAAATTAATTATGTTTATTAAATTTGTATTTGCATTTAAATATTTTGTTTTAAATAAATTCCATTCTAAGATTAGATTTCTGTTAATAAAAATTACTTGTAAAACCTATTAGTCAAACATATATATACATCAAGCGTATATATATGAGTTAATGCAAAATTCTGCTGAAATAAAATGCTTATTTTATTAAAAGAAATAATATATTTTTCTTTTTAAAATCTTGTTAAAATATGGCATATGATTTTATTTTGAGATAAGCCTGCCAACATTGTCTAAAAGAATGTATGTTTGTAATTAATTAGCCCATTCAAGGCAAATTAAAGATGGCCTCCTCTTTCTTTTTTAATTAATAAAATTCAAAGTTTAAAGAAAGAAATTTAGAATAAAAAAAGTAAAAGTTATTTTTAGAAAATGTTACCTTCGAAACAAAGGAGTGTAGGGGGCTTATCAAGATCTAAAATCATATGCAAACAATAGAAAGGTAGCTGATAAAAGGTATAAAAAAAGAGAACAAAAGACTGGGCTCTCTCTGTTTTTTTTTGCTGATCTATGCAGATCCTGTGCTGTGAGTCGCTATATTTTATGTCTAAAAGCAGAAAATATTGCTCCTGAATTCCTGGAGATCACCATTAGAAGTTTCAACATGCGACATGCTAAAAGTGATCGTAATTTGATGAACATGAAAATGATTGGTGGTTAGGCAAAGCCAGCCAAATGCCGTGACATGACAAAATAGAAGCCTGGACTGTGTGCCAGTCTGTGTGACCATTTGATTAAAATGCTACATAATTTCCATTTCCTTGTCCGGACAAATCTCAACGTCTTCAATCAAGCCACTGCATTGAGGAAATGGGATCCATAAACAAGGACTGGTAACTGTTTAAAAATCTCCTCATGAACTTTTTATTACTCTACCATTTTCATAAATACCTTTCTAAATTGTTCCATTTAATTATATCTATCATGTAACCATTTTTTTATTAGACTAATATTAATTTTATCTTTTATCGTTTGATCATTTATTTATTAAAAATTCTTCCCCTTCGCTATTCCTCAATTTAAAATGTATTTAAATGTTTTCTTGTTTTTATTTGCGGTGTAAATTATTTTTTATTTGAAACTTTCCAAGTTAATAATTTTATTAAAGTTGGGAAGATATTGATTTAAACCGCACGATATTATGTCATTACTCCGCCTTATTATCAATTTATTCATTATATAATCAACCGGGGAATAGCAGAGGTAGTTTAAACATTCCTAATATTTTCAAATGTCATTTATTAAAATATGTTAGTTAAATCTAAAAGCTTAGTTTTCTAATTTTCTTTCAATTTTTTAGTAGCTTAATCCATTATTTTACTTATTAAATGATCCAGGCACGCACAAACACATATTCCATATTATATATTTTTTTATGCACATTTAACTTCATTAGTCCTGTAAGTGTCCCCGTCCATGTCTCTTTCTGATACTAAGCCTGGGCCCGGTAAGAAAATAATTTATGCGTGTCTCAGATAATGTTGTTGGTTTGTAATTAGACTCGAGAATAGGTGAATAGGGCAGAGTTCATAGTATTCTTGGTTTAATATCTCACATATGGGTGGTCTCGAGGTACTTTTGCCTAGTATTCGAACTGATTTCAACCAACATACATCATCTGACTGGTACATTACGATGTTTATAAAACTTTCCGTCTGCCATTTTATCTACATTTCAAGTTTAGGCCAGTAAATATGTTATTAAAGTATTAATTTTCTATTTAAATGTTTTATTATAAATATTAGAGGGGCCCAGATAGATATATACATAAATACATATATATATAGAATTACAAATGGAAACTTTTATAAAAATTAATCTATAAATTTTTAATATGCTATTTTTTTAAGTATTTTATTCTGGAGATTTGTTTTCACAATAAACCTTACTAACATTCCATAGCGTTAAACAAAAGAAAATCCACTAACAAAATGGTAATGGACTTTCTAATTAAAGTAAAATTTAAATAAAAAAGATAATTTGAAATATAAATTCTGCAAATCTACATTTAATTAAAAATAGATTTGCAACAATCATTGAGTTAATTGCGAAAGTTGATCTCAAGAATGCAATACCAATATACTTTAGATATTCTAATATTGCCACTTAGCCTGGAGAAATATGAAAAAGGGAATTTCCCAAAAATAATTGAAAAAGGTATAAATAGCAAAAGAGAACAATAGAAGCCAGTCCAGTCCCAGATTTTGTCAGCAATGTCTGGCAAATCTATGCCAGTCAAATTTTTAATAATGAAAATGTTCCAAAGTATGGTAGCAGATTAGATGGCTTCAATCCTGCCTGACTCCTGTGTCCTAAACATGACTATCAAAATTACCATAAGCCAGAGAAACCTCATAAAAATGAACTGTTGAACTCCTTTAGTCAATTCGTAGCTAGATATGCCTGTGTGTAAATTCAGTTTTCATTGTGGGATTCCAACTTCCACTTGGACTCGTAATAAATTAGGTAATATATTTCCAATTTGTAATTTCTAACTGCCTAATTTATTCTTCTAAACTCCAGTGACAAAATAATGTAAATCCTGCTAATTGTAATGTCTTCTAAAATGTAATCCCCATAACGTAATTTAAATGTAATTTAAAATATTTAATTTAATAGTCTGTAAACTACACTTGCTACTACTTAAAAATCTAATGTCTTTGCTCTCATTCTATTTGTCTAAAAACTATGTCTCTAAATGCTAAACTTCCTTCTAATGTGGTTTAAAAAATATTGTCATTAATTACTTAAATGAAATGAATATGTGCCAATTTTTGTTCCATCTTGACAAAAGCTTTACTCAAATATTTTGCTGCCTATTTCCCAACCTACATTTGTTGGTAAATAAAATGAATAATTTTCTAGCACTGAAAGATAAATACTTGGAGCAACTTTTATTTTGTCGAGATGTGAGTTTATTTAGTTTAAATTATCTCATTTTTAAAGAGTGAAAGGGAGGGGTTTAGAAAATTAGATTTGTGTTAAATAATAAGAGAGAAATAGAATGTCATTTGAAATGTTAGTGGGATTTTGTGTTGAAGGGAGAGCTGGTTCGCTAATTACAAATATTCATAATAATAATTACTTATTTTATTCTTGTTTGTCTGGTCTTGGTCAATCCGTATGCATTTATGTAATCTTTATAGCTCAGCACAATTATATATTTAATAATGCTAAAATATATTCTCCAGTACTCATATTTTGCCTTGCTGGTATTTTGCTTAATTACTAGTCTTTTGTTCTGTGTGACTGCTAGATCATAACTAAGACCACGTGATAATTTCACTGGTCATAAATTTCCTTATCAGGATATGAAAGTTAAAATGGGAAGACCCTGGGTAAGCGGAACTTAGCTAGCCTTGGCAATTCTCATTCTCTCACCTGAAATATTTTAGGTTTGCCAATGGTACAGACTATTCTTTTCTTTATTTCTTGGTGTCATGGGATTAGAGCAAGTGAATTGAAACTATGCTAGTGATGTAATATCGAATACTGGGATTTGTTAACTTTCCTTTATCTGAGGACATTATGGCAGATTGACCATGATCTGACTGATTTATGTATTTTAAATCTTGAAATATTTAATTGTGAATATTGCGATCCATTTATATTTTAAATGTGTCACTTTCTCTGACAGCAATCCCTATAGTTTGAGTTAATCATTTCTCTCTTAAAATAAAATCAATCAGAATAAAAATATGTTTATCATAGCTCTTTAAAAATATCCATTCCTATATCTCAGACTTGGACGGGCATCTCCCACAAATCGATAATTGTTTACATTGTTAGATTGGCATATAAATTATACCGGTCTCTTGTTGAGGCATAATAAATGACAGAATAGAAACTTTTATTAAATAACTTATATGAAATCAAATCAGAGACATTAGATAAATTTTAAAAATGTTTTACTTAATATATATATATGTGAATTTAAGCTACCTGTGGTTCATCTCTATTCTTTCATTCTAAAATTAGTATTTTCTAATTAATTATTGTGCTGCTATCTGATGACTCAAGGTCACACACATACCATTTTATATTTAAATACATAGATAGTCTAATTAAAGTTAATAATTAGAGTTAGACATATGTATTAGTTGAGGCTCATGCTCCACCATTGATGCTAGTGGGTCAGAGTGTGGAAAAGATTAATTGCTTGCCTCGAAAATGTTGTTAATTAGTCTGCAGATTTAGAGAATGGGTAAAGAGGGCAGAATCCATAAGTATTTTTTATCTTTGATCTTGCATATGGTTGGATTCGAGGTACTTTTACCCAGGCTGTGAATCGTGTTGAGTTAACATACAATTTCGACTGGTACACCAGTATCATTATGTAATTGAATTGTTGCTGTTGCATTTTTATAAATATTCTTTAAAATATGACAATATCCTGAATCTATATCTTGATGATCCAATGCTTTAATCACTGAAGAAATGTTTATAGAATCAAATGCCTTTTCATAATCTACAAATCCAAAACATAATGACAACTCATATTCATTTGTCCTTTCTATAACTTCTCTCAATACCTGGATATGATCTACTGTACTAAAACCACATTTAAATCCAGCTTGTTCTCTTGGTTGGTGGAAATTCAATGTTCTCTATAGACGAATTGTAATTATCTTGGTAAAAATTTTATATAAAACTGATAAAAGGCTGATAGGTCTGTAATTTCTAATATCTTCTTTATCACCTTTTTTAAATATTAATATTATTACTGCATTCTTCCAATCATCTGGTACATCTTTATCATTTAGACATTTGGTATATAACTTTGCTAAAAAAAATCTATTTCTTCACCTGTTTCTTTTAATATATCAATTATAATTCCATCATTACCTGGAGACTTTCCTTTCTTCATACATTTAATTGCATGTTTATTAACTGACAACAATTTAAATTTATTTTATATAACAAAAATGTATTATTATAAGTGCTTACATACATTTCTACTATTTTATAATATCAAATTAAAATATGTTCTCATATCCCCATAATAAATATGCATCAAAACATGACCAAATTTTATTAAATTGTAAAATAAGAAATAAAATTTTATAAAATCAACAAAAAAAAATATAATAATACTAACTAGCTAAATTTAATATTAATGTTGTATGTATAAATGAAGACTTTATATTATCCAATCCTTGTATAGAAATTCCAAATTTATAAGAACCCCCTTCATTATTATGAAATAAAAAATCTTTCACCCAAGGATGTTAATCATTTACACAAAGAATAATAAACAAATATTGTTAAGTTAATTGTGTTAGTAATAAACAAAAATTTCTGTTCTGTCAGGAATGAAATCAATATGAAGAATAATAAAATGTTACCTCCATATTAAGTTATTTTTACCGCAGTCAAGTCGCTTTATAGAGAAGACCTAAATTTTATTTTAAAAAAATATTTAAATCAATATTATTTCCATTTCTCTTCATCTAATAACTTTCTTAAATGGACTATTTCAACGAAACAGATTTTGGAAGTAAAGGAAATAAAATTAGATGTCCGAAGCTCATCATACACATAACAATAAGATGTAATAAAAGTATGATATTGTCATATTTATTTCCATAATTTATAAAGTAATGTCCATTAAGAATAAAGTTCTTAATGTTCATTAAAGATAAAGTTCTTTATTCGCTGGTTATCAATCTTCAGTGAGCCAATTAGTATACTATGTTGTTCAGAATTCTTTCTTTTGATGTTGTCAGCTTCTTCCATAAATTATTTTGATATAATTTGAAATTGCATTTTTAATTATATAGATGAAGTACACATATAGTTTAGGCATTTCAGTAGGAATAAACAATTGCATTACTTTCAGATCAAAGAATAGTATTCGATCCTATGGCAAAATGATTTTCATTCACGACACATTTTATATACTTATTATCTTCTTAATATAATTTTCAATTTACATATATAAATGTTTTTTTACGAAAATTTATCTTCTTTATGATTTCAATTCAGAATGATTTTATTACTAGATCCTTTAATTAATAAATAATATGTATATATAATTTTGTTTTGAAATTATAATTGATAGTACTAAAGAATAATTTATTTACTCTTTTTTACTGAGTGAAATTAAAGTTCTTTTCTAATAAAAATTTTATCCACAAGATTTGTTTAAATTATTGACTCATCTTTTAATAGGTTTGGAATTCGAACACAGCAAAATGAATATACATAGTTGCTAGTTCATTGGCAAAAGATAGGATTAATTTTGAAATTATTTGATCCAGCTTTTATAGTAGAATTGATTTCCGGTAGCATGTTTTAAATATACTATTTGATTTCATGATTTCATATTCGACTATTGTTGAAATTACTATAATTAATAATTGTATAATTGATTTCTAAATTTTATTACCTTTGTGTTTAAGTGCTAAAATGTGACTTGACCTAAGGTTATCTCCAAGTTTACGTCTTAATTACTAAGGTTAGTCAACTTAAATAATTATTATATATATATGATTTTAAAATAATCATTTTATCGGTATATATGTGAATTATCTAAAATAATCACTTTAACATTTTAATTTTATTAAAACAACTATTTATTTGAATTTATTTTTGTTATTAAGATTTTATAGTTTGACCTTTAAGTTATATATATACACATATGTAGTTTGAGAAAAAAAATGTATTTATTTTTCATAAACTTACACTTATATTTTTCAGATTGTGTTTTGATCTTTTACTTAAATAAGTGAGGTAAACAAGATTTTAAGTAATCCTTACATTAGTTTCCATTTTTATAAATATTAAATTTCTATAACCAATTTTTTTAAACAAGTCATTAGGTTCTTTTATTAAATCTTCATTATTTTTGATACTTGAATTTATATCATCTTTAACATATTTTTTAAAAATTTCATTTGATAATCAAAGTATCAAAATTGTTAAAATAGATGTTTAACATTTGATAAGGGCATAAAATCATATGCCAAAAAGCTGTTAATATATAATCATTAATATTGTGAGAGTACATAAAACTATCATCATCATCATCAACCATTATCAATCCACTGCAGGATGATGGTCTCTTCAAGTTCAAACCATCTTCTCTGATCTTTAGCTTCTCTTCTCCACATCACCCCTGCACACTTTCTTATTTCATCCATCCATCTCACATGTGGTCTCTTTTGGGGTCTTTTACAATCTCTTGGAATCAGTTTAAGATTTCAATTGTCCATCTATTATCATCTCTTCTAGCAATATATCTTTTAATTTTTTCAATGAGTCAATAACACCTGTTTGTTCTCTTACCCATATATTACATTTTTAATCTGTTCTTGTTACTCTTTTCATGCATCTCTCCATACTTCTTTGAGAGGTCTGAAGTCTTTGTATTGCTTTTTGATTAAGTGACAAAGTCTCAGATCCATAAGTAAAAACTGGTAAAACACATTTATTAAAAACCTTTCTTTTCAAACACATAGGCGTATTTCCTTTTAGTATCAAGTTATTTCTATCAAAAGCATTTCAACCAAGTTTAATTCTATGATTAATTTCATCTATTATGTTTCCAATATGTATTAATAATCTGACCAAGATATTTATAGCTATTAATTTCTTCTAACTCATCATAATCAATCTTTATTTTCATAAATAAATGAATATAATTAACTCTCTTCAGGGGTTTTCATCAATTCTACAGCAATAACAATACTCAATATAATCTCAATATATGTTTAAAATTTATTTTAACAAAGTTATTAGGATATAAAATAAGAATAATATATGTGTGTGGATATATGTATTTAACTTGTTTTTGTTTTGTAAAATGAATAAATAAATTAAATAAATTGGAAACTTCTTTAAATTTATTTATTCATTTTACAAAACAAAATAAAGTTAAATACATATATCTACACACATATGTTATACTTATTTTATATCCTAATAACTTGGTTGAAATAAAATTTAAAAATATATTATTATATTGAGTAGTTATTGCTATAGAATTGATGGAAACCCCTGAAGAGAGTTAATTGTATAACCTACACTGAAAGGTGAAGATTGAATTATTTAGTCTAAATTGTGCCTATATTAAATATTTGATATTAAATTATCTTATTTGAAAAGAATTTAATTTTGGATTAAAGTTAAATCATTTTATCCATAGCATCCTATATGAAGACCCCAAATCTTATTATAGTGAGATGTGAATACCTTGTTTCTTCCTTAAGGAAGCCATACCATTACAATGGGACCCAAGCCTTAGGGGCATGAAATCATATTTTACCATTAATTATATCCATAGTTTAAAAAAAAAAAATTTAAATAAATTTTATGGAGTATAATAAGATGTATAATCTTGATTATCGTAAAATGATGAATGATAAACTAAATAGAGACTTTGAAATTAAGTAATTTAAAGTTAAATAGATGAGTCAATCACTTAAAAACATAATTTTAAAAGTAGGCATTAAAGTCATAACATAAAAAAATGTAGGAAAAGTTAAAATTACATTAAAAGGAAAAGACATAACATAAAATCCTATGACAAATCATATCTTATTTAAATAAGTAATAAATAAAGTTATAATTAAAATAAAACTAAATTTATAATTATGAGAAATCAATCTAGAATATTTTATCTTAAGACTGCTAATAATATGGAAAAAGAAATGGATACACAAAATGAAATGATTAGACAAGAGATACGAGATAATATTATAAGTAGTATAAATAAGGAAGAAAACATAGTTGTATCTGGGGGGACTTCAGTAATAAATGTCCACGTACCAGAAATCAATAATACTCTAGATAAACACATAGAAAAGGAAGCAAATGATAATGATTCATCATTAAATCGTATGATGTTAATGATGCAACAAATGATGGAAAGCATAAAAATGAGTAATACAATGAATGCAGATATGTCTACAAAGATGGAAAATATGAATGCAGATACAACAAATGAATTATCTAAAAAAATAGATAGGATAAAAATAGATTTGAAAGATGAGGTATCACAAAGACAGACTAACATGGATAATAAAATATGAAAAATTCAAAAAGTCATTAAAGAAAAAGACCTTAATTATCAGAAAAAATTTATTGAATTTGAAATAAAAATAGAGAATAAAATGGAAAGTAAACTTTTAGAAATGAAAAGTATATATAACAATCTTCAAATTGAAATATACAAAAATCAAGAAGAAACTAAAAAATACATAAATGATAAAATGAAAGACATCTATGTAGAAATTAGTAACCATAAAAGAGAACAAGAATCCATAGGGAACGATTTTCACTGTCATAGTGTGAAACAAAACTTCATAGATGCAGATGTAAAACAAAATAAAAATAAATTGAAATATTATTAGAAAATCAACCAAGTACATTGAACCAATTACAAAATAAAAATACTGCAATAGAACAAATAATAAAAGGTTTAAAAATTGAATATGATAAGAAAAGACAAATAATGGTAGAAAAACACACACAAGCTCTTAAAAGGATTAAATTATCTAACGTGGAAGAAAATACCACTTCAGATAAATTAAATCATATAATGCAAGCTATTAATAGGATAGAGGAAAATCAAAATAAAAAGGGACATCAGGATGAAATAGAAAATGAGATGGGAGGCATACAGATGGAACAAAGCAAATAATGAAGACATTATTTATTCCATAGAAGAATATGTAACCCATAATAATACCCAATCACATGTTAATATTCAAAAAGAAAATATTAATAATTTCAACCATACCATCCAAGCTAACACAATAAATCAATTTCTGAAATTAAAAAAACTCCAAGTTCCTACAAATGAAGCGCTAATAAAACACTTAAAAAGTTTAAACTTATATTTTTTCTGTTAATAATCTAATAGAAGGTGCAAAACTAATAGTAGCATATAGCCATTTACAAGGAGATGCTTTATCTTGTTGGGAATGATTATTCTAAGCACCTAAAACCTTTGAAGAATATCAAATGTTATTGATAAATAATTTTTGGAATAATGATTGTCAACAAGTATTATTGTACCAAATTCTTCAGAAAAAATATAGAAATACACCTGGTGAAACACTTCAAAGACAAGTAGCCAACTTATCACTTTAGCCAAAAGCAAATAATAAGAATTGTAAAACACAATTTGCCATTAAAAATTGAGCAATCTTTATTATTTACCAATATACATAACATCGAACAGATTGCAGATCTGGTAAGTAATATAGATTCCAATAATCAGAATATGAATCAAAAATACTTGGATAAGAAGAAGGAAGATATACAAGTAAATGCTATCAGTTATAAAAGAAGAAAGAACCATAAAAGTTGTAGTCATCCACAAACTAAAACAATAAAGAGTAATGATAATACAGAAGATAAAATAAGTACTGATATACTTCAAATACCATCATTATAGCATCTACTAGTGGACAATATAAATTTAAAAATGGATATGATAAAAATGTACTCAAATTATCAAATGAACTAAATTAAAAGGAGTCTTAGAAAATAGTTCATCTCCTCAAAGACCCATAATAAAAATGAGGAACAAAAATAAATTATTAACTAGACAAATCACCATCATAATATGTTCAGAGGAAGATAAAGAAACCAATTATGCTGTACAAAATCGTCCGGTGATAAAAATAATGTTTGAAGATTTGCAAATTAAAGCCTTGTTAGACAGTGGTAGCCAAATCTCTGTAATTTCTGATGAGTTTTATACAATTTGTTATCACAGTAGCAATTTTCTCCATACTATATGATTATCTAATGCAAGTAATAGTAATCAGTGGATGTTTTTAAGGTTAGTGCATTAAAATCTCTACCTATAGCCTACTCATTCAGTAACATCAGATTAGTTTCTATCTTATGGCTTTCATCAATGAAGAGTCTTGAATCTGAGAGCAACTTTTTAGTTAACTATAAAGTGATGAGTCCAAACTGAAAACAAAATAATCTTTTCAATCCAAACTAATAAGCTTATATAATCACACAGATCTGAACCCAGTTCAGTATTTATATAGAATAGTTGCTGCAATAAATCTGACAAACATAACTAACACAATGATACAATTAGTAGAGATGAAATGTAATATTCATTTTTAAGTGCAAAAATCAACTAAAATCACTTGCTGTCTAAATATAAATTTAAATATGTAAGGTGAAAATCAAGAAGCATGCAAAATCCCTTCATCTCAATGCAAACAATCCTATATGGATTAGGAGTATTTTGATGTAGATTTTCATAGTGGTTTTTGTTATTTGTAATGTTTTGAAATATTATTAAACACTTTGTTATGAGAGAATAGTCATCATAGTTTCAAATTTTGTGTAAATATTTTAAATACTCAAATATAATTTTAAAAAATTGTAAATATAGGATCTTTATTTCATTATTTTGATCTTATTTTAAATAAAAACATGGGGGGGGGGGTGGTGTCATTATTTTTATAAATTCATTTTAAATAACATTTGATGTTTTTAATTTTTTCCATTTGTATCCCACTTACTAAATTTTTGGCTTTTCTAATGACTAACATATAAAAAATGGAAGTATAATGCAAAGTTCAAGATTATGATATCCTAATCTGTAATCACTGGTATTAATTATCATCGTAACTTGACGATTAACTGACATTAATATTTGATGAAATATGCAGTCTAATTTAAAAAAATAAACAACAAAAAGGGGTATTCTATACTTTAAAACCACAGTTTAAATTAATTACAATAATGCATAGACATTATGAACATCTCTAAAAAAAACATTGAAAGTTTCAATGAAAACAAAAAAATACAATAACAAGTTGGCTTGCAAAATCGGCATTAATCTAAGAGTGATAACTACCGCCAAACATAAAAGAAGCAATCATGCAGCAGTAGAGATAAGTTTAACTTTTCAGTTAATAAAAAGATTTATTAAATAAAAAGAAGTTGGAAAAATTAAGAGATTATAAATCTAATATTTAGATAATAAGAAATGAACAGAGAAACATCTTCATGCTCTTACACTGAGATACTTTAGATTAGTCTACATAATTAGAAAGTAGGTTTTAAAGATAAGATGGTGACTCTTATCTTTTCAAAAGTCTCTATCTTGTGTCTTAGTTTGAGAGTTTCCTCAGTACTCAAGAAGACATCATTGAGATATTATAAAAAAAAAAACAGTACAGTGCATGTGTTAGGATAAAAAATCCTTACTTTTTTTAATTACGTACTATCTCTGCACTAGTAAATAAAATCAAATATTAGCTAAATCTAATATTTGTAAAATTATGTAAACTCTATGAAAAATTTTAATGCTCAATTGTATAAATTGAATCACCTTCTCCAATAAATACAGTTAGTAATCTTCATTTTAAAAAACTGAAAAAAACCTTTACTAGGATACCTTAATCTAATATTTGCAAAAATATTTAAACATTTTGATTTACAATTATCAAACTTACTTCATCTACAACTTTGATACAATTCACTTTCATTAATCATTTATTAAAGTAGAGCTTATCCTTAGTTATAAATTTTAAACCCATATTTTTTTTAAATTAAATACACACTTATAGAGTAATTCAACTTAATTTACTTTTTCCCCTGTGTAATGTCATTTATAGATATACTTAATAATCTCTACTCCATCCCAACTCTTGAAATATATAAATAAAAATATCTTAAAACAGATAGAAGGAAAAAAAGAGACATTATATACAAAAGCACCTCTCTACTTAAATCCAAAATATTAATCTGAAAATATTTATTTAAATTAACAAAAAAAAAAAAAAAACAGAAAAATTACTAACCAATGTTAATTTAATAATTATAACAACAGTTGAAACTTATTGGATATTCTTTTATTATTCTCCATAAAGTCAACTAGCAAACAACCCACTTCTTAATGAATAATTCTAATTTAAAAAATTTATAAATATCTATAGCCACAATAAAATTCAAACACATTTAGGCTTTGGACACCTCTTCCTCAAAATAAATAAAATATTAATCTGCAACTAAATAAAAAATTATTCTTTAATATAAAATTGTTAGGAACTGTTAATCAAAAACATAGTCAATATTAAACTCTATTTTAATCTACAATTATCCCTTTGGCTTTGTGACATTTAATTGTTTTTCCTGGTGAGATTTTTGTAAGCTTTCAACTTTTGATTTTGTTATTATACCATTATTTTATATTCGAATTTCATGAACTGAACTTAATTTGGTAGTGATATACCTTTGTGAATGAAAAAAAAAAAAATTCATATTTGAATTTTACTAACATTAAAAAAATGTGATCATAATGATAACAAAATATTCTTTCATCATTGAATGCTTAGCGGAGCAAAATTATTTCAGAAAATGAATGAAATCTTTTTTAATTGAAATCTTTATTTAAAATATGAATGAAAAAATATACAGCTCTGATAAATCTATCAAATTCTGCTTTAAAATATTAAAATTGTTCTCTAATTTTTAGAGTATCTCAAATTATCCTAATATGATGTTTTGAATGATATATTAGCTATCATTTTCATAAGGTGGAATAATTTTCTTTGTTAATATTACACTATAAGTTATTATCTTCTATTTTTAAAAACAAAATAATAGCATAAAGTATGATTTTGATTTTTAATTATTGTTATGCAATTTTCATGTAAAAATAAACACAAATCTTAATAAATTTCACAAAATAAAACAATGTTTTGTTATTTCAAAATTTATATCAAAGTAATCTCACAAATGATCTTGAATGGATTACATAGGAATAAATCAAGCAAAAAGAGAAAGGCAGTGCTAAAAATTTTGGACTTTGCTCCTCTTTGATTCTATTGATCTCTTTTGATTTTTTTTTTTTTAATTAAAAAATCAATATTTTAAAATTATGTGATAGATGGTTGTTTAAATGTTACTTTTTAAAAAATATTATTTCATAATTTTTGGGGAATTTCTCTGACAGAAGGCCTCCATGATGATGTTCTGTATTGAAAAAAAATTAAATAACCCTTGTATATAATATTGAAAATATTATGAACAGCCTGAAATGCCATTTACAACAGACAATATCTGCTTAGAAAAAAAATATCTAAAGTTTTAATTAAATCTAAATTTATTAAAAATGAATTGAATTTGAAAAATACAAATATTTTGTAACCCTAACTCCAATACTATTGTCTATATCTACGTCTTATATTTATTTATGTAAATGTGAATAAATTACCTTATTGAATGATCATATGTGTTTGTTTGCATCGATTCTTATATCTGAGCCCTTGTGACATTTTTAATTTAAATATTAATATTTTAAAATAAAATAATCAAATAATGAAACTGTTAAATATTTTATACAAAAAACTGAGTTCATAAATTAATAAATATTTTTAAATTGTTTATTCATCTTTTTCATAGCTGAGTAATTTTTTGTTGTTGTTCAGTTCCGTTATTCTTGAGTAATCATAATTACATTTTTGGTGGAGGGCTATCTAACTTTATCCCATTTATATAAAATTCTTCAGACTGTAAAGAAGTCGACTTGTTAACTTTTACCTCAGTCACACTTTTTTTGTCTTCATGTGATGAAGAACTTAAGTCATTTGATTTACTTTCATCAGCTTTATAATCATATAATTCATCAAAATGTGTGGATGGCACGTAATATACTAATGAAGTTTTTTGATGTGTTTTAATAGGTGGTATATTTTTTGATTGATTGCTTAATTCTTCAAAAGTATTTGTTGGCATAATATGCGATAATGAACTTTTTTGATGAGATGAATTAACAGCTATGTTTTTTGCTGAGACGGTTTTAAAAGAAGGTGATTCAACTACTTGAAATGCCTCATTTTCTGCCTTCATTGCGTTCTGAATTTCTTGCGGCAAAGAAATTGATTTAATTTCAAAACGTTGAATTGTTATTCCCCATTGGTTTGTTATAGCATCTAAGTTTTTTTTAATAATCTCGTTTATTTCTTCTTTCTCTAAAAGAATATAGTTTAAATTATAATTATGTAATGTATATCTTAATACAGATGCAGCTACGTAACAAGTTGAAACATCAGCATCTTCAATAGCAATTGTTTTTTTAATTGGGTTGGTTACGCGATAAAAAACATTAGCGTCAATTTTGATTGTTACCGAATCTCGAGTGAGAATATCTTGCAGAGAAATATATTTTGAAATAACTCGCACATCTACTACTTTTATACGGTCAGTGCATGGAATTATCATAAACAATCCAGGCCCCTTAGTATATTTTTGAACCTTTCCTAGTCTAAAGCAAACAGCCTTTTCATATTGTTTAACTGTCTTCAAGCAAAATAAAAATGAAACGGGGAAAGAAATGATAATAGTAAAAATGGATAAACCTATTATAAAGTATTCACAAGCAGTAAATCCTTTCTGATTTTGCAATGAATCTTCATTAACGGTCTTTAATGAGTGTTGTTCATTTTGATCTCCGCGTGCTTCGGGTTCAGGTGAACTTGAAATAGGACTCCTTGTAGATACTAAAGTGCGATGTGGAGGGGTGAAGGTATTGTTTAAAGTATTATCTGGTCCTTCTGTGGGATACAGAGAAACACGCTTTTTAAACTTTTGATTCAATTTCAACATCATAGAAACGTGCTGTGAAAAGGGGATTAAGAATAATTTTTCAATTATTTCAAATGAGAACTAAAAAATGTATTGTTGTAATATTTATATTTTATATTTTTTATGTATTGTTGTAATAGTGAACAAAAAAGTGAATATTTTATATTTTATATAAAAATTATCTATTGTTTTACGAAAATATTTTACTTTTAAAATCAAGCCCTATAAAATTGCTTGCTCTGGAATTTTAAAACTGCATGCAATATTTGAAAGAAATAAAATATTTGCTTCTAATTGAACTTTAACCTTTATTCCCTTTTCCTCTCCAATCAACTTTTCATTTGTTTTTGTGTTGTTGTTGTTTTTTTAATTTACACTTGTTTAAATATTTATTTGTAAAAAGTGAGATTGAAAAGTAGCAAGAATTTCTGAATGGTAATGGATAACTGACAAATAACTATAGAGAAATCTAAAATTATTATTAAATAAATAATGGCATCGTTTATTGCTCTAGTGATCATAAGTTTGAGTACTAGGAATGATAATGCTGGAGCCATAATCTAGTGACCTTGAGCATTAGAGTCACAAACCATATATATAATAAATCATTAAGAAATGTAGGGCACGATTGACTTTCGAGGCAATGAAATAAAAAAATAGAAATAGATTTATGATATGCTTTGTTAAACAAATGACATAAGAGGCTACATTGTAAAATATTGCAATTTTTCAAATGCATTATAGTTAGCATTGATGGGTATAGTACTAAAATACCAATTAGATAAAGCAAGATTACAATGGGGGGGGGGGAAGCACACTTTGTGTATGTGTGAAGGAGAGAAACTTGTTGTAGGTTAAAAACATAGTCCCGTTTCATTATAGCCAGAATTGTTCTAGAAGAATAGTAATAAATCTAGATACATATATAAATATATGTGATCTTAACAAATTTGAAATTTTTTTTTTTTTGAAATTAAAAAAAAAAAAATTTAAATTTCTACACATATAGATTGTATCCTACCAACAGAATAATGACGCATAGAAAACATTACAAGTCCATAAATTAGGCTATACTTTTATTTTCTTTAGGTACAATTTCATAATCTTATTATAATTTCAATTTTTTTCTTTTCACCATTAATAAATATGTAAGAGTTAATACGTTTGACGCATATAGTGAAATTAAATTCTTAGTTGGAATAATTATTTCTCAGCACTTTCAGAGCTTTCTTCTCCATAATCTTATTATTTAAAATTAACTTTAATTTATACCAACAATTATGAGACCCAAATATCTTATTAAACAAGATCACATACTCATTAGCATTAAACAAACACCAAAGTATCTGCTCAATGGCATAAGAATACCAAGACACTCCTCCTTATTAAATATCTAGATATTCCCATGACTAACAATGACAACTACATAAATATAATAAAATATCTGCAATTATTAACTTTAATGTGAATAATTAATAAGTTTATACTATTATTTTACTATATATTGTTTCCAATCATTATTATTCTTATAAAGCTATAATTAATAATAACAATAATATTATTATAATAAGGAGACCTCAGGATTATCATTGATTTTTAATTAGCTATTTATCCAACCTATAAGATATAAAGAGGGATTTAACTTAATTCTGTAGCTAATGTAATAATTTTAAAAAAAACTGTTAATTATCATAATTATAAATAAAATTATCTTACTATTTTATGTTTATGATATATTATACTTTAATAATAAGTAACCACTTTTCATTTCAATAATAATAATAATAATAATAATAATAATAATAATAATAATAATAATAATAATAATAATAATAATAATAATAATAATAATAATAATAATAATTCAATTCAATTCAATTCAATTCAATTCATTTATTTACCGTACAAAACTACAGCATAAAGCCAATTACAGTATTGCACCATAACAAATATATAAATACATAAATGAGTTTAAATGACAAATTATTAATATAATTATGTGCCATATTTCAATAAAAGATAATTAACACATTTAAAAATCTAAAGTAAAATTAAATATCAGCATATAAACAATTATTATTAAAACATTAATAATAACAAATAAATAAAAGGGATAAATATAAAGCGCGTAACAAAATAATAATAATAATAAAACAATTTAACATATATATATAAACAAAATCAAGTTAAACCAATCAAATATGACATTTAAATTTAATAACATAACAAAATTGATTATAATCTAAATTGAAGTAATTATTATTACTACAAATCTGATTATATAAATATGGCAGTCTAAATAAAGGAGAAAATCTAAGAACATTGGAATGACAAGTTTTAATGTAACAAACAGAAGCAGACCGAGTATCATGCACATGAGATCTAATTACAACAGTAGAAATTGTGTCAGATAAAAGAACTATTTTATTAACAAGTTTATAAAGATATTTAAGATCTCTATATTGTCTTCTAGAAGAAAGATGAACAATAGTTTTATTTCCCAAAGAAACATATTTAAAAAACTTATTACTCACTGATTGTAATAAGTTACATCCCTGTTTAGAGCTAGGATTCCAAATGACTGAACAATATTCAATGATGGGAAGAACCAATGATAAAAATAATTTAAATTTTGTATCACCACTGAAATGATGACCAAACCTTAGAATAGTACCTATAATTTTTAAAGCTTTACCAATAATCATTTCCAAATGAGGAAGAAAGGATCCATTACTAGAAAATATAACTCCCAAATCTTTTTGGGATTCAACAGAAATAATTTTGTGACAATTAATAAAATAAGAAAAATGCAAAACTTCAGATTTTTTAGAATACGAGACTAAGGAACATTTACTGAAATTAACAATCATATTATTTAAATCACACCAAGCACTAAAATTATCTATATCCTTTTGAAGAAGAGTGCAATCAAACACAGATGTGATTCTTCTAAAGATTTTACAGTCATCTGCATAGCACAAAAGATAAGAAGATTTTAAGCAATCCTTAAGGTCATTCATATAAATGTTAAAAAGCATAGGTGCTAAAATACTACCCTGAGGAACTCCAAAATTACATTTAAACTTAGATGAAATAGTATTATTAAATTTAATATATGCAGTACGACCATGAAGAAAGGATTGAAACCAATAAACAAGCTTAGTAGAAAAACCCATTTGATATAATTTGCGAAGAAGAATACTGTGGTCTACTTTATCAAAAGCTTTTGATAAATCAAAATAAACAACATCAAGTCTCTGCTGGTCCTCAATTGCATGAGCTATATGATCATAAATTGTTAACAAATTAGTTTCTACGGATCTATTAGGTATAAAACCATGCTGTGAAGAAGAAATGAGTTTACTAACATCTAAAATAATTTTATTATAAACACACCTCTCAAAAATTCTAGCAATAGTATGTAAAACAGAAATAGGTCTATAGTTATTAAGACAATCACGTGAACCATTCTTAAAAATTGGGACCATTTTGGCACACTTAAGCACATTAGGAAAAACACAAGAATTCAGTGATAAATTAAAAATAAATGCAAGAGGAACTGCAATAAATTCAGCTAGCCCTTTGTAAATAAATGAAGGAATATTATCAATTCCCAAACTAGAATGAATTTTAAGTCGCTTAATAGCCATAACAACATCATCCTTAGAAATATGGTCAATCATACAATGAACAGTTGAAGAATTACAAAATAATGCAATATTTGAAGATATTGCATCATGTGATGAATATACATCAGCAAAATGTTTTGAAAAGTCATTTGCACTTAAAGTGAAACCATGAGTAGCTTGAACCTTTTTTCTACCCAAACCAGACTTTTTAATGAAATCCCAAAATTCTTTAGGGTTAGATGAAATATTAACCTCAATTCTTCTAATATAATTCTTCAAATCTCTTTTATAAACATGCTTCACCAATCTTCTGAAATTAATAAAATTATTATAAAAAAAGATATTCTGTGTTTTAAAATAAAGTCTACGATGATAAGACTTCCTTTTAATAATTTTAATAAGATCGCATGAAAACCAACGAGGAAAACCCTTATAAAAAGGTTGCTTATTGGGAATATACAAATCAATAAAACCATTAAGAATCTTTAAAAACTCATCCAAGCAATGATTTACATCATTAAAAGAATACAAAAAATTCCAATTAACTTTAGAAAAGTTTCTACAAAAATCAAAATAATTACCCTTCCCATAATCCTTTCTTGAAATATTAGAAAAATTAATCTTTGAGTGACAAACATTAATATAAAACTCAAAAGGTGGATGATGAGCATCAATAGGAAAATTAACAGAGACAACTTGAAAATTACTAACTACTGTTGAACTACATAAAATATAATCCAAAGTACGATGAAAGGAATTAACAAATGGATTATATTGCTTGAGTCCTAAAAATTTACAGAACTTTAACATTCTAGAAGCCTTAGAAGACAAAACAGAAAAGTGTGTAGCAATTCTACCCTGATATAAATCTGGAATATTTAAATCCCCAGTAATAATAACATTATCATAGCCAATCAGAAAATCTTCAAGTGATGTCAAAAAATAATCAAACTCCAACAATGACAAAGTGGGTTTGAGATAAACATTACCTAAAATAAATTTAAAATTGTGATTTAAAGTAATTTCACACCATGTAGATTCACAAAAAGAAGAAGAAAAAGAAAGTTCTTTATAAAAAACATCTTTATGAAGAGCAATCAGAGTACCACCACCTCGAGAAATATTATCCATAGATCTGTCAGTTCGCAAAATACTGAATCTATCATCAAGAAAAGAACAATCAGGAAATTGTTGATTCAACCAAGTTTCTGTAAGTAAAATAAGATCAAAATGTTCTGTTTCAAAAAATTGTTTAATTTGAACACATTTAGTCCTCATACCTCTGACATTCATGTAAAAACAAGAAAGGCCTACCATGTTACCCACAAAGATAATGGAAACAACACAAATAAAACCAAAAAGAGAAAAAAAAAGTGATAAAGAAAGAATAAATAAATAAAAATAAATAAATAAAATAAAATAAAATAGATAGTAAAACAAAATAAATTCTCTTAAAACCTTAGAGAACTAGCCAGAGATCCATAAAAAAAAGAAATGGAAGCACCGCAAGGCCATAAATTGGGGGATATTATTTCATTATGTTTATGTGCAGAAACAGAAACATAAAAGCAAGAAGACTTAGAATTATTCATATTAACTTTATGACAAACAATGCTAGTTTGTAAATTATTTTCAAGAAATACTGTAATATCTTTTGAACTGAGATTTACTGGCATATTAGAAAGAAAATATCTATTATAAGTTATATTAGTATTAGAATAAACATTACCAAAATTAGATTTATTAAATCCATCAGATATATTAATTTTTTTTTTAGTTCTTGAAAAATCATTTTTATTAGAAGATAAAGAGGAGTATCCAGAATGATTTATCCGATAGTTACTATTTGAATGAAAGTCAAGTGAATGTGAACTATAAGCTGGAATGAATTTGGGAGCAATATCTGGATAATTAAGAATTTTATGTCTAACAGACTTAGAATAAACATTAGCAAAATTAGATTTATTAAATCCATCAGAAATATTAATTTTCTTAGTTCTAGAAAAGTCATTTTTACTAGAAGATAAAGAAGAGTATCCAGAATGATTCATCCGATAGTTACTATTTGAATGAAAGTTAAGTGAATGTGATTTATAAGCTGGAGTAAATTTGGGAGCAGTATCTGGATAATTAAGAATTTTATGACTAATAGACTTTAGGGAAGATACATTAACAGGAAGACCTCCATTATATCTTTTATCCATAAAAGAAGCACTCTGTAAATTATGAGCTGGAATGACTTTAGAAACTGCAGCTGGATAATTTAGTTTTTTAGATTTCACAGACTTTAAAGAAGATAAAGTAACAGGAAAACCTCCATTATCTCTTTTTCCCCCCAAAAAAAAAATTTGGTGATTTAAATTTACCATGAGAAAAAAAACCAGAATCAGAAAAGCAATCACTAATAATAATAATAATAATAATAATAATAATAATAATAATAATAATAATAATAATAATAATAATAATAATAATAATAATAATAATAATAATAATAATAATAATAATAATAATAATAATAATAATAATAATAATAATAATAATAATAATAATAATAATAATAATAATAATAATAATAATAATAATAATAATAATAATAATAATAATAATAATAATAATAATAATAATAATAATAATAATAATAATAATAATAATAATAATAATAATAATAATAATAATAATAATAATAATAATAATAATAATAATAATAATAATAATAATAATAATAATAATAATAATAATAATAATAATAATAATAATAATAATAATAATAATAATAATAATAATAATAATAATAATAATAATATGTAATCTTAACAATAAAATAATTAATAATCTGATCTTCCTTCAAATAAACACATTCTGATACATCCCGAATATATATTTTATTGATGACTTATGTGATCATGGTACTTTGTAATAGACTAATATATAGTTTAACATATATTATTCTTAAATAATTATTATACATTATCCGATTATTAATTTTATTTAAATTTTATACTTTAATTAATGTGTATAGTACAATTAGCACTCTGTGAAGACGGTTTATTGACGATGATTCAAGCCAAAGAAATACAAGTCTAAATACTTAATTTATCTTATAAACATTAACTTTATTAACATATTATTTACAAAATTGGTAATCATCTGAAATCCGGGCATGGTTGCTTGATGGCATTGTTTATGTGTCTAAACACATAAAAATGCCATTTCTGCGGCCGGCCTTATGGCTAATACAACATTTATATTGTATTACCCATTGCAGGCCACTTTACATGACATTGCACAAAAATATTACGGCCTGTTTTGTGCTTTGAAACTATTTATGCGTATTTGGTCTATTCATAGCTGATTACCGTATTGCTTGAGGGTGTTTTAATTGCAAGTCGGTACAACTTTTCAAATCTCCATAATAGAGTAATGTCATTTATATTTATATAATGTTGTTAATTACTAATAATTGTCATATGGTCCCCACCCTTTCCTAAAAAAATGTTAATATGTAAAAAATTGGTGAAGAGTATGTTCTAACACGCTTCGACAAAGCTCACGCGCTAAGTCACGTTTCAGCATGGAAAATATACGAGACCAGTAAAATGTCTGAGAAGAACATGCAATATTTAAACTTTTCAGAATTGCCAAGTACAGAAAGTGAGGGAGGTTGTATCCTTTTTTCAGGCACATAATGTCCTCCCAAATATCAGACTGTTTTTATTACAGCAATAAAATTAAGTTCAAGTCCAAAGTTTGTGCACCTTTTTTTTATTTCATTAGAAATTGACAAGTATTTGGATTATCTTTTTTCAGTGGGCTATAAATTACTATTTTTGTTTACTTTTTATTAATAATAAAGTATAAAACCCCTAAAAAAAGCAGTTAGTCAAAAAAAAAAAAGGTAATTCAAACGAAATATAAATAAAAGTAAAAAGTGAAAAAAAGTTGTTGAAAAAAAAATTTTGATTTTTTTTGTTACAATTATTTATCCGAGGGTGGGAGTTTCGAAACATTTTTTTACCTCCAAAAAACACAAAAGTTACTTTTGATTTAATAAGAATAAAAACAATTTGGTCAACCAAAAAAAAAAAAAAAGGTAGAAAAAATTTGAAACAATATCCAAATAATTGTATTATATTTTTTCACCAGGGTTAAAACAAGTGGGGTTAAAATAAATTACTATTTTTATTTACTTTTTGTTAATAATAACAAAGTATGAAACCTCCCCAAAAAGCTGTTTATTGTAGAAGCCAAGTGAAAAAAAGTTGTTTAAAAAAAAATTATTGACTTTTTGTTACAATTATTTATCTGAGGATGGGGGTGGAGGTTTCAAAACAATTTTTACCCCCAAAAAACACAAAAGTTACTTTTGATTTAATAAGAAGAAAAACAATTTAGTCAACCAAAAAAAAAAAGGTAGAACAAAGTTGAAACAAGTCCCAAATAATTGTGTTATATTTTTTGGCGGGGGTTAAAATAAGTTTTTTCGTTGTGAAACAGTCAAAAGTTTTAAAATCAAAAAAATAAACACAAAGTTGAATTACCAAAATTTGTTGAATAAAGAAAAATGACAGCTTAAAAAAACAACGAAAATTAATATAAAAATTTGTTTAATAAAAAAGAAATCATGTTATAAATGAAATAAAAATTTGTTTAATCAAAAAAAAAAAATCATGTTATATAAAAAAAGTTGCAGCCCGGTAACATTACATTTGATTGATTTTATATAGCATCAACACCATCAAGCAGCCATACCCAGATTTCAGATGATTACCCTATAACACAATAAAATTATTTACACATTCAAACATTCTTATTTTTTCTTATTTATAATTGGAAAAAACTAAAATTAAATATTCTCTTTTAATAATATATGGTCTTATTGTTATAACTTGACTTTGTTTTTTTTACCCAATAAAATTATGTATACTTATTATGCTATTAATAATCAATCACTTTATGTGTTTAATATTTACAATCATTATGATTTAAGACTTGTGTTAACAAATATAATTTACTCTAATCTTGATGATTACAAATTGATAAGAAGACAAAAAAATATCTACTTTCTTGAAAACAAAATAATCTTATTTAATATTCTAAATATTCATATTTTTTCATTTATTATCCCTTATGATATTTACTATCTTTGATCTCTTTCATTCTAGGCCAATAAAATTATAATTACTACTTATTGAACTATTGATTTTCAATACCCCACTCAATTTTTCTAATAACCTTACTATTCAGCTCTTTAAATAAATAAAATAGTATATTGTATACTTTAAAACTATGGAACATATCTTGAAATAACTTAATTTTAGATTTCATTCTATTCTCATGACTATTAATATACTATATTTTTAGTACATCATAAAGTAAGAAATATCTATATTTAATACATACTAACCTGCTATTGCCAATTTTAACAGTACAATTTTCCTGGTTTTTATCTCCAAACTATAATTAATTTTTATATCTATTCTCAATAATAAACTATACTAAATTACAAGTCAGGATTAAGTATAAATACACTATAATTATATCAAATTAAATATAAGATCAAAACCCAAATATCACAATATATACTTTTAACATTTTATTATTATTATTATTATTATCATTTACACACATATATTTTATCCTCTTTACATTACTCTCTTTTATTACCTTTATATTTATAGGTACTTAAATCCTTATTTCCCCATTTATTATAGTCATTTAATAACATTTAATAAAATAAAATTTTTAAACAATTAATTATGCATATAAATAAATAAAATAAAATTTTAATTTTATATATATATAAATTTAGTTATCCTATCTTTATAATAATTATTTAAATTATAAAACTTAAAAACTATTCAAAGTCATTGATAAAAGTTTTATTATATATATATTTTAACCATTCCAAATTGCAGCAACATACCTCTTATATTTCAGCATTTCTGACGTTTCTCTTTGTCTCACACATCAATGTAAAATATATGATAAAATGTTTATTACTTATCAAAAAATAAAAAATTACACTTTATTTGATAAATATTTTTGTTTATTACTGAAATAAATTTTAAATGGTCACATTTTGTTTCTGTAAATATTAAAAAAATGAGACCGTAATCAAAACAAAGATGTTATACATTATGTTTCTAGAAAGATAATTTTCAGTTTACAAAATCAATGAAATATTTTTGAATTTTTATTATTTTTAAACATTTGAAACGAATAATTATTTATTTCTCTTATATCTAATATTTACATTTTTGAATATTTATTGCAAAATTATGATATTTTCTTTACTTGTAAATAAAGTTTGTTTACATCATAGCTTGTCTTCTAATTTGCTTCAGACCATAATATAACATTATATTTTTGAAAATAAAGTATTTCAAGTCAAAATAAGTTATTAAATAATTTGTATTTCTTGATATCTAATAAATATAGTGTAAATTATTTTTAAAAAATATCTAAAACTGTAATAAATTTGCAAATAAACATGTTTTTGCATCATTGGAAACTGCAATGTCATAAAACGCTGAACGTTTTACAATCTTGGCAAGAGGCAATGGCTGAATGTGTCAGGGTGGGGTTTATGTCTATTGTCAGAGTGGGAATTTTGAATTTCCACCTTTTAACACACTTTTTTGGGGAAAAAAATTATTATAGTAAAATATACTGTTTTAAACGCATTTTTAACATATAATACTTATGAAAAAATTCACTAGAGGGTGAACTGGCCAAAAGACAAAATAATTCAGGTTTATTCCTTGAAAAGTTTAAAACATAATATGATTTTCCAAGTTTCATCCTTGAGGAGTTTTAACATCTATAATAACCAAATCGTTTCAAATGTTGTACAATAACTTTGGCATTTCCATCTCTGCTCTTATTGTTTTCTTAATAATATAATAAAATGCAAATAAAAAACACCAACATAAATATTTATTTACAATTTAACATTTACTTTTCCTTGATGACAAAAATTATTTCTAACCCAATTATATATTGAAGCAATCAATCCTAATTGACAATTGAGCTTCATGGTCCATCATACTTATCAAGTTACTAACCCATGTTTAAGCCTTATGTTCCATCTGACTCCTATATTCATGTATATCTATTTTATGTATATGTTTGGGATGTGCACCTAAAAAGTTATAAAGTTTAGCTTTTTATATTTTACACTATTAATTATTATTAATTCTTCTTATTAAAATCAGGATAAATTAGGTGCAACTCAAATATATATATATAATAGGAGAAATTACTAATACGATATTAATTTTACAAATATTTTTTTTAAGTTTGTAAAATTAAAACTTTTCATTTAAAATTCTTTATATAAAAAACTCTATTTATTTTTCTTTTAAAAATCCAAGATGGAGTATGCAACTGTTAATTGTCCAAAAATAATTAAAAGGGTGAAAATTTTACATTGTCTAATTTTGGGAAAGAATATCTAATTAAACTGTACTAAAAGTAAAAAAAAAAAAATCAAATTAAGAATTTCTACTTTTGCAATTAACATATTATCAAATCTATTTCTAATCTGGAAATAGATTTGAATATATTTTTGGACAAATTATCTAACAGTTGCATCTCCAAAACATTAAATGAAGGAAATGAGAAAATTCCTACTAGATAGCAATCATGAATGAAATTAAAAAAAGGAATATTAAAAGCATTCCTCAAATACCTGAGAGCAGTATATAATGGGCTGATTTTTGACCACCTAGAGAGAACTACTTTGGTAGATTGGCTATCGTGAAAGACTCCACACTACTTTATTTTCCAAAATGTTCAATGAGTAGACAAACTAACCACCTTTGCTCATCTTTTGCTGATCCATCTCTCACCAGCAGTAACCACCTTGCTGATGCCCCAAAAATGATAGAAAGTATGATTTAAGAATGGAGGAATGCCTGATGGAAACTTGCTACAACATTGGAAATCATTTGAATCCTGTTAATTTGCCATGCTGAAGCCCAACTGTAAAAATGGACTCTTTAATATAGCAAGGTAATTAATCTAAGAACTGCCTATGAAATTTACATCTAATTCCTTCTAAAACTAATTTCAACCTCAGCTATCCAGATCTCTTACTTAAACTGTTAAATTAAATGTTTTTTAAACTGTTAATGTAAATTTGCTCTCATACTAATAATTTTTTTTATGTATATAAAGTCTGTCATATGCTCTTATTTCTTTAATTTTCATGTGGTTCCTTTCTTAATTTTAAACTATGTTTTATTTTATTATTTTAAGTTGCCAGTCTAAACAATCTCATGTGCCTTATGTATAAAGTTATTTTTCCCTATCTACTCAGACCTCCTTTGGTCGAGGTTACTTAAACCCCCTCCTTTTTGAATTAGATTTACAGACATTCTTAATTAATATGCTCACCAAAGTGTTTCTCAAATTAATCTAGTTTCATGATTTTTTTATGCATCAAAAAGGGGTATTATTTATATATATCTTTTAAATCACCAAAAAATTAACGCTATTAAATATTTTATATGTCGCTCACTTAATTCTGAAAGGGTGATTTCTTATTATTATTGCTTTTTATATTATCCATATTATGATGCTATACTCTTAATATTTCAAAGACTTGATTATTCTCAATTTATAAAATTCGTGACGGTGGGATTTCAGTATGTTTAAATAGCAAGAAAGGAAAGGGGAGTAAATTTTTAAATCTATTTTATATGAATTAAATCTTTTCCATATGTAGTACATAGCATAGCATTAATTGCTTCAAGTAGTAACTTCCATTTCCTGTCATTAAAGACATGGTATTATGCTGCATTGTTGATATACGGCTTAGTTTTTTTTTATATTACATGCTTCTAGTCTGGAGGGTAGCGATGAGTTTGAACCCATAGATGTGCTTCATGCCCTATCCCGTGGACAGTTGACCTTCCCAGGATCATTTTCATATAACAAACCTCTCACATCAGTTGCACCAGAGAACCCTGAGGACCATGCCAAGCTTAAAAATTCTCTAAACAGTACCCTAGAAAAGGGACTCTTAGCCACTTCGTTTTCTTCACTTAGAAGCATAATCTCACATCAGATTCTTCCGCTTTTATATCAGCACCATTCCTTTTCCATTATTACTCATTTATTTATATAATGACCTCATTTTGATGCTGTAACAATAAAATTGTGCTTTGCTTGTATATATATATATATCATTCCAATAGTAATAATTAATTTAATTAATAATGGTTTTTTTTTTTCTTATTTAAAAAAAAAATTCCACCATCACAATTTATCCCATTCATTTAAAAGTATTTATCTGTTAGAAAGGTGAAGCGTTCTTTTCTTTTTAAAATCCGAATTTAAAGAATGGTTTTAAAATGTTTTGTTCACTAAGCAAATAAACTTGATTTAAATGTATGTTATTTTATTAAATAATCACAAATATTATTCTTAATGAGTAAATCATTTTTAAAATATATTTTATTGATTTTCATGACTGAAACAGATGGCGTGAAAATAGCTTATGTAATATGAATAATGATTCCTAGAATGGTCCAGAAATTTGTTCATTAATCATCATCTTTTAGAACCACCACTAAAGTGTTAATTCAAATATGTTATAAGTTTGTGTTGGAATCAAATAATTGACATCTTGATCTCACCCACCAAATATACCTATTTACCTGCAATATGTCATTTATTTATAAGAGCATATGAATCATAATAGTATGATCAATTGTATGTAACTGTCTACTTTTGGGTAGATCATCTTGTCATGCACATTCAAATAAATATATAATCAATCTACTGTTTCATTAAATGTTTATTAAATATTTTATTATTCAAGCAACTTATGTAATTCGAATTATCTTATCTCCATTTCCATACATTCCAACATATATATGCAATCTTTTGTTTAATATGTCTCATTGCCTCTTTCTCTCTTTTAGTGGGCCGGATTTAAGAATTAATTCTCATGTGCCATCATTATTATGTTATTCATTAGATGTTCGATCTGGGACTTGTGGAATGGGTTTAAATCTAGGTTGGTCCCTGATCTAAATCTTGATGGACTGGGTTTGAAGTACATTTCATTGAGTTCCAGCTCATGTTAGATGGATCAACAAATTTTGACCGGTACACAGTGTTTTTTCCGCATTTCGATGCCCAATTGTGAGGCCTTATTAATTATTCCAACACCCTGGATAGGTCACTAGTATATATTGAACCACCCACCTTCTTTATTTTTATAATAATACCAATAGAAATATATTATTATTATTCCTTCATTAACAAACTATCCAATCTCTGAAGGTTTCTGGTCCTCAGGTAGTGGGAGCAATATCATTGGCAGCAAGCTACCAATAATATAAACACTCGGCTACTAAACTAAATACTGGCCAACCAAACACTTTATTTATTTTGAAGTAATCCCTTTAGGCACCAGTTAATCACGGAGTAATTAACATGTTTACTCGACCAGCAATGAATCTAATACCTGAAATCCCAGCTAGCTCATTGAGTTATAGCTGTCTTAAAAAAAATCTCTGTCCACTCTAAAATTCTATTTTTAATAATAATAAAGATTTACCATACGATAAAACTTTGGCATCATTCAAAACAAATCATTATTTAAAAAAAAAATACTCCCTACTCTTTTAGTTTTAACTTAATCAGTTCTCAATAATAATTAAATCTTTTAATTCCCACTTTATTTTTTTAAATAATCATTTTGTTTTATAATACAACCATGTACACTATTTTCATTTGAATAAATATTTTAATACATTATAAATAATTAAAAATATACATAACATGTTGAATTAAAATTCACACGTACACACAATTAATGATTCTGAATAAAAAGTTGAACAATGGGGCCAATATAATTTATATCTTCAAGATACTAGTTCATAAAGTTAAAAGTTTTTATTTATTTATTTATCACGGCTTAAAGATCAAGAATTAGAGAATAGGAAAATGAAACATTACCTAGGATTTGAATCTGACTTGACATGAGCATGACAAAATGTAGCTTCTTTAGAATGTTTGTTCTAACTGGTTAGTGCTAAACTCCACATAAATCTTTCCTAAATTTACAATGTTATGACACTCATGGATTTCGGCATGAACACTCCGCTGTTCCTTTGACTTCACTCAAAAATGGTTTGTCCTTTGAACTATCTGCTGATGGTGATGCAGAGAAGGCTTCAGCCAGCTGCATGATACAATGGATTCAGCAGTGCATCATTTTGTCCAAATAATATCTTCTACAGTTTTTATTTTGATTCTTTGATTTTAAATTTTTATTTAGACTAAAATTGATTAATTTTGAATTGAATGATTTTGAATGAATCTATGAATTTTGATTCTATAAATATTTTGAAATATTTTTAAATGGATGAAAAAATGGAATATTGAAAAAGAACGTTTTAACAATAACAAAGTTCTTTTTTGTAATTATTTGGCGCTTCTTATCTCGCGGATTCATTGTACATTTAACTTTGCTCCAATTGGGCTTCTGTTTCTTTTCTTTATTCAAAATTTTTTATACACACTGTTTAATCCTTTTAATATAAGACAAAACAAACTCCATCTTTTTTTTATTACTTTTATTACAAATTAATTAAAAGTAATATTAAATCATTTTTATTTCACTTTATTTTATTTTATTTTTTAAAAAAACTTACTCTCCTTTTAAAATCGTTTATTTTTTTTCTTTAACAATAACCCCCCCTACCCTAATCTTTTGTTTTTAATTTTCTTTCTCTTCAACTTTTAAAACTTTTATTTTACTTTAATTTTTTCCATTTTATTTTTAAAGACAAAATTTACTAAATATTTTTACTCTTAAAGAATACTACACATTCGGTCATGAAGTACCTCGATACAATATATATATATAATTTGCTACATACAAGCTAATATATATGTAATGTTTTAGAAATAAAAATAATTTGTTTTGTGATATTGAGTTTATAAAAATCAAATACCATTGGTTAATAAAGGAAAGAAGAAATACCATGTTTTTCACCCAGAAAATGTAATAAACTGATTGAGTAAATAAAAGAAATCTTGCATAACCAGTGGCAAAATGTTAGATTAAAACTTGTGTTCTGAAATGTTTAAAGTAAAGTAGTCAGTTTATAAGTATAAAATTTGTTTGTTAAGGCTAAAGAAACCATGTGCTACAACCATAAGTAGGATTTTTTTTTCGTAGTTGGATTTATGACAAGAAAATGTTTTTTTCATGTTAGATAATTAAAAGTAGAGGTTATTAAAGATAAGACCCATGTACTACAGCCATAAATACAGAATAGATGTAATTTTTTTTTCTTCAATGTAATACTTGAAATGAATATATCTGTCTATGCTACAGATGAGCAGTAGAGAAATATTTTCCAAAAAAGAATATATTTTTTTATTCCAATGGTTGTTATTCAGACATATGTAAAAAGTGTTTATGATTAGTCTAAATCATTGATCATTCTGTGTTGGCTGGTGCCCTTATAAAATTTTTTTTGCCAACCAGTAATGAGTCTGCAAAAAAATGATGGAAGTGGAGAATTTGAACCCAGACAAATAGTATTGTGAGCAAAAAAAAAAATTTATTTAATGATATCATGTATAAATATTAAATATATATTAACCAGACTATGAGTTTTCTTTTTCAGATGCATGGGTGTGACCAAGGAGAAATCAAATGAAGAAATGGATAAGAGATTAGGATCATAGGGGTAAATATTGAATAAAATGTTTAAGTAAATAAATTTTGTTAGCAAGTGGAAGTTAGGGTATCAGAAAAGTGATACTTGTGGGTAGATACATAGAAAGTGGGGAAGAGTGGCTGGTTAGGTGAGAGATAATCTTTAACTCATTCAGCTTCAAGCCGCCATATTGAACTTTTTAAAATACTGGCCTGATACACAATTTTCACAATAACTTCAGTTTTAATTATGTTAGAGCAAAAACAATTACATTGCTAGAAACTATAAAAAGTAAGGAAAACAATAAGCATAAAATAAATAGTGATAACTATATAAAAAATAAGGAAAAAAAGAAATTTTCACATCCGAAATAATTATTATTTTATTGTTTGTTCATAATTTGGAAATTAACATTAACTAAAATGCAAATTACATCTTCAGTGATAATTTCTTTGTATTCCTCACAAAAAAATCTTTCTAAAGATATATAATAAGTCTTACCTGAGATAATCCATAGCTTTACAATGTCTGAAAATGTTCCTATAAGAGTTCTTCATTTTTATCTTCTACCCCAACTGTTGCAAATTGTCAAGGCGCCTGGAAGAAAAGTGTTCTCCCTAATAAAAGATAAAAAAAAAAAAAATTAAAATTCTAACAGAATATAAAAATAATGAAGGAAGTGGAAATATTATTACTTACCATTATAAATACAATAAAAAAATAAAATGTCATCATCATCATCTTGGTACAGGTATATGTATATGATAAAAGTGGTGTATATGTATGCATCATGAAAGTTCTGCTAATGGTTATGGGAAAACTCAAAAGCCTGATAAGCAAGATGCACTATTTTGATTTTAGACTTTGGATAAACCAATCTTGTTTAAAACATCATCATCATACTGAATAATCATTGCCAATACAGAAAACAATTTACAAATTTAGAATATTAAAAAATTTCTCATTTCAAGAGGCAGACAATGATTACTAAAAAGGTTCTATGGCAGATATTTATGTAAAAAAATGTTTATATTCTGCCTCTTTCAAGATACATCTTCCAGAGAAGCATACCTATTCATATATGCTAATATAAATATGCAAAATATTTCATATTACTCAATATTATTATTAATAAAACATAATTCATGCCAGATCTTGTTTACCAATTGGCAAAAGTAATCAGTAATGAAGCTGTTACAAAATTCTAATAAGGAAGGCTATCAGGCAGTCATATGCCTATAAAGTATAAAATGAAGTTAGTAAAAAACCAAGTTAATAAAACAACAAATAAAAACTAAAATAGTAAAACAAAAACAATGAAAACCATGTTAGTAAAACAAATTTTTTTGGCATATTTATTAGTTTCTTCGATAATAGTTGATAAAAGTTTTTTATCAAATAACATTAAAAAAAATCTAAAATTGAATACTTACCTACTATAGAACACTTCAAACCTGGAGTTTTAGTAAAATTCTCTACATTCACAGGTTCGCAGGTTACGTTCGGATGCATATTACTGTTACTAGATGAAGGGCCTGGCCTATTGATATCATTGGGAAAACTTGTTGATGGGCCTGGTGTATTGATATCATCCAGAAAAGCACTCATAGTTTTTTTCTTTTTGGCTGGTAAAGGAGTTTCTTCTTCTGATGACGAAAAATATTCTTCAAGATCACTACAACTAACACTATCCTCGGAGTCAAAGGGCTTAGATGGGACAAATTAGTCACCGCTGGAATAATCCATATTGGAGGCCATCATGTCCTGTTTATTTATTTTGCGTACTTTTGTTTCCGTTAATCTAACAAATTGTGAAAATTTTTTTTAAAAAAATTGACCTTATTCGCAAAAAAATTAATAAAAATTTTATTTTTTAACTTAGAGAAAAATGGCGACTATCTATGAAAAGAGAAAAAAACCATGAAGACAATTATGGTATAGGTGCATTCATAGTCCTTATAGTTTTTCCGTAATTTCAAACAGAAAACCAAACTTCAACGAACGAACAATAACGAGCACAATCATCGCCAACAAACCGGAAAAGGTTTTAAAACGTAGAGAAGGTGTTTATTAATGAAGAATATTATAATATAAATATATATCTCAGTAGATTTTTTTAGATCAGTTATCAAAGTGGAAAAAAAACTCTTAATAATAAAATGAATGAGAAAAAGGACAGACATGAGCATGAAGATGTGAGTAATGGAGTATCGCAGACTACCTTTCAGTTGGAAGATCCAATGGGATCATCAAATCCTGAAATATTGCTAAATTACTATACCAACTCAAGGAATGACAGAAAGGAAATGAGTTCAACCAAGCTATCCTAATGGTGATAAGACAATTATGCGAAATAAAAGAACTTAGAAAAAATATCAAAGTTAGGCAGGAAAGAAGGAAAAGAGGAGAGAGGAGACTCTGAAGAAAAGAAAGAAGAAGAACCAAATGAAATTAATGAGTCAGAGCAAAAAAACGACCAATAATTAAAATGGTTGAGCCAGAGGAAAATGTACTGCCAGACACTGCAGTTAAGGGTATTAAAACTCTAAAACCAGAGCAACTGGTCAATCACCAAGGGTCACTCTTCATGGCATGATTTATGCAAAGACAGATATTCCACGGTGAACCCAGGGAGAGTCTGAAGAAGATGTTTACCCTTTACTCATTCAGCGATGATGAACAAATAGCCATCGTTAATGAACATTTAAAATCCATAGTCAAAGATTGGTGACAGTCTTTAAAGTTACAAACCAATGAATTTTGAAGAGTACTTTTGTGCTTTATTCAAAACATTTTGGAGCAAGGAAAAGCAGGAAAGTGTCCTATACTCCACAACCATAGAAAACTTCCCAGCTAACCACCATAAGATGATGCACATTTTTTAAAAAAACAGGTTGCTAAGCTGAGGTCTTTGCCAAAATTCACATATTCAGATGCACACATCATTTAGATAATCAGACATGGTATACCACTGTGGTTGCAAGGGATGATCTCAAAGAGAATCAATAAAATAGAAGAAATGACCAAATTTCTCACATCAATAGATTACAGACATATAGCCCAAGATAAAAGCCAAGGACCAAGTAATACATGACCAATGAAACTATGTACCACCTGATACTGGTAAAAGATGAAGATAAAACACCCATCTGAAAAACCCATGAACCATAAAAAAACAATCCAACAGAACTAGAGACCCTGGATATTTCTTTAATTTGCTTTATTTTGTATGTAATATGGCTAAGAGAATAGGAGATAGAAAAAAATAGTATAGATAATATTAATTTAAGATAGCAAACAGAGAAGAAATAGACGAAGGGTACATTAACATAAAACATGAATTTTAAATCCTCTCTTTTGGTTGGCACTCGAAGGCTCATAGCCAAAATATCATTAATATATAATTATGAATGTTTCCATTCATTATAAGTGGGGAAGTATGAAGCAATCAGTTCTAATTGATGATTGAGATTCATGGTCCTTCATACTTATCAAGTTACTAATCCATGTGTAAACCTTATGTTCCATCCCACTCCTATATTCATATATATCTATTTTATGTATATGTTTGAGATGTGCACCTAAAAAGTTATAAAGTTTAGCTTTTAATATTTTACATTATTATTTACTATTAATTCTTCTTATTAAAATCAGAATATATTAGGTGCAGCTCAAATATACATAATGGGAGAAATTACTAACATGATATTAATTTTACAAATATTTTTTTTAAAGTTTGTAAAATTAAAACTTTTCATTTAAATTCTTTATTTAAAAAACTGTATTTATTTTTCTTTTAAAAATCCAAGATGGAGGGTGAAAATTTTACATTGTCTAATTTTGGGAAAGAATGTCTAATTAAACTGTACTAAAAGTAAAAAAAGAAATCAAATTAAGAATTTCTACTTTTGCAATTAACATATTATCTTATCTATTTCTAATCTGGAAATAGATTTGAATATATTTTTGGACAAATTATCTAACAGTTGCATCTCCAAAACAATAGGTGAAGGAAATGAAAAAATTCCTACTAGATGGCAATCATGAATGAAATTTAAAAAAGCAATATTAAAAGCATTCCTCAATACCTGAGGGCAGTATATAATGGGACAATTTTTGACCACCTAGAGAGAACTAGTTTGGTAGATCAGCTGTCAATGAGTAGTCAAACTAACACCTTTTCTCACCTTTTGCTAATCTGTCTCTTGCCGGCAGTAACCATCTTGTTGATGCCCCAAAAATGATAGAAAGTATGATCTAAGAATGGAGGAATGCCTGATGGAAGCTTGCTACTACATTGGAAATCATTTGAATCCTGTTAATTTGCCATGCTGGAGCCGAACTGTAAAAATGGGCTCTTTAATATAACAAGGTAATTAACCTAAGAACCGCCTATGAAATTTACATCTAATTCCTTCTAAACCTAATCTCAACCTTGGCTATCCAGATCTCTTACTTAAACTGTTAAATTAAATGTTTTTTAACTGTTAATGTAAATTTGCTCTCATACTAATAATTTTTCTTTTATATATAAAGTCTGTCATATGCTCTTATTTCTTTAATTTTGGTGTGGTTCTTTTTTTAATTTTAAACTATGTTTTATTTTATTATTTTAAGTTGCCAATCTAAACAATCTCATGAGCCTAATGTATAAAGTTATTTTTCCCTATCTACTCAGATCTCCTTTGGTCAAGGTTACTAAAAACCCTTACCTTTTGAATTAGATTTACAGACATTCTTAATTAATAGACTCGCTAGATTGTTTCTCAGGTTAATCTAGTTTCATGATTTTTTTATGCATCAAAAAGGGGTGTTATTTATGTATAACTTTTAAATTACTGAAAAATTAATGCTATTAAATATTTTATATGTCGCTCACTTATTTCTGAAAGGGTGATTTCTTATTATTATTGCTTTTTATATTATCCATATTACGATGCTATACTCTTAATATTTCAAAGACTTGATTATTCTCAATTTATAAAATTCGTGATGGTGGGATTTCAGTATGTTTAAATAGCAAGGAAGGAAAGGGGGGTAAATTTTAAAACCTATTTTATATGAATTAAATCTTTCCCATATGTATTACGTAGTATAGCATTAACTGCCTCAATTATAGCATTCAAGTGAGATTCATGTGTCTTAAAGTAGTAACTTCCATTTCATGTCATTAAAGACATGGTATTATGCTGTGTTGATGATATATGCCTTAGTTTTTTTATATTACATGCTTCTAGTATGGAGGGTAGCGATGATTTCGAACCCATAGACATTCTTAACACTCTATCCCGTAGACAGCTGACCTTTACAGGATCATTTTCATATGACAAGTCTCTCATGTTGGTTGCATCAAAGAACCCTAGGGACCATGCCAAGCCTAAATAAAATTCTCTAAGCAGTACCCTAGAAAAGGGACTCTTAGCCACTCTATTTTCTTCGTTTAGAAGCACAATCTCACATTGGATTATTCGGCTTTTATATCAGCACTGTTACTTTTCCATTATTATTAATTTATTTATTTAATGACCTCATTTCGATGCTCTAACAATAAAATTGCACTTTGTTTGTATATATATACATCGTTCCAATAGTAATAATTAATTTAATTAATAATGTTTTTTTTTTCTTATCTTAAAAAAAAATCCCACCATCACAATTTATCCCATTCATTTAAAAGTATATATCTGTTAGAAAGGTGAAGCGTTCTTTTCTTTTTAAAATCCGAATTTAAAAAATGGTTTTAAAATGTTTTGTTCACTAAGCAAATAAACTTGATTTTATTAAATAATCACAAATATTATCCTTAATGAGTAAATCATTTTTAAAATATATTTTATTGATTTTCATGACAGAAATGGACGGAGTAAAAATAATTTATGGAATATGAATAATAATTCCTAGAATGCTCTAGAAATTTGTACATTAATCATTACCTTTCAGAACCACCACTAAAGATAATTAATTCAAATATGTTATAAGTTTGTGTTGTAATCAAATGATTGGCATCTTGATCTCACCCACCAAATATAACTATTTAGTACAATATGTCATTTATTTATAAGTGCATATGAATCATAATAGTGTGATCAATTGTATGTAACTTTCTACCTCCAGTAAATCATCTTGTCACGCAGATTCAAGTAAATATATAAACAATCTACTGTTTCATTAAATGTTTATTAAATATTTTATTATTTAAGCAACTTATGTAGTTCAAATTATCTTCTCTCCACTTCCATACATTTCAACACACACACATATATATATACGTTCTTTTGTTAAATATGTCTCATTGTTTCTTTCGCTCTTCTAGTGGGCTGGATTTAAAAATTAATTCTCATGTGCCATCATTATTATGTTATTCATTAGATGTTTGATCTGGGGCTTGTGAAATGGGTTCGAATCTAGGTTGTTCCTTGATCTAAATCTTGGGCTGGACTGGGTTTGAAGTATGTTTCAGTGAGGTCCAGCTCATGTTATATGGATCAACATATTTTAACTGGTACAATATATGTTGTTATTTTTTATTTGTAGACTCCTTTAATTTTATTATATTACTAAATGGTCATAAATCCAACATTATTTTTTTCCACTACTCATTTTATCTCGTGAGTATTCCCTACATATATTATTCTTAACATACGTAATATACATTTTAAATATGACAATATTTATTTCATAAGTTTATTCAATCATTTTCATGCAAATGCATATTTCTTCCTTATCCTCCTTTATTATTATGGCTTATTTAATTTTCTCCCAATTATCATGTTTTTCACGTCACTTTACCAATAAATAATTCATTCATCTTCATAGTAAACAGTTACAGTCTTATCAAAATGTCAATAAAATATTTCTTGAACTATTTTTCTTTTAATTCATACAATATCAACACTTCCTTCTAATTTTGTATCATTTATCTACAATGTAAGTTTTGTCTTTAAACTTCATCTTACATAAATGTTTTACTAAAATAATAAACCATTTTCTAGTATATTTTATATAATTTAAATTATTAGCCCAGATATGCTTCTGCTTGCTCTATTCTAGTATTAAATACAACTTTCCTTAGACACACACTTCCATTAGCATTACATACTGATTCAATTTTTATAATTTTAAAGTCTTTATAATTTACTTTGTCATAAATATATTTCTTTTGGTTTATCCACAATTTCCAATCTAGTTTTTTATAATTTTTACTGTAGACATGTATATGGTTAATAATTAACTTATTAGGTATTAACATAATACTCACTATTTTTTTCATGAACTCCTTTATTATTTTATACTATATTTGCCTTAATTCACAGCTTTTTTCTTCCATTCTCTAGTACTTTTAATGATATAACAATTCCAAGATATTTTCCCAATTACTGAACATTGATTTCACCAGTAGAGACTTAAAATTTATTTACTCCATAATTTAAAAAAACAAAACAACTTTATAACAAAGTTTTATATTATCAAATGGATCATAATTAGTTACTTTTTAAACTAATAATAATGATATTTAAAACAATTTAAACTAAATTTGATGGAAAAATTAAGTTACTTTCTTCCTATCCATAATATTTTCAATCAATTCCTCAAAAACATTTGCTTATTTTTAATACATTTCAAATCGTGATGTCTCATTGGTTAATTCTTCTAAACTTTTGCTAATGAATATTAATTACAAACACCTTGAATAATTTTTTAAAGTCAATATTATTCTTAGAAATATTTACTAATAAAAAAATAATATTTTTAATAAACTTAATAAAAAAAATACAATTAACTTTAAATTAATGTATCTAATTTTAATTTTTCCTTGTACAGACCAAATCCTAAATTAATTCTATAAAAAATTTTATCACAAAAATAATAAAATAAATATTATATTATTCATTTTTTAAAAAAATTAAGATTTTATATATCTATTGCACATATTTTTATTTATAAAATTACATTTGAATTTCACTGAAATTTTAAATATTATTATTAACAATAAATTATTAATAAATACTATCAAAGTTAAATTTCATTATTTTAATTCTTATATGCTTTTAAAATAAATACTTTAACCAAGACTGAGAGGATTTATATTACTTCAAGTTAACTAACCTTAGGTTTAAATCCCAAACAACCCAAAATAACCTTTATTTCTCTGGATTTAATAACTAAAAAAAATTAACCTTATAAAATTTAGAATTACACCACACTAAGATTTACTTCCAATTTAATTTATGATGAGGTGTACCTATATAAAAGAATACAATATATATATATATATGGTGTGTCTATTTAAAGAATGGGTGCATTAGCCAATGTGTATTATATTTATAAATTATATTAGGAATTTAAATTTTCATTGTTAGAGTACTCTCTTGAATGTATAAATATAATGAGTTGACAAGAGTAGAAAAACGTTAAAGCAGTCTTTAATAGCTGATTGTGTGGGAGGGACCACTTCAACACTTCTTATAAAGGAACAGTGAAAAAGAAGCAGTAATCACTGAGTTTGGTGAAATGGTGAGAAATTAGGTGCTCAACTTTTCATTCTTGTTTATTCTCTAACTAACAATAATTGTTTCTTCTTTACTGATTAATATTTGAGATGTTTTTATGTTCCAATTGCCTGGAGAAAACATTGTAAGCTTATCAAAAAATATTCTCATATGTATTCATACAGAATTTAAATGCAAGTCATAAGCATGCAGGTGAATATACTAGTGTTGCTACAAAAGATCTTTCACAACACTTTCTATAATATCACTTAAAACAATACTGAATTCAGGTTACTGACAGATAGTATAATGACCTTCATATATGAGATTTAATTTAGAATACAGCAATAATTGTTTAAAGTCACCTGCTGCCTTGTAGTATAGATGAAAATGCTGGTTGTTAATTTTTTTTTTTTCATTTTAAACATTTATTATTGTCTCCTCTAGGATGTTTTCTTCATTTTTACTATCATTAGTCATTTAAAATCAACAGAGACTTATCATCATGCACCTCTTTTATATCATTAATCATCTTTCTGCATTAACTGTGGTACTAGATTGTTTTTACATACACAGAAAATATTTAACTTTTTTTCTCTGTACATTAGTATTTAGAAGAATGTTTAGTATGCAAAGCAATGATAACAGGTTTGGCAAAATGGACATTTATAGTGGTAAATTTGAAGAATCAAAATCAATAATTAAATACTTTGGAACAAATCTGAAACAATCATTTCAATTAGAAAATAATTATATAAGTGTGCATTTTTATTTAAGGCTCTGCTTTCCACACAAATTTGGAAGGACCTAAAAAAAATAGTCTAAAAATAGTCCTTCTCATAAAATCTTGCTAGGAGCCCATATCTGGTAAATAGCTCATTTAAGTAACAGAAATAATCATAATAATAATTATAAAGCAGGTAGTAGTGGTAGTGGCAAAGGCAAGTACTGTAAATAATTTTTTTGTAAGTATAGAATAATGGAAAGTGAAAGTGTTATTTGTTGGGAATTTTACAAAAGTTGAATGTAAAACAATAACTTATAACAATGAATATATAAAGTATGTATAATTTTTTTTTCTAAAAGACATTGTACAGAGAAGAAAAAGTTAAACAGATAGATATTTATAATTTTTTTTTTGAAAAGCCAAATCTGAGAATGAAAGGTTTGAAGAGTTGAATTAGCTGAAAAATCTAAGTTTTAAAATTCCTAGATATATCAAAGGAAAGGTAATAGTATTAAAAAATTGTTACGCAATGGGACACTGTGCCCATTTTATTAGAGCTTGTGTTCTAATATTAGATTAAGAAAATTCAAAAAATGTAAGAAAATTCAAAAATTGAGAACATTTGTGTCTGTTTTATGTGTGTTGGACAATTTATTGCATCTTTGAAGACTTAATGCACATGAACTAATGTTACTAAAAATAATGACATCAGGTCTATAAACTTTGGTAGTCTGTTATTGAAAGTTTTCATAATGTATTGAGTTTTATAAAGAACATTTTATTTTGAATATTAAAAAATTCTAGAAAAGAATTTGGATGCATCCATATTCTAAATAATGGCATGTTGTAAAATGTCTTAGGAGTAAAATTGTAAAAAAACTAATATCTTTTATGAATTCTTATTGTTAAAAGATTACAGATTAGTACACTCCAGAATTAAATGACAGTTATATTAAAATATATATCTTCTAACTCAAACATATTAGCAGAAAATTTTCATGATAATTGTTGTGTATTCAATAACAAAATTGAATGCCAACAAAAAAAAAATACTATACTATAAGTTCAACAAACTTGTCACTAGCAAAATTACTATATTTATTTGCAATTGCATACATAACACATTATATACATATTGTTGATTGCACCTGCTCTCATCACTATTCAAGGTTTGCAGTCATACTTGTCAATCTGTGCCAGTTTATCACTTTTTCCAACTTGATTGCATCTTTGGTAAGCAATATAAATATTAAAAAATGCCCAACAAATAATTATATATACTTATATTCCTTCCTTCATCTACTACATGATCAATTAAGTCTTTGATTTTAGTTACTATTTCAGTAAATACTAATATTCCCAAAAATACTCCGCTAACATCCATCTCTACTATTCTAGCTCTGAGTAAATAATTAAAAGCATTTATACTCACAACTCTACCCTGAAAAGCCTTATCAGGCACATTCAAATAAAAATAAGACTGTGTGCGATCTGTTAAGTTCCCTATCCAGCTATAACATTTACAGAGGCCTGGTCTCTTGGATGATATCCCTCATGGCAGAAATCACTACAACTTTTCCAACAGCTTTTTCTCTGGGCCCTTTCTTCTAATATCCCATGATGCAACAGCAGGCAGCACTATTTTTGTAGAGTAAGAAAAGAAAACCCTTTTTCAGCACATGCTATTTATTTATATGTTCTCTTGTTTAATATCTGGTATAATATTATACATGGTAATAGCTCCTTTTCTTTTGACTATCCTTTAGCAATATGTCTTTTATTAAATTATCATTGAGCTTTTAATTGTGAACATGCACATTCCTTTCAACTGCCATTAGTCTTTCAGATATTAATTGTACCAACCCTTTCTCTTTACTTTTTTGTTTAATTAGTTTTAAAATAGCTTTCTGCTTTAATTAAACAATGCTATGTTTTTCTCTCCTTAAACTATCTGACCTTTGTTGCATTATTATCAACATTATATTTTATCTTTTGGCAATCTTTTTTCATTGCTTTTAACTTACAATATCCTTCTATATTTCTTTTCTTTTCTCTTTTTTCTGGAGTCACAAATCTTAGCTTTATAATTTACACAAAATTACAGTTACTCAAGCAATATTTTTAACAAAATATAACACCTCCCACACCAGAAAGTACCCCCTTTTCATTATTATACATAATCTTGAAATCTCTTCAGTTTCCACTTTTCCCAAATAGGCCTAGGTGATTTTTTCCTAATGGTACATCTTTATATTCTGCCCATTCTATAGATGTTTGTGAACTTTCTTTTTCTTTACATACTTCTTCCATAATGGTATTATCATTTTCGTTTTCCAGAATCTATGCCATTGGATTGCACATTTTCTTTTCAGTTCCTGAATTTATCATTCCAAAAACAAATGTGTCTGTTATTTTACACTGTATAACATGGTTTTCATGGTGTCTATATGTCATATCATTCTCACCCCTGATAATTACCATATGATTTAAGCCAAATTTAACCCAACACATGACTAATCCATACTGCCTCTCCAATTTTGAACTTTGATTTATCATAATTACTTTGGCTCACTCCTTTTTTCTTTGGATAGATTAATAACAATTTCATTCTTAATCTCCTTTCCAGTAGCAGTTTTGCAGGAGTAACTCTGGTTACCACACAAGGCATTGAGTGTTGCAAAGCATTATTTCCTGCAGAATATTTTATAAATGTACTTAATTACTTTTTTAAAACTCTTTTTAATTTGTTGCATTGCTTTTTCAACCATACCATTTGATTTAGGATCATATGTAGGAATACTAATGTGTTAAATTCCATTTTCTTTAAAATATTTTTGCATGATATGACCCATGAAACCTGTCACATTATCTGATACTATGCTTTCTGGTAATCCCTGTATTAGGGAAAAGTTAGTTGAAACACTTTATTGTTTTCTCTGCACTCATATTTTTTACTTCATGGCATTCTGACCACTTTGAAAATGCAAATATAACTTTTCCTGTGATCAGCTGTGCATGGTCAGTGTGCAATCTCTCCCATAGTCTGGTTGCCTTATACCACACTGTATAATTCTTTGCTGAAAATGCCATCTGTCTGGCATATAGTGCACATTTTAACATATTTTTCAATATCTGCATTTATTTTCGACCACCAGCTATAGCTATTGCTCTCACCACCCCTGAATGTCTATTATGCAACAATTCTAATACATGACCATGGCTTCCAGTAGTATTAGTGTTTTATCCTTTATTATTATACATCCCTTATATACTGACAACCTTTCCCTGTTTTCCCAAAACCCTTGATCTAAATAACTCAGTTTTGTTTTCATCCAATCTTCTCTTATCCATTTAGTTAATATTTGGTATCCCTGATTATCCTTTGTCTATTTTTTTACTCTTTCACTGTTTATCATACTTGCTTTCATGCTATCTATATAATTCACCTCCATTTCTGGATATATAGGTTCTAGTCTATCCACGTATCTAGCATATGTAATATCTTTCCCTTTTTTGTAATATAACTAATAATCATAGGTAGCCAAAATATTCTACCAACATAACATCCTCAGACTTATGTGTTCAGGCACTTATTTGTCATGGACAAAAATGCCTAATAACTTATGATCTGTAAATATTTCAAAATTTCTCCCCCTTATATATTGGTGAAATATTTTCAGTGCAAATACAATAGCCAATGTTTCTTTATTGATTTGGCTACAATTTTTATCTGCTTTTGAGAGAGTGTGAAAATTGTATGCCACTAACTATTACCCCTTTTCACCAGGGTGTGCTAATACTGTCCCTATCCCATATTTAGACACATCTGTAGTTATTTGCAGTTTATTCTCACTAAGAAAAATGCAGCAATAATTTATCTGACATTAACTGTACCTTTCTTTTCTCAAATGCTACTTCTTGCATTTGTGTCCACTGCCATTTTAACATTTTCTTAGCAAATCATATAATGTTTTAGCTATCATTGATTTGTTGTTTAAAAAGGCTCAAAATTTTTTTACTAATCCCAAAAACGCTTGCAATTGTTTAACATTTTTGGGTTTCTTTACATTTTTCATTTCTTTTAACTTTATCAGGACATGGCTTTTTCCCTCTGTCTGAAATAATTAGCCTAAAAAAAAACAAATTCTTGAGTTTTCCACACACATTTTTCCTTGTTCAACTTAACCCCTGCATTACTTCATTTTTTTTTTTTTTTGCAAACTCATAATACAGTATGACTCCTGATAATCCATTTAGTATGTGGTCAATTTTTGCTTAGAAAATATTGGGAGCTATGGATATTCCAAATGGAAGTCTGTTACACCTGAACAAACTGAAAGAAGCTGTTAAAGTTAAGATTTGAGCTATTTTTTCCATCACCATGATTTTATGATATGCGAAATTTCAAAACTAATTTCACAAAAAACTTTGCATCTATTAACATGGCCAGTGCTTCTTTTACATTAGGCCCTGGATGTGCTCTTTTAGTTAAATATTTGTTCAAGATGACTCTATAATTCCCACAAACTCTAATTTGACTATTTGGCTTAGTGATTACTACTATTGGCATTGCCCAATCTGCCAACTTGACCTGTCTTAATATGCCTCTGCTAATCAGTGATCTGATTTTCTACTTTTTCTTTTTGTGCTAATGGCATTTTCCTGGCCTTTCAAATAATTGGATTTGATTTCTCCACTAACTCAATATGAACAGGGTTTGCTACTATTAGCTCTAGTTCATTTGCGAATAATTCTGGGAATCTTTGCTTTGTCTCTTGTCCCCTTGACACATTGTTCACTGCCTTCACATTAATATTAATTCCTAACTCTTTAAACCAGTCATGCCCTATTAAAGGACTGAATTTTCCCATTACTATATATATATAATTGATTTTACTCTTTTATTTCTGCACTTTATAGGCACTATAGCATAACCTGTCATTCTTAATTCATTTCCACTTACATCTAGACCTTTGATAATGTCTTTTTAATTGATATGTCTGTTCCATTCCCCCCTAAGCTGTTCCCATAGCTTCCATTTCTAATTTAGTATTACAGATTTGTAGATGTAGTATAAGCTTATTTTGCCCACTTGCTGTCATATTATTGATATTAAAAATATTGTCAGTTACAACTTCCTTCATTTTTATCTTTTGATGCATCTCCTGTCTAGCTTTTTTATCTGTTTCCCTACAAATTTTTGCCAAATTCCCTTTCTGTTTATAATTATGGCACCATTCATTTCGAAATTTGCACTCTCTTTTCATGTGCCCAGGTTTGCCAAAGCAAAAACAATTATTTTTTTTGCTTGTGCTATTGCTTTTATCCCATTTCCTTTCGGTCTGTTTTTCCAACTGCAGTTTTATTCTTTATTTTCAATTTTATTTTTTAAAAATGGTGCTTGTTCTATTATCAGCTCATGAGCCACTCCTTTCTTAATAGCTGACTTGAAATTTAAATCCATTTCCATCATCAGGTTTTGTCTGAGTCTGTCATTTGACAGATCCCAAAATAATTGATCTAGTAATATCTCCTCACACAATCTCCATATATGCAATCTTTTGCTAATTCTTTTAAAACCATGCCATACTTTTTTACCATTTCACCCTTAATTTATCTTCTATTTCTTAATGACAATCTGGCTATATGTTTTGACTATCTAGGACTAAAATGGTTACTTAGTTTTTTAACTATCTCTTCATATAATACCGTCTCATCTATGAGTATCTCATAATACTTGTTTATTATATCTATTACACTTTTACCTAATAAACACATTAGCATCACTATCTTTCTTTTATTGTCCTCTATCCCATTGAGCAAAAAAAAATTATCTAACTGTGAAGCATATAGTGACCATTTCCCTACATAATTAACATCGAATTCAGATATCACTTACTGTCCTAATGACATTTTACCCTGCTAATGATTTTTAATTTCCCTAACTTTTTCTAGATTCAAAACACTGTTGTGATTGAGTCACTTTGTTGAATCATTATACCCAGGGTTCATATATGACTGTGATTGTGCTAACTTGTATATTCAATAACAAAATTGAATGCCAACAAACAAATAAAAATACTATACTATAAGTTCAACAAAACTCATCAATAGCAAAATTACTATATATATTTACAATTGCATACATAACACATTTTATATATATATATATATATATGCAGTTGACTATATATATATATATATATATTAATAATTCAAACAAATATATTTACTGTATTAAATATATTTGTTTGAATTATTATTATATAATTTAAAAATACAGACATTTAATGGTTGTAGTTATTTATATATATATATATATATATATATATATATATATATATATAGTCAACTGCACTTGTTCTGGTCACTATTCAAGGTTCACAGACACACTTGTTAATCTGTGCCAGCTTATCCCTTTTTTCAACTCGGTCATGTCTTCAATAAGTCATATGAATACTAATAAATACCCAACAAATAATTATATACATTTATATCCCTTCCTAACGTTCAGCATCTACTATGTGATTAATTAAGACTTTGATTTTAATTACTATTTTGGTAAATGCTAATATCTTCTCCACATATACTCTGCTAAATTCTGTCTCTACTATTCTTAGGCCTGAATAAATAATTAAAAGCATTTATACTCACAGTCCTACTCTGAAAAATCTGCATAAAGCCTTATCAGGCATACTCAAATAAAAATAAGACCATGTGCAGTCTGTTAAGTTTCCTATCTGGTTAGTTGCACCTACAGAGGCTCAGTCTCTGGAATGATGTCCCTCATAATAGAAAGTCACTACAACTTTTCTAATAGATTTTTCTCTCAATCCTTTCTTCTAATATCCCACAGTGCAACAGCAGGCAGCGTTATTCATGAAGGGTAAGAAAAAGCGGCCCCCTTTTTCAGCACACCCTATTTATGTTTTTTTGTTTAATATCCAGTATTAATATTATAAATCGTAATAGCTCATTTTCTTCAGGCTATCCTCTAGCTATATGTCTTTTATTAAATTATCATTAAGCTTTTAATTGTGAACATGCACATTTCTTTCAATTGCCATTAGTTTTTCAGATATTAATTATACTAACCCTTGCTCTTTTGTTTCATTAGTTTTAAAATAGATTTCTGCTCTAATTAAACAATGCTATCATTTTCTCTCCTTAAACTATCAAACCTTTACTGCATTATTATCAACATTTATCTTTCTGCAATCTTTTTTTATTGCTCTTAACTTACAATATCTTTCTATATTTAAGTTTCTTTTTCTTTCTCTTTTTTCTGCAGTTACAAATCCTAGTTTTATAACTTATATAAAATTACAGTTACTCAAGCAATATTTTTACCAAAATACAACAATAATTTGTTAGAACAAGTACTATTTTTATTTACAATAAACAATAGTCAAGCAATAAAATTATCAATTCCAATTTTCAAATATGTTCCATTTCTGTGGCAAAAGAATTCTTTTAAAAAAGAGATGGTTATTTTTTAAACATTAGAAAAAGAATTTAAGTGATTAATTTTAATGGGATATCTATTATAAAATTATTTACATTTAGATAAAGGTATCCAGTTTGATAAAGTTAAAAGCATTTTTGTAATCTTTAAAATGGGAAATGGAAGATATTGATGACATACCTAAAAAACTTTTAAAATATGCCCCTGTATAGTTTGATGAAGTGATAAAATTATTCAAAGTTCATGCACCTAGACTCAATTCTGTCGTTTCTGGATGTCTTATGAATTAAACCATTTGATTGCATTTATTTACATAAAAGATATACGAATTTAATAATGTTAAAACTGTTTTGTAATCTTAAAATGCAAAACTGTGAATCCTAATGAGATACTTTATTGAACTTTTAAAATGTAGTATACTAACGTACTTTTTTTTTAATTTATATTTTTTAATTTGCATTAAACAGTCCAATAAATACAGACAATAAATTAATATATATGTGTATGTAAACTATAAAAGTACAAATTCAAAAATAAACTTTAAAATATAAAATATCTAACAATAAAAAAAAATAAAGAAATAATAATGCATAGACTTTGTCATTCTGTTTACACAGTGAATATCACAGTTAACTAATGGCGCAAGAGAGTTTCTGAAAATCACTAATTCATGGCATGATACTTTGGTATTAGATCTGCAATGTAGGGAGATAGGAGGTGTTGTGTTTGGTATGGATTACAGACCCAACTAACAGTAAATAATATAAAATAATACTGACACAAGTATTATAATTTAATATATTTATTATGTACAAATATATACAAACAATATACAGTATACAAATGCATATTTATAAGTTGAATCTTGGAGTTTCACATGAACTCTGGATTTTGCCTGCCGCTTCCAGCCACACCTTATGGCTTGCCTCACGGGTAAGGTCTATGACTCTTCCAGCTATGTAGTTAGCTTGCCTCGAGCCAAGGGTGATCTTAGCAGCATCTGGTCTCTGTGGGACTTGCCTAGCTGTGTAGATCTAAATAGCGTAGTGCTATCAATGGGAATACTTGCTGCCATTTATGTTAGCAGAGTTTCCCTGGGAGAACGCAAAGCGTCTGTTTAGGTTAGACACGTTCTTCCTTGGTTGTCACAAAAGGCTGACTATTTATACCCAGATCCCTGACCTTATTGAAAACCTTCTGATTCAGCAAGCATCATTGCTCATTGGCCCGTAATAATCATTGGTTATGCTTTTATCTATACATCAGCCTATTGGCCTGAGGCAAACAATGCTTAATCTGATCAGATAAGGTGGCAACTGGAGTAGTCCACTTAAGAGAGGACTATAACATCCCTCCCCCTGGCTAAAATTTAGCCTAGAGAACAGTCATGCAGGTGCACTGGAGAATGACTAACGCACTTCAGTGCTGGTCTGCTGCCATCTTTGGTTTGTTGGTCCTCCTTGCTTGTACTGCATGTCCCTGTAGCTTCATTCCTTGTGGTTGCTTTCAATGGCGATGATGTTGACATCCATCTGCTGTTTTGACTATAAGAGTGAGGAGTCCTTTCTGTTGGATCACGCTGCTGGAATCCATTTAGTGGGTCCTCCATACATTCTGCATAGCACTTTAGTCTGCAAAGCTAGTGGTGTGTTCTGGCAATCCTGGTGTTCCAAGTTCCCATATTCATTTTTGCTATCAGCTTTTTGTTGACTTCTGGTTTTGATAACTGAATTGGTGGTCCTAGATCCTGACCTAGATCTTTTTTTGACCACTTCAGGATAATTAGCCTTTAATTTAGCTAATGTTGTGATCTGGTTCACCTTTGACACTGCAAAGCCTAAGTGACTGAACCAGTCATGGCCTAACAAGTTGCTGTGACCACCTGATGCCACTACCAGTGGTACGTGTCTAGTCTTGTTAGGCATGGTTATTTTAACTCTTGTCTGACCCAAGAGTTTTATTTTTTTCCCCTGATAATCTGTTATAGTCCTAGTGCTAGGATGCAGATTATATTTATTATTTTTATTAATGATAGCCCAAGTCTTTTTTGAAACAATAGACACTGCTGACCCTGTGTCTAGTTCCATTCTCACTGGCGTATCATTAATCATAATACTCTGTATAAATCCAGACTGATTGTCCTTAATGTGATTTATACTGTCAACTTGTTTATTTTTCTTATAGTTGCCTTTGTTTTTTGGAATGGTTTTTTCCATTCTCATATTGGCTGTTTGTCTTTTTAAGTTTAGACATGCCACTCTTATATGACCGACATGCTTGCAAAATGATCACACAGTATGGAGATGTGGACATTCTGTTTGCACGTGGATCGGTTCATCGCATCTATAACAATGCTTTACACTCATTGTTTTTGTTGAGATAACTGAGTGCTTGTCATACTCAGCCTTATGTTCAACTTTTTGAACAGTATAATTCATTTTTTGTAATGGCTTTGCCTGACACACTATAGATTCTGCCAGCGTGGCTTGAGTTACAGCTTTTCAAAATCTATATCCGGTGTCATTAATAGTTTGAGTCTTAAATTATGATCGTTCATGCCACAAATGAAACAATCGTGTAGTGCTTCATTTAAGAACTCTTTAAACTCGCATGTGAGTGCTAATGTTCTGATTCGGGTTGCGAATTCTCTAGATTTTTCATCCACTGCCTGTGTACACAGATTGAAATAATATCTGCATTATTGTTAGTGGTTTGGGGGGGAAATATTCTGTGAGAATCGCCAATGCTTTCTCAAAATTCAAGTCGGCCAGTGTTTCTGGCCCGATTTGAGATTTAAAAATATTATATGTTTGCGACCCGATTATAGTTATCAGTGTTGCTAATTTTATTTCAGACTTTTTGATCTGATTGGCCTGCATATAAAAAATTAGGTGCTCTTTGTAGCTTGACCAGTTCTCAGGGAATCCTGGATCAAAAGCTTCCATTGAGCCAATTATACTAGCCATTTTTTTTTCTCTGTTATCACATGAGAAAAAATATTTTTTTTCGTATATTTGCGAGTGGCGAGTAAACTTTCGATACGATTGTTCGACAGATTTTTTTACTCCGCTAGGGCGAGCTTCTGTCTTTTTAGCCAGGCCAATTTTGATTGGTTTATGATGCACCAATCATGTTTATGATCACTTTGTTTCCTCCCTGAAATAAGTGATTATGACAGTGGCTATTTATTAAATACTATCGTGTATTTTACTTGTTTTGCCAGCAAAAAGTGATTTCAAGAATCACTGTTTAATAAATACATATACATATTTTACTAAATACTTGGACCATATTTAAGTGTGATTTAGTAATCACAGCTTCATAACTTACGAGTGTGTGTGCACTCGCATATTTACATTTTCCAAGTTTTTTCTTTTTCCAGCCGTGGGGAAAAAAAAATCTTTTGTCCAACTGTGCCAAATCTGTTGTGTTTGGTCTGGATTACAGATCCAACTAACAGTAAATAATATAAAATAATACTGACACAAGTATTATAATTTAATATATTTATTATGTACAAATATATACAAACAATATACAGTATACAAATGCATATTTATAAGTTGAATCTTGGAGTTTCACATGAACTCTGGGTTTTGCCTGCCACTTCCAGCCACACCTTATGGCTTGCATCACGGGTAAGGTCTATGAATCTTCCAGCTATGTAGTTAGCTTGCCTCGAGCCAAGGGTGATCTTAGCAGCGCCCGATCTCTGTGGGACTTGCCTAGCTGCGTAGGTCTAAATAGCATAGTGCTATCAATGGGAATACTTGCTGCCGTTTATGTTAGCAGAGTTTCCCTGGGAGAACGCAAAGCATCTGTTTAGCTTAGACACATTCTTCCTTGATTCTCACAAAAGGCTGACTATTTACACCCAGATCCCTGACCTTATTGAAAACCTTCAGATTCAGCAAGCATTGTTGCTCATTGGCCCGTAATAATCATTGGCTATGCTTTTATCTATACATCAGCATATTGGCCTGAGGCAAACAATGCTTAATCTGATCAGATAAGGCGGCATCTGGAATAGTCCAAGGGAGGACTATAACAGGAGGCCTTTTTATACACAATAAATGTATAATGTCACAATGATGTCAAATTGAAAGAAAATAAACCTTGTGAGTATACATGTGGAAATGTGTTTTATTTTTATCAACACAATCTTTTTTTTTTTGTAATACTTTGATATTTTCAGTTATTGTCCAGATTTCTTTCTGCCATACTTAACAATATAAAAGAAATGATTCCACCAGGATAAAAACCTAATAAAAGTCTTGTAATTAACATGTATTTTTTTTATGTGGTTTTTGTTCTTTTTTTTTGGTTTAAGTTGTTTATAAAAATAAAAAAAAACAGTTTATTAGCATCTCTGTTGAAAATCCAGCATACTCTGCAATCATATGCTACATTTTCAGAGGGAAAATTTTTAGTAGAGATATCCATTTTCTGTGATATATTAAATGTTTTGTTTCAAGGTGACAATTTCTGTTATATATTACATAATAAATATCGTATGAGTATACTTTAATGTGTTTTTACAACCAAAATCATTTACTGTTTGTTTAGTAACAATTTTTTTTTTGTAATACTGTCATATCATTAAGATTGCAAATCGCTTTTTTGTTGCTTTCAAATGTTCTAAATAGTTGTTAGTGACATATTTGAATGTCTTATTTAAAAACCAAAATCCTTTACTGTTTGTTTAGTGTATATTTAAACTAATATTTTTTTGGTGTAATGCGATGCCATCATTTCATTAAGATCGCAAAACATTTTTTAATTTATTTCAAATGTCATTTTTAAAAGTTGTTAGTGTCCAAGTCGTACATATTTGAATGTCTTGTTCAAAATTATACATTTCTTATTTAAAATGATAAGTATGTTTATTATGTTTTTACTTTTATTTATTTTTAATCCTGCAATACAGAGCATGTATTAGACCTACTGCACCTGGTCACATTTATATCACCCTCCAGATAACTTTGTAAATCTTGCCAAAATACCATGTACAAGATCCATGTACACATTTGTTGTTGTTTTTTTGCCAAAAAAGTCCTATCAGCGGATTGATATGAATATGAACAGATGCAGTGTAGGACTAATATATGCTTGGTGTTGCAGCTCTAATACCAAAGTGCCATACTAGTTTCAGAGCTATTGAAATGTACAAAATTATGTGGAACCATGAAGTTATGTCATTTGATTTTAAGAATAATTTTATTATTCCAATTTATAAATAAAATTGTAGTAATTATTGTAAAATTGTAATATTATCCATTATGTTAAAGTACACATCATATTTTATTGATTAAATTGTTTTCAATGATAAGTGTTTTCTAGAATCTAAATGTAATTTTAAAAAATTTAGAAGCATTAGTTTTTATTGCTAGACAAATAAATAGAAAAACATCAGAATAATAGTTTTTTTGATAGACAAATACTAAAAGAGGTTATCTATTATTTGTATTGATTTTGTGAAAGTGGGTTAATCAATGGTGTGATAGCAATATTTAGAATTAACTGGTTGTTCACCAAAGTTTATTTATATTTTATAGCTTATACTTGATGAGACAAAAAAGATCTATTATTGATGATAAAAAATTTAAGCCATTTGAAATAACTATTGTTAAAGAATAATTAACTCCAATTTTGCTTTTTATATTTTATGGCAGCTGTCTTTGCATTAGTCTATAGCCAATATCATGGATCAAACATTTAAATGCAACATAGGTTTTACAATGGGGTTTCATTACTTATCTTCTTGGCTTATAGATTAAAGCATTTATAAGCTATTCTTGCCATTTTAAAGAATGAACTATAATTTATTTTTTAATGTTTTGAATGTAACATATAAAGATATTTTTTTTGCGAGAAGTGTTCAAAAAATTTAGTATTTTATCAGCCCATGACTGGGAGAAAAATTTCAGCAATGAATGGTTATCATTTTGAAAATGTAAATTATCTTAAATATTATGTTAGCTGAGAGGTCATCGCGCGGCCGCCTTGCAAGCAAGTAATTGTTTGCGGACGGTTGTGGGTTCACGTCCTGGCCGGTGCTATGACACATGAGAAAAAAAAAGTACTTGCATGGTAATATGTAGCATGGACTTCAATGTGTTGCTGCTACATTAGCAACTTAAAAAATATAAATTATTTAATTTTTATAATACGACCATTTCATCTCAGTTTTATATAGAAATATTATTCTGTCAAATTTAATGTATGGAAATGAGACATAAATCTATTGTTGTTTATTAAAGATAACAAATTCGTTCATAAATGCTTTTTAGTATTATAAAAAAGATGACCATACAGTAATAAATTTTTTTAAAAAGCATTTTATGATGAACTTGGTTTTTTGGGGAAGAGGCACATTCCATACATATTCCTAACCTCATTTATATTGTAAATATTATCTCAAAAACATTTTAAAGTGCCTTATCAATTGCTTTTATTTAAAGGATATGATTAAAATTACAATATAATGAAGAATTATAATTTTAAAAAAAGTTTGCTGCAAAAGAAAAGGCAATATGCAAATATCAAATAAACATAATTTGGGATCTAAAATATTATGTGAAAGCATTTAAAGTTCACAGAATGGTTTTTATAGTTACTGTAAAATTAACCTTCAAATTTTTTTTGCAGGGAGGGGGGGGTAGAATGGCCATATCTTAAAAATAGCTGCTAATAATAATGTTAAAAAACTTAGATATATTCGCATTATTTATTAGTCAAAATTAATAAACTTACTTTTATTATAAAAAATGAACAAATAATATAATAATTAACATATATAATAATGTACATTTTCAAGATTGTAATCGTTTTCCTATCTTGATCTTAGGTGGGCAAGGGGAAGACTTTTCTGGAACAGGAGTTGGTGAGCCATCCCCAGCTTCCTGAACTTTTAAAATTAATTCTTTGGCTTTTTTCGATGTTTCGGCAGAAATTGTTCTTTGCAAATCTACTGGTAAATAAATAGTTTTAAGTTCAAATTTTTCTATAACAACTCCCCAGTGATGTGTCAGATTGTTTAACTCATATTTAATTTCATCACTTAATTCTTCTTTTCTCATTAAAATATCATTTAAAGTATAATCACTTAAAACACAATTTATTACAAACGAAACTACTAAACAAGTGGAAACATCTGAATCTTCGAAAGCTATTACTTTTTTAACTGGGTCTTTGACTCGATAAAAAACAACGGCATCAATCTTGATAGATATTGAATCTTGAGTCAGAATTTCTTGTGGAGGAATGTTCTTAGAAACAACTCTCATATCTACAATTTTTATATGATCGGTGCAAGGAATTATCATAAATAATCCAGGTCCTTTAGCATTTTTTTGGATTCTTCCTAATCTAAAGCAAACCGCTTTTTGATACTGTTTAATTGTCTTCATACAAAAAATTAAGGACATTGGAAAGAATATAATGTTAGTAAAAACTGACAAGCATATGATCACAAATTCACAAAAGGAAAAGCCTTGATTTTTAAAATGTCGATCTTCATTTTTTTTCCTGGGTAAATTTTTACTTATATCTTGAGTAAGAATTTTACGTTTCGTTTTGTGGGAAGTTTTCTCAAAACCATTAGTTAGACTTTCATTTTTTTTAATTGGAGTTTTTCTTGAAGCATTTATGGACAGCGTTGATGAAGAAGAGTCACCGTTTGTTGAATCTTTTTTGCAATTAAATAGATTTTTCTTTTGTTGAAACATAGTAGAGTACAGAATTAATCATATTAATAAAACTAGAATTATAACAATTAGATTGTAAACGATATTTAATATATTTGAAGTAATGCGTTGAAACAATGAATATAAAATTTAAAAAATAAATAAAATAGAAAATATATATTTTTACTTCAAAAATTATGTGTGTGTGTGTTTGTATAGTTATAAATGTTGGAGGGAGATATCTTTCCAGCATTGAGCAATATAATACGGATAATTAGAATTTCTTAAAATAAATATTGTCATTATATCACCGGAAATCATCTACATTCTAGTAAACTAAATAATCATATGATTAGTTGCTTGGGAGATCATATGATATTCGAGTAACAGAATAACAAATTAAGCACAAAAATTCTATTCAAGTGATTAAACAGAATTGTTTTTAGTTATTTCAGAATAAATTGAAGAACCTTTAGTTCTTACATCTTTTATACTATTATAACAAATAAACTTTACTGAGAATAACACTATATTATCAATATTGAAAGCGATTTACTGCCTTAATATAAGAGAGAAAGAAAATGCTTTCATATAGATAATGAATAGCTACTTTTATAATAAAAATATAACAGAGACCCTTTTTTATACATATTAAATGCCTTTCCCAATTTAATTTTTGTTACTTCTCTTAGTTAATAAATACATGTAAGAGTTTTGAAATCAGATATAAAATATTATTGTAATTAAATTTAAGATTCAAATCGATTATCTGATTGATATGGAATGAGTAAAGGAAAAGAAATTTGAACAAGATGCTTTAAACAATAATTAGTTAAAAAGGACATCATTATTTCCTAGATAACATATTGTAAGGTTTTTAAAATAGAATATTTGTTAACGACCTTGGCTTAGAAACATGTCCCAACATTTCAAGTTTTGTTAAGTGCAACTGCACACTTTAAAAAATTAATAATAAAAAAACATTATTGCTGCTTAAATATAAAGGTAGCATGAATTCCATAAAGAATATATTTTGCTTACTTTGCTAAAAATGCATCAAATTATTATTATTTTTTCTGCAATCAGAAAATGGCATTCATATGGCAATCCTAGAACGACTTGGGATCTTTAATATAGATGGTTGCCAATTTAATTTGGTTGATGTTTCTGCTAAAATCGATGTCCAAAGACAAAAGGATCGGAAGTTCTCATTTTTAAAGATAGTTTGCTTAATTAGTTTCTAATATGTAAACACAAATATATTCTAGCATCTCCAATTTTAATTTACATTATAAACATTATTAATGAAAATATGGACTTGTAATAACATTTATAATCTATTTAATTAGAACTATATATAATAAATACATAAAATTCTCTAGCCCTCTCCACACATATTAACAAATATCAAAGAAATCATCACTCTTCATCCCAGACTGGTGACTAGTGAAAGTTTTTATGTTTTACTTCCCATGCATGTCAGATAAAAGTAATTAGATATCATTTATTGATTAATTTTGAATGCCCAATGTGTTAATTATGAAGATACTAGAAAAAAAGTCAATATTTTAGTTATTTAAAAAATCCTGACAAATTCTCCATTTGAATCTATAGTTAACTGCAACACTATGAGGTTCTTTTAGTTTATTTATAATCCTATGCAATTTACTATAACAATAGAGAATCAGACTCAAAGCCTATAAAGATTCATGGATCAATTCTTAGCTGAGAGAAAAAAAAACATGACTGAGTTTCGTCAATACGTTGAATTATTGTGTTCATCTAACTACTTTGTATTAAAACTTTCAAAAAGCAAATCATAGGAATATTCATATATACATAAAATCCTGTGAACAGACAAAATATAAAAAGAATATTACTTGCAGAAAATCTCATTGTAAATATATTGACTTATTTATCCATTAATCATTGGAATTATTCCTACATATCTAAATGACGAATTGGTTCACAACAAAACAGAATTAATTAATGCATGTTTATATTATAGAATGTGATTTTTAATGGCAAATCCTATTCAGAATAAAAATTATAAAGGAACATAATTCAATTTAATCTTTGTTTAATGATGTTATTCAATGAATTGGAATATCTTTAGGTATGATGATGAAAATATTAGCTCAAAGTCTAGGATCTGATGCAATTTGGATTTTTAAAGAAATGTATTAAATGTGTTATATCACAGCCAATTACAAGATAAATAGTAAATTTTAATTCTTTAAAATTTATGCTTAGGACAATATATGTAAAAAAAAAAATTAAAAGAGATTATAATAACAAAAAATGCAATAAATTTACTTTGAGGCTTATATTAATATCAATATTACTTCCTATATTTTACATTGTGGCATATCGTTATATATTAAAAATAGATTTTTTTTAAAAAAAAGTTTTGTTTCATACAAATATATTTACAACTGTCTTTAATCATATAATACTACTACAATTATGATACTTTTCAGTATTTGAAAGCGCTTAGCTTTAAAATAAATTTCCTTATTATAAAAAAACCTGTTCTGTTGGTAAATGTTTCAACATTTCTAAATAATTAAGGTTAGATAAATAATTGAATGGTTTATTATTTTGGAATTCGTAAGAAGTTTGGACATCTGAATTATACAACTGGAAGTGTAATCCATGGACTTGACTGACAGGAACTATTATTTTCCCACAAGATTAGATAAATAAATAATTGAATGGTTTATTGTTCTGGAGTTCATAAGAATTTTGGATATCTGAATGACACAACTAGAAGTGTAATCTATGAACCTTGACTTCCAGCAACTATTACTCTACCACCACTAAACTATACAGGGTATTTATAAATATTATTCCACCAGATGGTAGTGAATATTGCTGTCTTCAGTATGCTTCATTGTCCTCATTATAACCATCCAGAAATTAGCTCTATTTTTATTATATTATTCAAACTGATAGTCCGAATTTTTCATCAGCCTAAAATTTTGCACTCAAGTAATAGAATATCTATTAGATCAGCATTAATATGAATTAAATATAAAATGGAGGAACATTTAATTACTTTGATTTGATACTTATAAAGATTAAAAAATTTACAAAAGAATGATTACTTTCTTTTTATATGAAATAATTGCATTAAATTGGCAAATAATGACCAAACAAATACTGATAATGGTCAACTTCTCAATTAGATGGAGAATACTACAACTAAATACTACTATGTAGTTACTCTACTTGTCTTTTGGAATAGAACTTATAACATTAATGCAGCTTAATGGTCTTGTAATTCTTCTCTTCGTTGAGTCAATCTAAAAATCATTAAATTAATATTAGAAAATTGAAAATATTTTTATAATCCAATAATCAACCATTTGTAAATATCCGTGCTTCATCTATAAATAAATTTAGTTTTTCAAATTTAGAAACTTTTGCTCACCGAAGATGCTTATAACTGTTTAAACCATATAGAGAGAACATCAGTAACACCTATGATGTCTAAGATGCAAAATCATGAGTTGTCGGTAAATAAAAAAATAAATAATAAAAAGTAACTTTTTATTTTATATAATTCATATTCTCAGGGAGAAATAAAGGATGAGTTTTTAGAGTGCATAAAAACGTCTCACCATTCTTTGATTATCCAGAATTTAAGTCACTTTACTTAATTTACAACTCTGATATGTAGCGATCACTTAGTATGTAGTTATCCAATGTAAAAAACTTTTACTTTAAACTTTTCTGATCCCTATTATTAATGGCTAATTTATACATAATAAATATTTTTAATCAATATTTTTTTAGGTGATTTATTTATTAAATACAAATGGAATTTAATTGTAAGATTATGCTTATTTTAAAAATATTTCAGGGACGACCACACATTTTATTATTACTATATATAATACTAATTAAATGGTGAATTATATGTTTATTGATAGAAGGCATTCTGTAATAGCATGCACTAAATCTTACTTGTTTAAAAGATATTAAAAATCTAAAGGTACAGTATTCGTCGAACGTTAACCATCTATCTAGTGAAACAGACCTCTAATGCCTTATTCTTAATATGTATATCTTATTGAAAATCTTAATAGTTTATTACAATAAACTTCAAAGTCATTATAAAACTTTTAGAAATAGTATTTCTATCCATACAGTTTAAATTTTATATCTCATAAAGTTCTTAAACAAGAGCATCATTTAGAGAAATTGTTGTTACACAACTTTTAAATAGGTCAAGAAATGTATTAAATAACCACACCAAAACACATGAATAAGGACACAGTAAAAGGCAATATATATATATGTTTATAGTTAACAGGTACATTTATATGTATTCTTATATTTATGTATTGATTTTTTTTTTTTGGCAAATATTTCTAAGTGATCATGGTTCTAAGAGAAAGTATGTATGTGTGAAAATTATTATTTTTTAAATTATCTTATTTGTAATCTAATGAAAATAGAATTTATATCAAGTCCATAACTGTTTTGATGATTAACACATTATTCATTTGATGTATTAGACTCAAAACATCCCAATAAAAAAGCATCTATTTGCTGAATCATGTCATTTGCTAAATTGTATATATTTTAAATACAAGTATAATTTATATACCTGGTGTTTAGATGTATTCTTATTTGGCAATAAAGATGGTTATCTTTCTATTTATGCTATATGATAATTTTATTGTAATAGTTTTGAAATTAAAATTTAGACATTTGTGAATGTTTAACAGATCCAATAAGTTTAATAATCAAATGATAGTCTATGTAGGAAATAAAAATAGCTTTTTTTATAACATTCTAAAATCATTTTGGTTTTACCATATAATAAGTTTATAATAATAATAATTTTTAGATATTGACATCTATAAAAGTTATTAATCATTACAATCACAATTAATGAATAATATTTCTGTAGTGTAATATTATTCATTAAGTGAATAATCTTTAGTCTAATGAATGACTAATACAACTTATTAATCAAAGATATAATAATAATAATGATGATGATAAACTTTTGAATTGTGAATTATGATACATGATTCATAAGGGTGTTTTATAGTTGTGTCAAGATTTTACACATCATTAAGTACAGTTCAGAATAAACTAAAATATTTTTTATATAAAGCAAATTTGATTTGTATTATCTGAAAATATTAAAGATTTAACCAATTATTAAATGCAATGCACTTTTTTGTCAGAAAGCACATACACACACATATAACACTATGAATTATTGGCATTTGAGTCTATAAACATTTCTTCAGTGATTAAAGTATTAGATCATCAAGGTATAAATCCAGGATATTTTCATATTTTAAAGAATATTCATAAAAATGCAACAGCAAAAATTAGATTACATAATGATACTAGGAAAGTCAACATTGAGAAGGGTGTAAGACAGGGTGACTCCATATCTCCAAAACTTTTTACAGCAGTACTGCAAGAAGTATTTTGTGGATCAAAATGGGAATCTAAAAGAATGAAAGTAAATGGAGATTATTTAAGTCATTTAGATTTTGCAGATGATTTAGTTGTTTTTGCAAATAATGCTTTAGAGCTGCAGGAAATGTTGCAGGAGTTATCAGATGAAAGTAGGACTAAAGATAAATGTTAAAAAGACTAAAGTAATGTTCAATGGATTGTCTCAAAATATGAAAATAAAGATTATGATGAGTTAGAAGAAGTTAACAGCTACAAATATCTTGGTCAGATTATTAGTGCAGAAATTGATTATGATGAGTTAGAAGAAGTTAACAGCTACAAATATCTTGGTCAGATTATTAATGCAGATGAAAACATAATGGATAAAATTAATCATAGAATTAAACTTGGTTGGAGTGCTTTTGGTAGAAATAACTTGATACTAAAAGGAAATACCTATGTGTTTGAAAAGAAAGATTTTTAATAAATGTGTTTTACCAGTTCTTACTTACGGATCTGAGACTTGGGCACTTAATAGAAGAGGAATACAGAGACTTCAGACCAGTCAAAGAAGTATGAAGAGATGCATGTTAGGAGTAACAAGGAGAGATTGAAAATACAATATATGGGTAAGAGAACAACAGGTGTTATTGACCTCATTGAAAAAATTAAAAGACTGAAGTGGAGTCAGGTTGGACATATTGCCAGAATAGATGATAATAGATGGACAATTGAAATCTTAAACTGGATTCCAAGAGATTGTAAAAGATCTAGAAAGAGACCACATGTGAGATGGATGGATGAAATAAGAAAGTGCGCAGGGGTGATGTGGAGAAGAGAAGCTAAAGATCGGAGATGGTTTGAATTTGGAGAGACCATCTTGCAGTGGATTGATCATAGTTGATGATGATGATGATTTATGAATTATAAATCATTAAGGTTTTTTTACATATTTAATAATTACATACACACATATTCTATCAGGTAGAATTTAATCAATTTCATTTTACAAAAACTATCAATTAAATATAATTTATCATAGTAAAGAGATACAGGTATATAATAAGCCTGTATTTCAGTTATTACATAGTGTAACGGTCAGAAAACGTGTGACTCGTAAACATAATGCAGAATTCGACCACCATACAGAACAGCAGCACCATCGAGTAGCGAAGCCACCCGTGGTACTGAGTTCGAACACAGTTTATCGGTTCCACAATACAATCCATGAAAGAACGCATCTGATGCGACATTAGTAAATATTTCCTTAGGCACAGGGGTCAGGGATATGCAAGAGACTCATGATTTTATTCTCGAGTTAGCCAATAACCAAACTAATATTAATTAAACATTCATATTTACATAATCGAGGAAATATTATATAGAATGGGTATCGAATAAATGAAACGTAACTGCAGACGTATAGTTTAAAATTATTTATTAATACATTTTAATAAAATCATTTACTAATAAGATTTTAGGGATTTAAAGCTTCAGTAGCGGAATTTGCAACATGAATATATTTTAAAGAGTACATTTATTTATTTAGACATTATTTTATATTGAGGATTTCAGTAGCGGTATTTCCGATACTGTAATGTTTACAAAAGGAATACATTTATTTGAAAGCGTAATCTAGCTACCTAAAATTCTCGAGTAAGTATTTCTAATGCATGCCTGGAGGGATTTATACCTTTGCAATGCAAGAGTCTAAAGTATGGGTTATAAGAGTAACGGCAGACATACATTTATTTAATTAAAATACTTATTTATAACTAAGGGCCAACATTTATTTGAGAGTGAATTACAAAGATAATGCAGAGGCGGAGTGATATATAGAATAATAAAATTAAGCAAAGGAACACGTGGTACGCTTTAGAAAGGCGATATGGAATGGCAGTATATCGAAACTGCAATGCCGCGAATGGGTTTATAAGAATATCAGACTGGTCTCTGCCTCAGCCCGATGAAGTAAGGTGTCACATAAGCATAACCAGGGACAAGCGGTACATGGCGCAATTTGCCGGCTGGCTGCATGACATTGTCAAATCCTACAGGAGCACCCATTATGCCCGCTTGTGTAGGACGACTGGGGTTAATTTCAACCCTGAAGAATCCGGAAATTTCACGGCGGAATGGGTCATCGCATCTCTAAAACGTAACACATGTATACTGTATAATCGATTATGATGAGATTTAAATAGATTTCTAATTCGGCTCTACATTATCAACATTTACTAAAGAAAGTTGGTGACTCTCAAAGAAATGTAATTCTACGGAATTATTTATGATGATTTAATAAATACCAAACATATATAAATTGGGAATTATTATAACTAATACGTCAGCCATTTGCGAAGTAGTAGACCCTGCATTACAATAAATGAAGCATTGAATGCGTGTCGATTTATATGAAAGTTAAGTTATTAAAGAAAGTAAATATTAATGAAAATTTGACACGCATTCATTGTTTTAAGCGATCATAGATTTAAACTTTGAAAATTGAAATAATTACGAGCATGCAATAATTAAATAATAACTATAGATAGAAATGTAGATTATAGAAATACGCACCCAAGAAAGAGAGTGAGGTAAGCTAGATTATTAGATACATTTACACATTACATTAATTATTCAATTTTAGTTATTCAAATGGTAGTTTTTACATTTTATAATTCTAGATAAGTTATATGAAGAAGAGCTATAGCATGTTATTAGAGTACTCTAGAGTTTGAACACAGACAGGTACCTGTTTTATAAGAAGTTTTCTGAATCCATTAATTTAGCAGCAAAAAGTTCACGAGTGGCAAGTCTTTCTTGTATTTAGATATTCATTTAATTTCATGGCAGCAGCAGCTTTCTCATTCATTTCAGGCAGCAGATCTTCATGGTGAATTTATGACGGGCAATGAAAGTCAGCATCCGATAGGCCATCTCCCGATGGAGAATAATCTAGGTGCTTTACTCGGTCATACCTTGGCAGGAACAAATTATTTTTATATTTTTGGAGACTCTCAGTGATCGAGAGCAAAGCTAAAGTTTTAGTGAATGTCTCCAGCAAGTCTAAGATGGCCTCTTTTTTTATCTTGATCTTTCACATTTTTGTTAAGATATTTTTAGGTTCTATTTAATCTGCCCTGAGGATAATCAATGCATTTTGTTGGTTTTTAATTAAAGAAAGCTGCCGTTCTATTGTTTACATTTTACATTTACTAATTACATTTTGGGGAATTTTTCTTTAATTAATCTATTATCTATCACTGACCGATGCTTTTAAATTTCAAAAACAAAAAGGGAACATAAGATTATTTTAACTTTTAATTAAATATTACATCAGATTTTTTTAGAATTATTATTAATGAAATTTAAACAAAGCAATAAATACGAACTTTATAATCCAAAATAAATGATTAAAATTATACAAAATTATATAACTAAAAGAAATCTAAATTATATTATTTTATCCCTATTTATTGCGTTTAATTTGAGATCGAAATGTGTGCATATTTATGCTGAATTCTACATATATTTATACATTTTTAATATTGTTACACACACAATTCGATATCAAAAAGTTTAAATTTGGGCGGGATAGATCGGTCAGTGAGAGACGACAGAAAAAGGTGAAACTTAAGATTCGAATACGAATCTTACTGTTTCAATAGTAAAGAATTGTAACTTATAGGAATTTGAATTCATTTTGAAATAAAAATCAATGTGAATCATATATTATAGAATTATATTTTATAATATTATCAATAATAAATAATTCAAGCATTCTTCATTATATAATAACCAAATTCTAAATTGTGAGGATAATAGAAAGCTCATATATGTATATATAAGATCATGTATCATGATCCATTTTTACAATAATTTAAAAATAAAATATATACTAAACAAATTCACAGAAAAAAAAAATATAATTAACTTAGCAACTGGAGAAAGACAGGGAAATAAAAGAATTCAAAATGAAATTTTAATCATTTTAAATAGAGATTTAATCAATGTTTGATCAGTTAGTAAAAAAAATTACAAATAAGATATATTAGAATTTGGCACATTTAATAATGATAAGCGCTCATCAAACAAAAATACATGTGAATCTAGTATGCATGTAGCTTTCTGTAATTAAATTAAAATCAATCTCGACCAACATATTTTATTTAAGAAATCAATTAATAAATTAAAAAGGGAAGTAAATCCAATGAAAATTTTAATTAATAATAGATAATATAATAAAGCAAACTGAAAATTATAAACAAAACATATTTGATTTTTTTTATTCAATTATAAATATATTGTCTATACTAAACTTAATGTAATTAGGAACTTGAACTCAGACTTTCAACTTCCCTACATCTATGAGCTCCATTTTACACAAGTGACACACGTGTGAAAAAGATAAATGATTTCTAATATATGTATTTCATGCTGAACCAGCATTCACCAGTTAGTCCAGATCACCATCTCCCACACATATTGAAATGGTCAATTTTATCCATCTGCCCATTTCACTTATTTTACCCACACATCTATCCATATGCCTGGTTTAAACCTCTCAGAGTACCCATTTAAACAACCTCAAATTACTATATATATGCAGAATCATGTATATATATGTGAGCAGTATGTAATTTAATAGCATAGGTATAAATTACAGATATGTATCCATTTTATAAGTATTTCTAATTTAAGAAATATTTTAGTTTAAATTATTGTTATGTTATTGGTATATATTACAGATATGTATATTCATTTTATAAATATTTCTAGTTTAAGAAATATTTTAGTTAAATTATTTAGCCAATTTTATTGCTGTATTATTGAAATCGCATACGTATATTTCCTGTTATTCTGCACGTATGGTTATAAAATTAGTTTATACTAATTATCAAACAATTTTTATTTGTTACTGGTAAACAGATCTTAAAGTAGGTCATGCATTGGGCCTAAAATAGCATGGACTTGATTCGGTAAATATAAAATGTTAATAACAAAATAACACAGGAAAACAAAATCTCAATTAGTTGTCATAATTAAAAATGTTTTTCTAAAATAAACAAATGGGTTTTTCTACTAGTTGTAACTATTAAATATGTTTTGCTAAAATAAATAAATGGACTTTTCAGCTAAAGACAAGCTTGTAAAAATTAACAGGTGGCCAGAGTTTGAAAAGTATAAATACTAAAAGTTTTGTCACCAAGGATAGATCATATATATAATAAGTGAGTTGTAAGCAGAACCTATGCCCATTTTATTTTCAAAATGGTCAAGTAGAATGGCAATAACTCACCCTCTCCTTGACCAGGGATGGAGAAGAACTTTGGTCCGATAAAACCTAATGCCATACACCAGCAAAGCAGCCCATAGAAAATCTCTATTAACTTTAAATCATCATCAAAAGTGTCAACTTAATATCCTCCCAAGTGCTCCAGAATTAACTGCAATGAAAACAACTGAATGGTAAATTTTCTCTCAGAGCTCTGTTTATAATCTGTGACTTTCAATTCTTTCTTTTAAAAGCTAGCTGTTTATTAAATCTGCCTTTCCCAAAACACCTTTACTAAAATCTGCAAAGAATACTATTAAATGCTAAATCTTGTCTGATTGTAAAACTTGAATTCTCTTTTAAAATGTAAAACTCTAATAATCTGTTTTGAATGTATAATTTCCTGCAGTCTTTTATGCCTATTTCTAAATCTATTCAATTTATTCTATGTATTCAATATGCCAAATGACTCGAAACCGCAAGTATTTATAAATATAATTTTAGCTTATCGATCTCCGAAGATAATTTTAAATCTTCACTATAATAAATATTAAATAATTGAATTATTATTTTTCTTTCTCACTCGCTGTTTTGAGATCATATTATTAATTTACTGATTAATTTTTGGGTATTAATATTCTAATAATCAGTTATCTAGTTAAACTTGTAGTTTGCTTAATTCTAGTTATGAATTATAACTATTTATATATGTAACTCGTACATCATAGGAACTAGCCACAGAGATATTCTCAAAGCATATTTTAATGTTTTATTCGTAATTATCCCTCAAATATGCTTTGTCCTCCTTAGATTTATATATGTTGAGATGCAGGTGATAATATTAAACTAGGTTACTAATTAATTTAGTCCCTAAATAGTATATTTGAAATACTAAATTTGAGAACTGGATTGTATAGATATGCAAATAGACGCTATCTAATTTTAAGGCACGATAATATAATTTTACGCATTTGCATTATATATATGTATAAGTTGCGGATGTGTCCTTACAAAGTATGCAATGTACACTTATCTGCTTGCTGCATGATTCTTGATGAAGTGCTGGTGGAGGCCACACTCATCCACTTTAGTTCGGGTAAAGCACACACTTTTAGAACTAGGGCACAAGGACCTAGATTATTCATAATGCTTATCCGACTCCCTGAACTACTAATGTTCCTATTCGTAGCAAGTTGAGCGGTTTTAGGGCAAACCGAGTCTTTGGAGACTGAAGCCCATGAATAATGACCCATTCGCACCTTTGAGCTTTATTAATATTTTAATATGTGCCATAGAGTATATAGGTAAACCTATTATAAACCAGTTTTCTCTCCTTTTATATTAAATGCTTATCTGGTATTAGTGTATATCCTAATCTAGGTTAACATGCTAACCTGCATATCTCTGAGCCTAATTACATGCTCGATTTAACTTTGTATAGATAGATGCCATAGGAGCACTATTATAGTTAGTTATATAACTTTGGCTGTAAAGTTCCATATGATCTAGCAGACTACAAAAGAGCTAGAAATTTGGCATATTAACATAGGCATAAACTCCAATACCGCACTACACTTTATTAAACGCTTATAATGAGATAGGTAACATTAATCTCATTAGTTATATAATGCCTGTGAGCGTAATATCTCATGTTCCCATCATATAATTTTGTATATTTTGATTTATCATTTGTTATTGTTTTATTAAATTAATAATATTTAAAATTATAACTCGTTTTCATATTTTTATTGTTCGTGAGTTCATTTTATCCAACTCTAGATTTAATTGCACATACATCATTATATCTATAGGTAGATTATTCTATTAAATTTCATAATCAATCATTGATATTTTAATTAACCACTTAGTCTTATGTGTGTATATCTGACCAAATCAGTGCTCAATTAGTTAATTTACGAGTCTTTTGTTTTACGCTGAGTGACTGCTGGACCGAGGTTAAATTGAATGTCTGTGTATGTTGAGAAATGTCATCCATAGTGTATTAAATCATTGAGCAGAGGTGAAAGGATTGAATGTTGGTCAGATTCTGGATCCCAGTATCCGGATTCAATCAGCTTTAGTGTATTTTGCCTGTGTTCTAGATTTTGTTGTGTGGAGGGATAATTCTTACCGTTACATAGGTTTTTTTTTCCTGGGTTCCGATTGCCCAGACGTGGGGCTTGGTTACTTATGTACACAACCCTGAACAAACCATGAATGAATCTCGGCATGCTTGGCGAAAGAAGGAAGATGCACATGTAAAAATTTTTTTCACGGGTTCTGGCCGACCAAACATGAGACTATTCGATTACTCCCATGGCCCACAACTGAAAGCACGTTGGCTATATATATGTATATGAATTTTTTCTTCCTGGGTTCTGGACTCCCATATGTGAGACCTCATTGATTATTGCCCACAACCCTGAACCGAATATATATGGAGAGAAGGGATGTGCATATATGTGTGTATAATATTTTTTTCCGGGTTCTGATGCCATAACTTAGGAACTTCAAATAGTATACCCACACTCCCTTTGATTGATATATGTATAATTTTTTTTCTCTCTGGGTTCTGGGATTTCAATACTATAATCACTCGTATACCTTGAGTAAATGATTTTTTTCCGTGTTCTGGCTTCAAAAAAAAAAAAAAAAAAGAAAAAAAGTTTTTTTTTAATTCCTCAAAATATATATATTAGTTTTTTTTAACCGGGTTCATTAATTATTTCCATAACACTGAATTGAATGCATGTGAGTGGAAATATATATATATGTTAGTTTTTTTTTTTTGCTCGGATTCGATAATTATTTTCCACAGCCTTGAATCGAATATATGTGGAAGTACGAAATATATATATGTACAATTTTTTTTTCTCTCAGATTATAGATGCCCAGATGTGAGATTTCAGTAATTATTTTACATGACTGTTAATTGAATGCATGCGGTTAGAGAGAAAAGATAGGAAGGGGATATATATATAGGTGTGCTAATTTTTTTTTCATAAATATGTATTAATTTTTTCCTCCAGAGTTTTGACGTGAAAATATGGGTTTTCTAATGTAAACATGTACATACCTAAATGATAATTTCAGTTTGAGAAAAAAATAAAACAAAAGAGTTTTTTTTTATATATAGGATGTATAAAGTTTTTTATATATATATATGATATAAAAATTTTTAACACGATTCCGGATATCCATGCATGAGGTCCTCGATCTAGTTCACACACTGAATATGTGTGTATGTGTGTGCCAAGCTATTTATATAGATTGACTTCATAATGCATGTAGAATTTTTTGTCTGAGTTTGAATACTTTATTGGGAATAGTAATTTATTTTATACACTGAGTTGGTTCATATCTTTATATTCTGTGTCAGTAATCATATATATGAAACATTGTCCATTTTGATTTTTTATTAAAATATGCCATAACTTTTGTTATCTAGATATATGTATGTTTATAATATATTGATGTGGGATAAATCATGTACCAATAAAAATGTTTTTTTTGTTTGGTTTCAAACTCTTGTCAAATCGTAAATCCTGTTAGTCATAGGTTGAAATTATAAAATAGTATGTGGATATAAATAAATGTTTCCCAGCCTATATATGTAAAATATTTTTTTTGGTTGGCATATACTGGAGAGTTTCAAACAAAGTTTTTCTCATTTGCTGGCACAGAGTTGATATATACACATAGGGCGATTGAAGTGAAATACTTCTTTGTTATTAGAGTGGTCTAATAAACAATTAAACATTTTTTTATATATAATGTGCATATGCTTAGTTTTACTTGCTCTCTGATGGCTGGTGCTCGAGAAGACTATATGTCTCCCATAATAAATGTTGTCATCAGGGGGTGAAAAAAGAATAATAATAATAAAAGAAATCCAGTGTTTTTTTTCTTGTATAATATTTTAGAGAGTTGAGTTGGATAGGGACAATGAAACAAGTTAGACAAGATCAATAAACTATCTTAGGGTATGAGTACTCAAATAAAGTTAAAACTGGCATAGCAATAATGATAATAATAATAAACACAATAATAAATCTTTATAAATTTCTTTTTTAGTAGAAATGATTGCAGTTGATTTAAAAAAAAAGAAACAGGCACTTGGTAAGAATTAATTTTATTTTACTAAATATTGATTCATGAATTTTATAAAGTTTTTCTTAATTATAAATTTCTAGTATATGTAATTTGTGAACCATATATATGTTAGGCAGGAAAATGTCATAACCATATTGGGCATAACTATTGTAATTTAACTAAATTGTTTTAGAGTTTAAATATGACACTATATATCATAATGGAGATAGGGCAAGTTAGATAAGTTAAAGTGGGCTGAGGCTAGTAGAGTAAGGGACCATAGGACAAGCCATTTCTGGAGGAGAAGAGTGGTGAGAAGCCATATTAATAGAATATTTAGAAAACTTTTAATAATGAATGATAGCATTAAAGGGAAGATAGTGAGGGGAGAAAATGAGAGAAGGAAAGAAAGAAGAAGAGGTCAGGGGAATAACCCATCAGGGACTCACCAAGGGAAAATGGATCATGATGTTGGAGTAGTTCTTAATGACAGAAAAGACAATGGTGTGGCCCAGTGTTTTGAACCACTTGTTGGCCATCAGTATCCCCGCTATTGCGGAGTAAAAGAGAAAAGGAACTATTAGAGATAGAGGAAAGTTATCGGAGAAAAATTTTGAACATAGAAGAAAATACAAAAGGGAGCAGCTAAAGGTAGTCAGAACCTTTGAACAATATATCAAGGAAGCAAGTGTACAGATGAAGAAAAGAGCAGAGGTTTCGTGTTGGCCTGAGCCAGAGAAAGACAACAGAGAAAAGAGCAGAAATGTCTGGCTAAGAAGGTTGTAGGTTCAAAGATGGAGGAAGATGCAGCCTTAGCGATAAAAGGGATAGACAGGATGAAAGGGAAAGAAAGGAAAGGGAAGAAAAGGAAAGAAGGGATCTAGAAGAAAGAGAAGAAAAGGAAAGAAGGGATCAGAAAGAAAGGAAAGAAAAGGAAAAAAAGGATCGAGAAGAAAGGGGTAGAAAGGACCAGAAAGAAAAGAGGGATAATGTAGATAGGAGGGAGAAATTAAACAAGCAAGAGAGTACAGAGGATCAGACATACCAGAGTATAGTAGAAACCAAAAAAGGTCCATTTGAGCAAAAGATAATGAAGAAAGAGATAGAGACAAGGATAAGGAAAAAAGGTACTGAATCGGCCGAGTATACCATGAGTAGTAATGGTACAGTGAAAGAAGAAAGGGATAAAACAGAAGAACCAGAGTATATGGCTGAATTAGAGCAGGTTACAAAAACTGTACAACTTACAACCCAAATTATACCAAAGGAAGCGAAAACAGGAGTTGAGACTAAGAAGGAAGAAATAGAGGTTATAAGGTAAACTATAGAAATTGTGATCCCACCTTTAGAAAAACTAGGAGAAATTCTTAAAATTTCCAAAGGAGAACCTGGACCTGATGAACAGATTGAGGCACAGATAACATCAATTACAGAAAGAGAATGTATAAAGATAAATATACCAGTGGAAAAGATTGAATTAGGAGCCATTAAAGAAAAGGTCAAGCCAAGTGCTTTAGAAAGATTGGGGGTAGAAATTGCTAATGAGAAAGAGGACATTGTGATGGGAAAGGAAACTATTAAATTAATTCCATTAAGTGAGGAAGAAATAGTGCCCATCATACCTGAAATTATGGAGCCTTTAAGGAGAGCAGAAAAGCTGTAAGCTGTAAGTGATGGAACAGAAAGATTAAAAGTTGAGTTAGAAATGATTGGAGAAAGAGAAAAACTGCTTTCAGAAATAATCACCGAAGTAGAATATATTCCAACAAAAGAAATACAAAAGGCAGAGATAGTAATTCAAGCCAAATTACTAGGTGAAATGGTAGAACAAATAGAGCTTCACCAAGAAGAGAAAGAAACTGAGAAAGGTCCATCTGAGCTATGAATATTGAGGGAGCAAGGTGTAAGAATGGGCAAGGGGCTTGAAAATAGAAAAGGTTATGGGAAGATAGTTGGGAGAAAAGATGTAAAGGAAAGCAACATAAAGAAAGGAAATGACAATATGCATCAGGACAAGTTAAAACTTGTAGAGGCAGATGCAGGAAATAACCCTATGGAAGTAGATAGGAAAGAAAATTTAAAGCCAGGGGAAGATCATTTTGGAAAGGTAGAAAGTAATAGTGAAATAGATAGGTTAGCAGTCATAAGAGTAGACAATAAGGGACAGAAACAAGAATGTAACCTATACAAGGAGTTTGAAGATCGGGGTTCTAAAACAAGTGTGGGAGGAAAGATAAACTGTAAGATTAAAGTTAAATGGGTTGTGCTAGGTTCTATAGAAAAAAGAAAAGTTAAAAGAAGAAAGCTGAGCCAGAAGGATAGGATATGGAAAGATAAAAGGGTGTTGAAAGACAAGATATGGAAAGATAAGAGGTGTCAAAAGATAAGATGGTGATGGCATTGAAAGATAAGATGATGGTCATAGGAGTTTACCATCCTCCTAAATTAAAACCTGGTATCAATCAACCCCCTGATCCTACCTAAACAATTGTAAGAGGTACATGGGTCAAAACCCTATCTTTTCCCCTTGTAAATTAAACTAACCAACCCTGGGGTTTACTAATAACATCTAATTATTTTTTTAGGCATTTTTTCACTTAGGTATAGTTTTCTTTTATAAAATTGTATTGTCTCATTAGTTTAGGTGGAAATGTTTTTTTTTCTATTTAGATGTCTTATATAAGTTTTCATTATGGTGGGGGTGTGAGAGTAGTAGCTAAGCAAGGTGTGGGATACATTGAGATATGTTATGACAGGAGTAGAATTTTAAAATTTAGTCATTTGGATGAAAACCAAGATCTGATCATTGATCATTACTAATTCAGATTAAGTAAAGGCATTTTTTATTTGTTTTTTTTAAGTAAGTTTGGGGATATGAAATGGTCAGTTTCATCCATCTGCCCATTTCACTTATTTTACCCACACATCTATCCATATGCCAGGTTTAAACCCTCTCAGAGTACCCATTTAAATAACATTAAATTACTATATATGCAGAATCATGTATATATGTGAGCAGTATGTAATTTAATAGCATAGGTATAGATTACAGATATGTATCCATTTTATAAATATTTCTAATTTAAGAAATATTTTAGTTTAAATTATTGTTATGTTATTGGTATATATTACAGATATGTATATTCATTTTATAAATATTTCTAGTTTAAGAAATATTTTAGTTAAATTATTTAGCCAATTTTATTGCTGTATTATTGAAATCGCATACGTATATTTCCTGTTATTCTGCACGTATGGTTATAAAATTAGTCTTCTACTAATTATCAAACAATTTTTATTTGTTACTGGTAAACAGATCTTAAAGTAGGTCATGCATTGGTCCTAAAATAGCATGGACTTGATTTGGTAAATATAAAATGTTAATAACAAAATAATGCAGGAAAACAAAATCTCAATTAGTTGTCATAATTAAAAATGTTTTTCTAAAATAAACAAATGGGTTTTTCTACTAGTTGTAACTATTAAATATGTTTTGCTAAAATAAATAAATGGACTTTTCAGCTAAAGACAAGCTTGTAAAAATTAACAGGTGGCCAGAGTTTGAAAAGTATAAATACTAAAAGTTTTGTCACCAAGGATAGATCATATATATAATAAGTGAGTTGTAAGCAGAACCTAAGCCTGTTTTATTTTCAAAATGGTCAAGTAGAATGGTGATAACTCACCCTCTTCTTGACCGGGGATGGAGATCTTTGGTCCGATAAAACCTAATGCCATACACCAGCAAAGCAGCCTGTAGAAAATCTCTATTAACTTTAAATCATTGTCAAAAGTGTCAATATTCTCCCAAGTGCTCCAAAACTAATTGCAATGAAAACAACTTGAATGGTAAATTTTCTCTCAGAGCTTTGTTTATAATCTGTGATTTTCAATTCTTTCTTTTAAAAGCTAGCTATTTATTAAATCTGCCTTTCCCAAAACACCTTTACTAAAATCTGCAAAGGAGACTATTAAATGCTAAATCTTGCCTGATTGTAAAACTTGAATTCTCTTTTAAAATGTAAAACTCGAATTCTCTTTTAAAATGTAAAACTCTAATAATCTATTTTAAATGTATAATTTTCTGCAGTCTTTTTATGCCTATTTCTAAATCTATTCAATTTATTCTATGATTTTATCATTTTAATATTATATGTATTTAATATGCCAAATGACTCGAAACCGCAAGTATTTATAAATATAATTTTAGCTTATCGATCTGCGAAGATAATTTCAAATCTTCACTATAATAAATATTAAATAATTGAATTATTATTTTTCTTTCTCACTCGCTGTTTTGAGATCATATTATTATTTTACTGATTAAGTTTTGGGTATTAATATTACAATAATCAGTTATCTAGTTAAAATTGTAGTTTGCTTAATTCTAGTTATGAATTATAACTATTTATATATGTAACTCGTACATCATAGGAACTAGCCACAGAGATATTCTCAAAGCATATTTTAATGTTTTATTCATAATTACCCCTCAAATATGCTTTGTCCTCCTTAGATTTATATATGTTGAGATGCAGGTGATAATATTAAACTAGGTTACTAATTAATTTAGTCCCTAAATAGTATATTTGAAATACTAAATTTGAGAACTGGATTGTATAGATATGCAAATAGATGCTATCTAATTTTAAGGCACGATAATATAATTTTACGCATTTGCATTATATATGTATAAGTTGCGGATGTGTCCTTACAAAGTACGCAATGTACACTTATCTGCTTGCTGCATGATTCTTGATGAAGTGCTGGTGGAGGCCACACTCATCCACTTTAGTTCGGGTTCAAGCACACTTTTAGAACTAGGGCACAAGGACCTAGATTATTCATAATGCTTATCCGACTCCCTGAACTACTAATGTTCCTATTCGTAGCAAGTTGAGCGGTTTTAGGGCAAACCGAGTCTTTGGAGACTGAAGCCCATGAATAATGACCCATTCGCACCTTTGAGCTTTATTAATATTTTAATATGTGCCATAGAGTATATAGGTAAACCTATTATAAACCAGTTTTCTCTCCTTTTATATTAAATGCTTATCTGGTATTAGTGTATATCCTAATCTAGGTTAACACGCTAACCTGCGTATCTCTGAGCCTAATTACATGCTCGACTTAACTTTGTATAGATAGATGCCATAGGAGCACTATTATAGTTAGTTATATAACTTTGGCTGTAAAGTTCCGTATGATCTAGCAGACTACAAAAGAGCTAGAAATTTGGCATATTAATATAGGCATAAACTCCAATACCGCACTACACTTTATTAAACACTTATAATGAGATAGGTAACATTAATCTCATTAGTTATATAACGCCTGCGAGTGTAATATCTCACGTTCCCATCATATAATTTTGTATGTTTTGATTTATTATTTGTTATTGTTTTATTAAATTAATAATATTTAAAATTATAACTCGTTTTCATATTTTTATTGTCCGTGAGTTCATTTTATCCAACTCTAGATTTAATTGCACATACATCATTATATCTATAGGTAGATTATTCTATTAAATTTCATAATCAATCATTGATATTTTAATTAATCACTTAGTCATATGTGTGTATATCTGACCAAATCAGTGCTCACTTAGTTAATTTATGAGTCTTTTGTTTTACACTGAGTGACTGCCGAATCGAGGTTAAATTGAATGTCTGTGTATGTTGAGAAATGTCATCCATAGGGTATTAAATCATTGAGCAGAGGTGAAAGGATTGAATGTTCGTCAGATTCTGGATCCCAGTATCCACATTCGATCAGCTTTAGTGTATTTTGCGTGTTCTAGATTTTGTTGCGTGGAAGGACAATTCTTACCATTACAATATATACAATCAGTGCTCAGTTGTACAAGATGGAGTGATATCTTAATATGATTGTATATATGTATGTTAATGATTTAAATCAACTAATGAGTGTTGGTTCAGCCAGAAATATATATATATATATTGGAGTTTATCTTTTTCATGTGTATGTGGTCATTATGTGTCAGTTGTATAAGATGGAGTGCATAGATGTAGAGAAGTTGAAAGTCTGAATTCAAGTCTCTTCTAATTACATTAATTTTTTTTTTTAGAAAATTAAATACTTTTAATGATTTGGAATATTGGTATTTACATATTAGACTTGCTCACAACTGTGGCATTCTGTTGTTGCAAACATGGACAGTCAGACTAATATGTAAGTACCTTCATATTAATGATTCTACAAAGCATGTATCAGATGTTACAAAAGTAATTGACGATCATTTTCTCAGTACACCTGGGTCTCATTTTACGCGATAGATAGGTTCCTCAGAAACACGCGCAAACGAAATCGCACAAAAAGACGTAACTTACATTGAAAAAGGGGGGATGTGGTCTCTGATTTTTCAAAATTTGCATAAAAGCAAAGCACCAACGTAAAATTACTTTAAAATTCGCATAAAAAATAAGGAAATAAAATGACTAATAAAAAATTTCAAATTTGAAAAAAAATGATACAAGACAAACTTTTTTTAACAATAATATTTAATTTTATTCAAAATAATATATTTTTATGCATAATTTACAGTACGGTAATTTATATTTTTTTATACACGTTTTAATTATTATCGCTATTTGCCAAAACACACGTTCGTTTGCACTCTCATGTTGTGTTAATGTTTTTCTGTTGACAACGTAATTAGTAATTAATCTTTGAGACGATGATTTTATTAATTGTTTATGAACTTAGACTTATGATAATAAAAAGACATTTATTCACAACTGCTGGGAAAAATTTAATTAAAACTAACAACTAAAAATTAAATTCTTATTTTTGGCTTTAATTTTCAATTCCGTTTAAAAATCTAATTTCACATCACATTATTTCAAGTCGCGTAAGTAATTTTTAAATTGTTAATTACAATTAAAAATCAGATTTTAATTGTCAAGTTTAATTGTGCCCACTGCTATTACTCACCTTTTAAAAATAAACTTGTGGACACTAAATGATTAATAATTGATTACGTTCTTTTTAAAAAGCAAAAACAGAATGTGATTTAAAATGCAAAATTAACACGCACAATGTTTGAACAAATTTACATTATAATCTTGTAAAATTTAATGTGTGTATACATAAAATGTGGAAATCATGATTTTAATTTCATTATTACATAAAATCTTACTATTATAAAGCACTGAAAATATTGAAATTACTAAGATGAAAGTCGAATTCCAATAATGTGCTATTACTTTCAATATAACATAAGTGTGCGAAATTTATTATTTAAAGTAATAGCGCAATATCGGAGATCGACTTCTGGTGAAACACGAATCGTGCAACTTCGAAATCGTGTTAAATAAGTCCGCGTAAAAAGAGACCCAGGTGTATTTGACTTAATAGTAATATTATTGCTATTCTGTCAGCAGACGTCATGTTTTTACTTTATCAATATTATTGATCCCAGTAATATTTCAGAAAATAGCACTCATATTATTATTTATCAATAATAGGAATATTCTTATTTTCAATTGAAATTTTTATTATTATTAATTATTTTATCAGTCATATTATCCTTGATCATCTTGGGGATGAGTAAAATTATTTTTTATTGCTAGGCAACCTGATCCTTCTGTATAGTAAACTTTTTATGAATGCCTTGGTGTGCATCTTACTTGATAAAGAATATTAAAAATAACTAATATTATTATTTTAAAAATTACGTTACTAATCCATGTATAAAAGTTATTTAAATGATAATAAAATCAACAAAAACTTCAGTTTAATTAAAGAAATCGATTTTGAAGTTGTTGGGAGTAAATAATTTTATTAATGTCTTGGATTATTCATAAACATGTTAATAATATTATATTTCACTTTAGATTAATTTATGCTCCAAATTTGCAAACAAACTATCGTTCATTGGAGAACGTTGCATATAAGAAGCATTTAGAAAGGATGTAAAAGTAAAACATTATCGAATGATTGAAATAAGAAGAAAAAAAGTTAAATATATTTGTTTACTATTTATATGATTTTTTTTATTCCATTTTTATGGATTCAAAAGTTCATAATTTATATTGTTGATATGACATGAATTTTGAATTAATTAAAATTAGGACTCTACAATATTAAAACAGATGCAAAACTCTCAATATAGTAGTGCCACCCAGAGAAATCGATGGATATATAAAATCTCTATCTTGTGCCTACTCATCCAATATTCCCAGACTAGCTTCTGCTTTGACAGCTTGTAGAAGCATAGGGAATGGTGATCATGTGATGTTTTGTGATTCTAGAATGTGTTAAATCATTTTTTATTTATAATTTCTTGTTTAAAGTATTAAAATGTTAATATTTAAATTTAATGACTGCAATTTTCATCCTAGATAATTATTAATGTACAATCATCATTTAAAACTAATAGAAGTGATAACAAAAGAATTATACAATAGAACATTATTATATTTAAAATAACATTCTAGTTTTACAGTATATTTACTGAATAAGGAATATTCCTTTTCAATTATTACATTTCATTAAAAGTAAATAGTATTAATCTCATTAAAAGTGATCAATAATTTAGAGGACAATTTATAACAATGTAAATGTTTTAAAATAAACTCAGGATATATACAAAAGTATACATATATAAGTGATTATGAATTTCTGAATAGCTAGACTTTCATGCAGAATCTAAATGCATGAAATTAACTGTTAAATGTTAAAAAAAATTTTTTTCATTGTATTATTTCTAGTTGGATATTTAATGAATTTGAATTATGGTTAATAGTACACTTGTTTAGGGAATAAATATGTGAAACAACATATAGTCAAATGAATTAATAACTATTTGAATATATTATAAGAAATATGTATACAATAATTCATATGTTGCAAAACTGGTATTAAAAAAAAAACCCTTGTCTAATAATGATAGTGATGAATCCGAAAGATTTGGCTAATTAAACAGAATGAGATTAGATACATTGAAATTGTCTCTTTTTTTTTGTTGTTGTGACATATGAAATAAAGCATTTTAAAGGTTATTTAAATATATAAATTTTTTTAAGAATAATGCAAAATGAATCAGCAGATCCAAGTCAGAGGAATTAAAGACATTAATTAAATGTACAACCACTTTACTATATGATTCACTAAGTAGAATTATTTATATAAACCATAGTTCAATTAGGAATTGTAATAATCACTATACAGACACAACAATAATTTAGATAGTGCACAAAATGGTGATTATCAGATGTACTTGCATACTTTTTAAAATTATTCTTAAAGCAAATAGTTATATAAGTTCATGCAAAGACCATCTACAATACCATAATTTAGTTCGTAGAATGCAAATGATTGTTTACCAAATTTCACTTTGTTTTATGTAAATTAAAAAATATATATGAATACCATGATATTAACATCAATATGTTCACACCAATTCAAGCACACACATGTATATCCAACAACCCTGAAATCAAAATTTAATTATATAAATATATCAATTATATAATGAATTTATTATATTTTAGGTTACAAGGTTATAATTAACTGAATAATTCATGGCAGTGATAATAAAGATCATCAATGGTATGAATCAAGACTTTACCTTTTTACTTAATAAAAATCACTATATTTAATAATAATTAATTAGTCTAAATAATGTAAATTTTAATATTCTACTTATAATTAATAGTATATATTTTATAGATATCATACTGAATTATTTATTAGAATAAATTATGTTTTGAGTTAATTATACATTGTCAAGAATTACCAGATGTAAATAAGAAAGGAGAATTAAAGATAAATGCTAAAAAGAGTAATGTTCAATGAATTTTCTCAGAATAAGAAAATAACGATTGATAATCATGAATTTAAAAAAGCTAATAAATAGAAATAATTTTGTTCAAATCAGTAAGTAATACAGGTGGAAACATAATAGATGAAAATAATCATGAAATTAAACATAAATGGGATACTTTTGGTAGAAATAACTTAATATTAAAAAGAAATATACCTATATATTTGAAAAGGGTGATTTTTTAATAGATGTGTTTTACCAGCTTTTATTTATGGATCAGAGACTCAAATACTTACCAGAAGAATAATTCAAAGACTTCAGTTTATTCAATAAGTATGAAGAAATGTTAGGAGTAACAAGAGATTAAAAATGAGATACTTGGGTGAGAGAACAAACAGATATCATTGAAAGAATTAAGGAACTTAAATGGAACTGAGCTGGGCATATTTCTAAAAGTAATGATGATAGACAAATAGTTCAAGTCTTAAACTGGATCCCAACATATTTTCATAGATTTAGAAAGATCCTATGTAAGATGGTTGGATGAAATAAAGAAATTTATTAGTGTGTCTTGTCATAGATTGAAAATGATAGTAATGAAACAATGCAAATTATCATAGTTAAATTTTCAGATTTATTATATGTTTTTTAATTAAAAACTATTTTAAAATAAAATAAAAACATACAAGTACTTGTTTAAATTTAATTGTAAATAAATTTATTACATTATACAGTATATGTACATTACACAACACAACATTTTTATATATATAATCTCAATATTTTAATATATATATGTATTACATTTTAATTTTTAATTCAAATACCAAATAAAACAATATTTATTTAATATCATTAATATGTTAATTTGTATTTATGTCTGAAGTATATTTATTTAATGTCACCAATAAGTTAATTTTGTATATTATATCAGCAATACATGTCATGAAATAAAAAAATCTAGATTGATGACAAATTTATTCAATTTTTTTTATATATACTCTCGTATTTCGATTCATCTAATTTTATTTATATATATAAAGTGGTCTGCCATGAAAATTTTATATATTTAAAAATGTGTGTGTGTGTGCATGGCAAGCCAATTGTATATACATATATAGCATAATGTTTTATTTGGTCCATATCAACAAAGATGAGCTTAATTTTTAAAATGTTCAATAAAAAAAAATGCAATTTGTGGTACCAAAAATAAGAGTTTCACCATATCAGCTTAGTCAGTTTGCATTCAAGTTATTTAAAATTCTTTCAAATGTCAGCTGTCTGAGTAATAAACTTAAGTTCAGAGGGTGAGTTAAAAACAATTTCAGTTATAATATGCAATACTTTAGTAGGGAGAATTCAGAACTGAACTTATTATTGAATACTCTATAATGATATCACCATTGCATTTTTTTTCTTCAATTAAACCCAAAATTTAATGTGCTATAAAAATGGATTATGTACAAAAAAAAAAAAAGAGAATATTATTCACACTATTATAGAAATTGGAATATAATTTTTTTTTTTTTTTAAAAAAAAAAAGAGGGGGAGGCTTTTTAGCGCGCCCTCTTTAATTTAGAAAATCACTCATTTTAAAATGAAACCCAAGAAAAAGCAAATGGTTGGGAATGTAATATATTATTGACTCTAGATCACTTTTAATATTAATGTACAGTAAATGCATTTTTAGCTCACATCTTTTTACAACGCCTCTTACATTTCCTGAGAGAATTTTTGCTACATGGGTAGCTACACAAGCATTGATAAGACCAATGCAAAAACAAACAAACAAAACGTAAATAATAATTTAAAATGAATTATATAAACTCAGCAAACAAAATCTAATTGCTTTATTAAATCATTATCTTTTAGCAATATGGATTGCTTTTTTCCCCTTTTCCTTTCTCGTTTAAATGTAATCAATCACTGATAATAAAATATTGTATACAAATTCGATTCTTATACTGTTTTTTTTTTTTTTATGAAAGCGCAAAAGGATAAAAATAACTTCTTTTTTTTTAAAAAAACAACAACAAAACAAACAAACAAAAAGAAAATGTATATATATTATGATGTATTTGTTTTTTCATGTATAGATATTAACAATAATAATAAAAAAATACATTTTGATAATTAAACTGATTTTAAACTTTTCTCATATCAAATTGTACTAATAATTTAATACAGTATTAACAAATTCAAAACAAATACCACAAATAAAAAATAATAATAAACATAAATTCTTTATAAATATTAAAAATATTCTCAATCTTTGGTTGCTTTTCAAGTAAAATATTAGCTATAACTGAACTCATTTAAAGTAATACAAATTTAGTAATCTAAATAAAAAACTTTGGATGGATTTTAAAATAGTTAATCAATTTTTCAAATCAATTATTGTAGCAAGAAATATGTTTCAAATGAGTTCTACTCTAAATTTGTGAGTTCTGCATAAACAATTCAGAAATAATAATAATATTCACATATTTAAAGTTTTGTTTTAACTTCAATATAGATTAGACATAAGAAATTTGTATATACAAAACAAAAGTCTAATGGGAGGAAAATATTACAATGAAGGAGAGAAGTAATTTTTATATGCAAAAAAAAAAAAAAATCCTGAAAAAACCAACAGATGGTAATTAAAAAAAAAAGATGGCAATGTGAAGATGACATGTTTTCACCTCACAAAAATGCACTTAAGTTGAACACACAGAATACTTTTAACTCTTCCACGCAATGAGTTTGCACAGGTCTCAGAAGAGCAAGACATCGAAGACCAATCCAGAGAGACTGTTAACTTTAGTTAACAACTGGCCAGCTTTCAAGCATGGCAAGCTTATTTCAAATGCCATTCCAAAATGGCAGATAAACTTTATTTCCATTTTGCAGAAACTGATATCAGTTGTTCAAAAACAGCTTCAAAATGAAGATGTGCGATCTCTGTAATTCTGTAAAAAACTCAGCTGACGCTTGATAATAGATTTAGGATTAAAATGAAGAGGCAAAGAAAAAGAATTTTTACGATCTTTTCCTTTCTCCTCATCATGGTTCAATATCTGAAATAAAAAAAATAAAAAAAATTAAAAAATGGTAAACTAAAGGCAAAATATTTGTGTATATATACAAAGTAAAAAATAATTAAAATTAAACTTATAATTTTTCTTCTGAATAAAAAACCTTTTTTTTTCTGCCATTTTTTAAATACTTTTGTATTATTGACATTATTTTTTAATTTATATTTGAAACGATCCATAGCTATATTGTTTCAGTCACACTATCTCTTTAACTAAAGAATAGCCTGAATTTTTGCAGCCCAATATTTAATATAGATTTGAAGTAGCATTATGCATTGTTTCTGTTTTTAATTTATATATGTTATATATAATATTTCTGTAATGTAATTTTCACCACACCACTCTTGTGCAAAATAGAGACTGGTTCTATTCACTTTTAACACCCTGACAAGGGGCATAATCATAAACATATACAAAGACATGTTTCTTTGGTCATATGTTTATAATTATACCCTTCCACAGGATATTAAAAATGGATAGAAACCAATCCCTACAATGCATGAGAGTGGTATAGTGAAAATAAATAGTGATGGTACTCTATGCTGGAAAGATTAATTTATTATAAATTACAGCTTAGCACTGCTTTCCATCAAGTCGATCATATTCATAAAAAAAGAAAATATTGAAAAGAAAAATATAAAAAGATGTGGTTTATTGCAAATAACATCAACACAATAAACAAGAAAGATTCGTGCACTGCATTATCATGTAAATAGTATATTTAAATTATTTAACTTATAAATTATATTTATATAAACCTATATTAATTCTATGAATATAACCAATATGGCTGAAAGTAATCTTTCCAATATAGTGTACCATCACTTATTCTGTTATATTTAAATTAGGAAAAGAAGAAATATTATTGAGTTATTAAGCATATTATTAATGAAAAAAGTACTTTTTATATTTAAAGTATATAATAAGTAAATTACAGTTGATGTGATTTCCTTTTTTTTAAAAAAAAAAACACTATAATTTTATATTTTATGGGTGTCTTAAAATTTACTATGTAGGAAGAATTTGATATTCTGTTAAATCATATTTTTTTAAAATTAAAATGCAGATACAAAACATTATGGTAACAATGTATATTTAAAATTTTATTTTTCATGTTGTTATTAATCTTTTTTGTTTTTGAATTATTGCTTTATTAATAAAAAAAAATTTTTTCAGTGCAGTTAAAAATTCTTTTTAAAAATCAATGGTCCACTATTTGTTTATTTTTTACAAAAATGCAGTCTTTAATTACATGAAATTAGATCAAAAAGTGTATTGTACTGCTATACTTTTAATAATATATGCAAGAGATTATTATTATTTTTTAATCAACATTTTTTTTTTTTTGCAAATGCAGTTACAATCTCCATTATTCTGCATATGTCTGAAATTTTGCTACAGACAAATCACAAAGATATGAACTACAGGTTAAATAAATATTTTCAAATTATTTTTAGCACCCTTTATTTATATAAAGTTGATTTTTAATTGCATAATGCATAAAAAATTTTATTATCCCAAATTCTTTAAATTTATGATGACAATATTTTTTTTGGGGGGCAGACTTAAGTCTTTATGGGAATATTAAACAAAAATTACTTGAATAAATATATTTAGCTAATCCTGTACTTTATATATATTTTAAAACTAATTACTAATGCGTTTTATTATTGTATATGATCAAAATTTATTCTTAATACTGAATGAAATTTGTAATTTTTTGCTAACATTTTTTAATGTTCTGCTATAAAATCTTCTGTTATTTTGGATGTATTGGAAATCCTATTATAGATGAATTAGAGAAGTAATGAATAAAAATCAAGTATGCAAATCATATCTTTATTTTAATGCAAATGATTATTCCATATGATCAAAGTTTGTGTTTGATTATTCATTGTATTAAATGAAACCTATTTTTTCCTATTTATGACAAAAGTTTTAATTGTTTTGGTTATGCCACAAATTACAGTAGAGACTCTCTATCCTTAAGAATATTTAAAAAAATATTAAATAAATAGAGTAATCATATTTCTATTTATTTTAATTGCATTTTATTATTATACAATAGACAGTACAATACTATCCAATAAAAATATATTTTTAATTAAGAAATGAATAAATCTTATAAAGTACTGTAGTTTCTTTTCTTTTTTTTTTGCTTGATGTAAATAACACCATTTTATGACTTCATTAGTCATTTTTAAAATAAGTTACAGAAGTTTTTTTAAAGCTTGTTATTATGAATAATTGATTGTTAATTGAAAAAGTGAATATAAATCGATGATGATTGCAATGGCAAATTCTTATATAAAGGTTCTTGTATAAAGGAGAACATGTTATATATATATATTAAAAGTATATTCATATGATTTATATTTTATTTCTTCTCATTACTCTCTCAGTATTTTAATCATTGCATTATAACACTTCATTTTTCTATCTATTGAGAAATTTTTAATTTTACTCAAATTTCTTTCATTTAAATATAATGCAAATTTTATTAATCTGTTCATTCTTTGTTAAATTCATTCTTTTCATGTGAGCACTACTATATCATCAGTAATCCACTGCACTGAATTATTCTTTCCCTATTCTAATTCAACTTTTCCTTCTATAAATTGACGCAAACAATAAATAAGATAGATGATCATCATTGCACAGTAAGAGCTTTGTAAATATGATGACTGATATATCAAATCCTCAAGCAGTTGAAGATAACCAAAAAATCAAATAGTAATTCCTAAATAAGTATCTAACAATATTTATATATGTTATGAGATAAATGAGTCATTTAGATGAGTGTTGATGCATGGATAATTAAAAATATATGACTTAAATATGAACAATTTTCACAGCTAGTGAGGGAAAGTTTTATATCTGTTGATTCATGATCAATAGTTTATTGCTTTATATGTTTACCTATATTAATGTTTTAATATCAATTGTGAATATTTTGTATCATACAAAGATTTCTTCGTATTCTTGTTTTTTTTTTTTCAAATTTGCATTTTTCTTTTTAAGTATAGGGGATTTGAACTCAGATTTTCAAGCACCCTTCAACTATCCACACTATCTCATACAACTGATACACATGACCACACACATGTAGAAAAGATAAATAATCATAATATATGTATTTTGTGCTAAACCACCACTCATCAGTTGGTCCAGATTATCATCTCCCACACATATATATATATAATCAGTGCTCAGTTTATATTAAGATAACAAATCTTCATACTTTAATGGACATGCTTCAATCCCTTCCAACCTCCAACTTTTGAGCCATCCATATCATTGATTTTCAATGACATGGATGGCTCAAAAGTTTGGAGTGGATTGAAGCCTGTCCATTAAAGTATGAAGATTTGCTATCTTAATATAAACTGAGCACTGATTATATATAAGTGCGAGAGATGATAATCTGGACCAACTGATGAATGCTGGTTTAGCATGAAATACATATATTGGTGATTATTTATCTTTTCTACATGTGTGTGGTCATGTGTATCGGTTGTATGAGATAGTGTGGATAGTCGACGGGTGCTTGGAAACCTGAGTTCAAATCCCCTATACTTACAATTAAGCTCCAGGTTTATGAATAGTGCCTGGTTTTCAAATTTTTTTTTGTAAGAAAATTTATCAGAATAGATCAATGTAATCTATCAAAACTTTTCCAAAACGGGTCAAACAAATAATATTTTTTCTTGACTTTCTAAATATCACTCAGCAATGCATCTAATAATCCAATTATATCTTGCCTTCCTATTTAATTTCATATTGTTGTTTATATATATCTTCTAATCTACTTTAAACATTTGTCCAAAACATTAAACGTTTTAGCTGGATGTAAAAAATTGAGGTAATTGCTTTAAGATCTTTATATCACATTGCAGTGAATCTTTTTTTAAAAGTAAATCGTAATTATTAACAAATATTAGAATGAAACTCTCCAAAATAGTAAAAGATGACATGAGTATCCCCCCCCAGACAAACATTAATTATATTCATTGAGATTTTTTGTTTCCATTTAACTATTAATTACTTAATTTTATGTGATAAGTAATTATTAACCCTTTTCCCGCCTCTTACGAGGCTCCTCGTAGACATCTGACGTCACTCTAACTCTGCCAGTTCTTATGCTAAAATATTCGTTAAACAGGTATTGAATAGGTTTTTAAAAGTTCTGTAAGATGGTGCCCTCTTCCGAATTATTTTACAAGTAAAAAATAAAAAAAACCGCATTTAAACCTAAACAAAGAAAGAACATTACTTGTGATTGGTTCTTAGCATGCTCTCAGCCGAAAAAGACATTCTGATTGGCTGGAAAGAACAAAGAAACCGCCTGATCAAAGAAAATAAAGAAAAACGCTGAGATTTTCATTTCGAATATGATTTAAAGTATTATAAAAGTATATTTTGAGAAATTAAAATTATTTTCAGAGAGAATACTAAAAAAACAAAATTATTTTCGAAAAATATCGAAGATTTTTGTAAAAATATTGAAGATTTAGTAAAAAGAAATATTTACTTTTCTATAACGTAAAAGTCGACCTTTTTGTTTATATTATAGCTTTTATGTTGCCGAAATTGAATATTTTAGAATAAATAAATAGCAATTTATTTTTGAAAGAACTTTCGTTCTCTTCATAACCTGAAAAATTAGTAATATACTTTTTATAAACGTATCTGAGTTGAATTTAATATTATAGGCGAATATGTTTTAACAATAGGCTTTGTCTTCAGTTTGTGAGTTGGCCAATTAAAAGATTTGATTTTTACCTCATACAACCAATAATATAATTAGCGGTTAATAATCAAAATGTACTACGTTCAATATCAGAAATAAAGTTAGAGATTTTTTAATTTTTTCATAATCTCCTGATTTAAATTTTAAAATCAAATGTTCTCAGTTCCTAAAATATTTCTAAACTGTATAAAAACTTGTTTTTAAATTATACCTCAGTAATAACTTCAGTCATGTGTTCACATTTATTTTAATTATGTATTACAAATTGGTGCAAATTATTGAAAATACAAATATAAAAAGTTAAAATTCTTTTGAAATGCAGGATTTCCCCTAAATATTTCAATCCTCCATTATTATTTTATAATTACTATGTATAGATATTAAGGTTTCTATTCAAAATCAGTTAAAGTAATTAACTAGACATTAGAATATTGCTTCCACAGTGAGTGATAGATTTCTTGCCATCTCTCCCTCCCCTCCAAACACAATTTATTCTAACTCCTAAATATTTAAAGATACATACATTTTTATCAATAAGGTGCAAAAAAATTATTATACTATTTTTAATTTCCCAATACTCTATACAATGCTCCATCTTATCAACAAGTCAATCTATTGGTATTGGCACAAAAATCTTTGTATTATCAAGATTTCTTAGTATAATCTTATAAGTGACGTCAGTGAACCTATTATTTACAAAATTTGCATTACTCTCCTAGATTCCATAGCCACTCTAACATCAATTAATTTTAGTCCTATCTATTTAAACATGAATAATCAATTATTCCTAAATGAAAGTTTTAACCTGATAAAGTCTCTGCCAATATACAGAAATATGTCTAGGGATCTGGTTGTCATCATTATCTGGTTACATAATATTTGAGCACCCTAATTGCAGATTGAGCATTTAAAGTTCCATTCAATTAATTTCAATCTATTTTTTTTTCTTATATTTCTCAGTTAAGACTCACTACTCTATTACCGTGCTAAATTATATAGAATGTATTAATCATTTACTCAAATTTATATAGATAACACAAGAGAAGAGTGCTTATAGAGTAGATTACTTCTATTAATTCATTTATAAAATTTTTATTTGAAATGCTATCATTCATTTTTGATTCTAAAACTTTATTTACTTTGTTACAGCTATCTTGAGTAGAAGCATCTGTGTCAATACCAAGTCTTTGCTACAACTTTAGTAAGACTGTGATTTTTTTTTTTGTCTAAATATAATTAATAGCATGTTGTAATCCACATTAACATGGTAAATTTTACATGTAATTACAATACTTATTCTATTATAGAAGTTTATAATTTTGGCTATTTGTTAAACCTACCTCTTGAATTAATTGATGAAATGCTTCATCCACACTCTCTGTACCATTGGCAGCTGAGCATTCATGATATGTGCATGAAGGAAACGTCAATGCTAACTTCTGACCATCAAGTGCATTCACTTGTCTGAAACATAATAATTAAATTATGAAATTTATAGATATTACAAATATTTTATATATATTTTCTTAATAAAATAATTTTGTATAACATGGAGTTTACCTTTTAAAAATATATTAACTATGAATGTATTGATGAATTCCAATGTATGCAGAATTTATGATTGCAAGCTAAGAATCATTTGCTTCAAATGCCCCTCCCCTTTTTTATTACATACTTTCTTTTAACTTTATTTTTAATACTTTCAATTAATTAATGATTGGTGATGATTATAAATTATAGATAAAATGTATTAAGAATAAAATTTATAATACATAATTGTTTGGCCTTGAAAAATAGCATCTAATAGTATTTGACAATCTGTATGGATAAAAAATAAAACAGCTTTAAATATTCAACTGCAAGGCAAAGGCCTACATAATAATTTACTATAAATGAACGAAAAAGGAGAAGACAATATTTATTAGGCTAGCTAACTACAATTCAGTGAGAGATTTTAGCAATTTTCCATATTTGTCTTATTCTATAGCTAAAAGTAAATAAATATCCATTTACTAATCAATAATGAATGTCTAATTGATTTGGCTACTTAAAAAAAATCCTAAACCTAATTGGAATTTGAAGAAATTATCAACTTTTACTGACAATGATTTTGAACCCCATCTGATAGCATAGAAGACTCTTACATAACTACACTTATGTGTGAGTATATATATTGCTGAAAATATTCTGGAATCAATACTGACAGAAGGGCAAAATTCAGTTAAAGCTGTGATAAAATTCTATACATCTAGAGTTTGTCTAATAAGTCTCACAGCTATAATTAGTCACTAAATAACTAGTTTAGAAGTGCTGAACATTTCCAGTGTCATTTACTATTAGTAACATCCATTTCATTATGATATAAAAGAGATAGAAGATTCATTACATTTAATGTACTTGTTAAAGCCACATGAGTACTGACTTCTAGAAATAAAATTGATATTTTACAAACAATATTTACACTGAATATTATGAAGGTAATTTTTAGTTAAATTATTTATATACTGCTTATAGCAAAGAATATTGTTTATATTACATATATCTATTTGTTATCATTTGAATGACTAGAGATGAACTGCCAAGAGAATCATTTCAATGAAATAAATTTACCTCGAGATTAATTAACTCTTAACAAATCTGCCTACATGATCCTCATTTATACCTATATACAAAAATTCAATAAAATATCAAATAAACTAAGCATTTTGTATATAGCTATCAACACTTCAATAACCCCATACAAATCTATTATTAAATTTTTTGGGACTAGGAATCTATTAAATTGTGGGCCCTCAACAAGAGTCAAATCTGTAAGATTTTAAAAACTTAATCAAATTAAATTTTGGAGCTTCCCTATATCTTCAGCATTCCTAGTTGAGGCCAGATGCACATGTACATAAATATATCACTGCTGTATATTAAAGGATTGTCAAATTTTTATAGAATTAGCCTATTGTAATCACTAAAGTATAAAAATAAAAATACTTCCAGTTATTTATATACAGAAGCAACAATCATATAAGTAAATGTGTTAGTGATATCTAGCATCAAAATAAATTTTGATTATTTTTTACACTGATAAGATCTTTATTTAAGATGTTATATGTTTGGTCATTTCATAGATTAAAGTCATTTAAACACCATATAATAAGCAAAATGATATTTTTATTAGCATTGGGTTTTTTTTACTTTTCTAGTCATTGCCAATAAATACAAACAATATTGTAGTTTAGGTTAAATTTGGTTAGGATGGTCTCATGAATTTACCATACATAAAAGGCATTCTGCTTTTTGTTTTATAAATAAATGAAATGTATAATTCTGTACAAATTTTTAAAAAACTTGGGTGGCTTTGTTGATATTTAAATTGTTTAGTTTCCTTTATAAACAGCTTCTTCAAATTTATATTTCAATTCTTAATACAAAAAGAGAATCACAACAACCATTTTTTTTTTATCTGCACATAACATAAGCTGCTAAAGAATTGTTTAGTGATAAAACAAATCTATGCAGTATAGTAATTTGTATTTTTATCAAACAGATATTTTTCTTAATGCAAGCATTGATTTCAGTTTTCACTATATACATACATGTTACATTAAACATATTATATTTATAAAATCATTAGAAGACAATGCGGATGAATTTGTCCAATCAATTTCAGAAATAAAAAAGGTAAAAGAAATGAATATAGAATAATAAATTAAAAAGAAATAAATAAAAAGATGATCCAGAATTAGAGGATGAAATTATGGTTGCATACACAATCTCATTGTGACAGTCAGTGCACAAAGATGACTGATGTGCAGGCCTTATATTATAACATCCACTGGCAAAAAACAATGGTGATACATAAAACACATAGTTCTCTTTGAATTAGGTTCTATAAAGCAAAATAATGTCTGCCTAGTGATAGGTGTAGAACAGAGATTTTTTATGAAATCACTTATCAATCAGTACATCTGAATTTTACCAAAGGACCAATTTGTATGGTTTAGCCAATTGCAATTAATGATTCATATTCTTAATTTAAATTCAGCATTGTCAAGAGACTTTTTTAAAACACATAAATGTTATCAATAATCCTCTGTAATGTATTGATTAAAATAAGTAATAAAGATTTATTATACATTCACGTTCTTAAACATTATTATTATATTATAAAGACAAACAGAAATTTAGTTTACATGTTTTTTGACAAGAAATGTAGAACTTATATCTAGACATTCTTTAATTGTCCATACTCGTGCATATAGTATGTATTGAATAAATAGTAATAACCAGTGTATAGAATAGTCAAAAGTCATGAAAGAGTGAAATGAAATAATTTTTTTGAATAGTAATTACTTGATTTCAAAAGTAAAACTAAGCTATTTTTTGTTCGAAATTAAGAGGCTCTACATTATTAAAAAAAACAAAACAAAGCAAGTTATAATCCTTTAAGACTTTTGGGTCACATTGCAAAATATATAAATTATTTACCTCAAATGAATTAAATCATCTTTATTTCCTATTAGAGTAGTGGGAATCTCAAATACTGACACCAGGGATGCAATATCTTTGGCCTTTTCAAAACTGAGACGATCAGTAAGAGAAAAAACTATCATGCAGCCATCAATTTTCTTGAGAATATCTTTTTCTTCGATTTCACTCACTGATTCCTAAAAAAAGAAAAAAAGAATAATATAGTATACATTAAATATTTCAATATAGTTTTACAATAAATAAAGATCATAAAAAAAAATTAGTATTAGACTTCAGTTAATTAATAAATAAATTTACTTTATATTCATGTTATTATTACTATATTTTCAAATAGTATATTACATAGAAGATTTATGACATTATAAAATAAACACATTATCAATAGCATAAATCCATTTCATATCATCATTGTATGCCTAAGTAATCAATAGTTACCAAATAGTAGTGCAAAAGTGATCTCCACCCTAATTTTTGCCAATTAGCATTTTTCAATAAGCATAGTCTTGCACTACTGTTAACCAGTAGTATTTACTCATATTAACTTGGCCTCAAGGTGGCCTTTGAGCATTTCATCATCAGATTTTCGATTGGATGGACGGTTAAAGAGTTGGAGTGTGTAGTAGATTGGAGCCTGTCCATTAAAGTATGAAAATTGTCTATCTTAATATATATCTGAGCACTTATAGTATATATGTGTGGGAGATGATAATCTGGACCAACTGATGATTGCTGGTTTAGCATGAAATATGTATATTGGTGATTATTTATCTTTTCAGCATATATGTGCTGAGTGTATCAGTGTTATTAGATAGAGTGGAGAGTGATGGTTCGTCTGAAAGTCTATGCTCATATACCCTATATATATCATATTAACTATTGTAAACTAATGCTTTGAATTTTCAAACATCCTAAAGTTTTAAACTCAAACAATTTGTCTATCTAGCTACATAACTTGACAGTGGATTAATAATTGCATATTTTACTGACTAAAGTTATGAGTTAAGACATTCAATTTTTTAACTTAAAAATAATTTATACCAAAATAATCAAATAACTCCTCTAGCTTACATTTAAATAAATTTATTAAAAAAGCAAGTAAATATTTTAATAACTTACCTTTCCAGAAGTATCAGTTATTCTAATATTCATTACTTTGTCATTTATCTGAACATGTCTTTCATAAAGCATTTCAGCCATGTGAGCATATTCTGTCAGAAAACGCCGAGCCAGAAATCTAACAACAAGTGCTAAAAAAGAAGAAGAAATACCATATATATATATATAAGATAGTAAAATATATTGTAATGGATGCAAATAAAATCAAATTATCATCATACAATTGGCTGTTCAGAAAATCATACTAGGAGTTTTAGATTATATATTCAATGTGAATCTGCCTTATATATTAAAAATGAAACTGACTTTCAGTTCAAAACTAGAATTAGTTTTTTTTTTATTGCATGATATTCCAGTGACCTTCAAAATAAAATAGAAGAAATTATTATTTACCACATTAATAGATAGCAGATGAAAATAGTTAGATTTTACTTTTTATTCTCCAACTAACTATTTTCTAATCAATTATTGAATGGCCATTAGACATCTAAGAGCTGACTAGCTACAAAAAAGTTTTTGAATTGAAATTTTTAGTTTTATGAAAAATGTTCAGTTCCATTTAGGAAACATAATGTTAAATAATGGATAGTAATCATTATCAATCTATATTTAAAAAGTAATGGATATATTAAAATGAAATTTGAAATTTTATGATTTATGCTAATCATAAAATGTGTAAAGTTGTCCAAAAAATGCTATTCCAGAGCATTTATACTATGGTTGTATTATAAAATAGATGCAATAGTTTTAAGATATATAGCTTCCAATAAATCTTCATTTTTAGTCAATTATTTATGTAAGATATTAAAATTGGAAAATCAAATTTTATCATTAAATTGGTGAAGGAAGTTAAAGAAAAATAAATGACATTTTTATATCTTTGTAAATGCAAGTCCAAATATACAAACCAGATCAATGGAAGTAGAAAGTGTTAATTAAACTTAATTTTGTTATTATAAAGTTATTACTTGTATTTATAATGGGAAAAGCAATTTCAGTAAAATTAATAAAATCAAATGATCTCATTATTTTTTATATAATAACGTTTTTATTATTACTTGTTTTTATTCAACTCTCAAATTTTTGAGGTCTTATAATTTTTTTTCTTTCTAGAAGAGTTCATTTAGATTAATGGAAAACATTGATTTTTCACATTTAAAGCAGCTAGATCTACACTGAATGGATTTTAAATAAAACACATATTCTAGTTATTACTAGTAAACTTTTGTAAAATCATTTATTTTTCCTAGTTATAAACTTGTTATGTAAAATTAACATCATTAGAAGCCATTTGAAAAGAAGACCATTCTAATTTCAGACAAGAAGAAAAGGAGTCAAAGAAGAACAAACCATTAAAGAAGAATTTTTAAAATAACTTCTAAAAAAAAAAAACAAAAAAAAAACAACAAATACTTTGAAGTGGCTCTAATATTTTATTGCTAATAAATGTATGCAGAAGTACTTAAATTTGATGACATTTTTGCCTATGGGATCAATGTATTTAAGCATTATTTAAATCACATATTTGAAATGTCTGAAGATAATCATTTAAAATAGCTGAAACATATCTTTTAATAATAAAGTATTAAAACAATCTTAAAACAATGTGTTGATTTGTATTACTTCATTAAATATATATATAAAGTACTTGAATTTCAATTACACACAAAATTCTTTTAAGGATCATATCACTGGTATTTATACTAGAATAATGTCACTGTATGGAAAATAAAAATATTACCAATTTTCAATTTAAATGTTCTAATAATGCAGAATGTTCCATTATATATATATATAAAATGTCTACACATTTTAACTTTTCAAGATATAATAACATGCTTTTTATATAATTTGTTTCAGAAAAAAAATGTTATTTCAAGGTAGTCCGTGTCCCCATTACTATATCAACATCCAAAATGTTCTTAATGATCATGGCTTCTGAAGGAATTTTATTTATGGGATACTTTATAGAACATTAATTATAATTCAATACTGCAAAATATAAACTGAAAATTGTTGTAGGATGAATCCAAAATGAACCAAACTACACTACCGATAGTTACTTTAAACATTTGTTCAAATGTAAACAAAATGTCTTTGTTAAGGTCTCTTCCTAATGACAGGTTGAAGTAATTAGCCACAGAGTATTATAGCATCTGAATAATATGCATAAAAAAGACAAATATTTACCCAAATATCTCACAGTCATCTCACTATTTAACATTCGTTTTTTTCTTTTCAAAATCTGTAAACTAATTATATATGTGTGTCTATAGTTTACCACTACTTGAATTCAACTAACATTTATTTTAATATCTTATAAAGTACATCATTAAAATGCATTTTAAAGGGGGGGGGGATATTTTATATATAGCAAATTAATATTTAAAATATGTTCATTATTATTATTTTTAAATGTTAATTTTAGTAATAAAATACCCTCAAAAATGTTTGAACATTTTTATTTTTAATAATTATGACCTAAAAAAATATTACTGCTATGCCTTAATTTAACCCAACATTATGTATAATGTGTGTTAGTATTTAGGTGTAGAATGTAAAAAAATTGGTAGATATATAGGTGGAAAATTGGCGTTGTGTGTGCTTCCTAGCTGAGTGCATCAGAATAAAATTTCCATTGATCTAAAGCAAGCTTATAAATGGCATATAGTATTGTTTTTTCATTTGAATTTTATTAAAAATAAAAAAAAATCAAATGTTTTTTTGCTAAGTTATAACGTAATTTAATAATAAAAACTTAAAATAATTTATGTCAACATACTAAGAATATATATAGTATACAACTTTCATTAAAAATAAATGCAATACTCGGGGGGGGGGGGGTAGATTTGACTCGTAAACTGCTTGACGTCAAACATTGTTATCAAAATTATTATAAACTTTTATTATTATTGTTCTGTTAATTTCATATTACAGTCGTAAATTAATTAATGTATATTTGAAAGGGCAAGTTAAAGCTTATTTAACTTTTTGTGCAAATTTATTACTGATTAGCTATCTTTAACTCCGAATAAATTTGATTTTATCTCTACTTTCGCTAAGAACACATTATAATTCTTCTATCCATAAGTTTGAAGAAAATAAAGTTATTACATGCATACTGTATAAGGTTCCCTAGTAAATAATAAAATTTTCATTTATCTCTCACTTAAATATGCTGTATAGTAATGTATTTTAACGATAATTTATTACTTAAGGACATATTATACTAGATGCTAGCTAAGTGTTATAAATTAACATCGCGATGATTATATTACCAAAAAAAAAAAAAAACATTTCTAAATTACTAAACCTGATTTTGAACTGAATATATATATACTAAAGATTTCATAGCGTAATGATTGGACATCGAAAATTTAGAATTTTTCTTTATCAGTAACCAATTCATAGATAGTTTAGTTATTAAATATCCAATTATTGATTAGCTAATGGGTACTTAACTATTTTTAGCTAGAGAATAAGCAAAAAAAAAATCAAAAAATCAGACATTTATTAGCAGGGAGATTAAATAAAGCTATTTTATTTTTTATGTTATATATATAAATAAACCAACTATATATTAACCAAGTATATATTAACATGTCATATTTGATAATTCAATTATTATTTTTTTTACTAATGTGTTATTAGCTATTTTTTAATTAGCAAATATATACACCACATACATACATGCACATATATGTACAAATTAATAGCAAAGCTAATGAATCTATATTTGCTCAAATAATTTTCCAAACAAAAAAAATTCAAATGATTTATTGTTTAGGAGTTCATATGAAAGTTCATATAACATTTTAGCACCAGAAGTGGTAGAAAATGAGCTACAATTTATGGACCTTGAGCTACCATGACACTCTAACATTGATCTAAATTTTTAAATGTCCTTTTTTAAACAACAACAAAAAAAGCAATATAACATTAAAAACAAAAAATGTTAACCACTATTGAATGGAGGCATTTGCTTGGAGACTATAATGAACCTAATATATAAAAAGAATAGGTCAAAATGCTTTTATAATTGTATAACTTGGATTAATACAATAGAGAAAAAAAGATTACCATAAGATCATCATATAATATGTTTAATGCATATTCTTTTTCTTAAAAAAAAAAAAAAAGATGCTTTATTTACAATAAATTATGTTAGAACATTACATTTTCCTAAGAATATCTATAATAAAGTTAATATTTAGTAATAAACTTAGAAAAATGTTATAATTATGATTTTATGGTTAAGTTATTATTACATCATATGAAAGGTTACATACAGTCTTTCATAAAAAAAAAAAAAAAAAAGGCTTTATATGGCTTTGGAATAGGATGAAGAGAATTGCTATTGGAAGCATATGAGAAAGCTGGGAAAATCATATGCTGTTGTTATTGTGCATTATACTTCTGAGTTATTGACTTAGAAATCTCAAATGTATGGTTATATAAGCATATCAACTATTGTCTGATTGTAATGCAGATCTAATTGTAAAATATAAATACAATTTTAAGATTTGCATTTATTTTCTTAAAATAATGAGAGTTTATTGTGCATTAGCAATTAAGTGATCAAACATTAAAATGTCAGGCACAAATAAGTATTTCATTTCAACTGGTAAGAATAAGAAAAGAGTTTATTTTTAACTTTTCTACATAGAGAAATGTTTCAGAATCTAATAGCTTTTGAGTGAACTATTCTTTGGGTTAAATGATCAGGACAATCAAACATTAAATACAATTTAAATCACCCCGTCAATATAGATATGAAAATTCATATGTTTAATACCTCTAACTCATCTAACAAGCTGTGAAATGCATACAGCAGCATACGTTTGCACTTCTTGTAAGCTTTAGTAAGTAATAACAGATGCTAGGTGACAGTGCTTAATAAATCCCTATCATGTGCTGTCCTACCCAAAATCTTTAGATTAATTTCAAGCTTTTAACTTTCATCACTGAGGAGCTTTGGATCTTATAATAGTCCACCTGGACCTTTATTGTCTAATATACCTTTCCACCTACTATAATTTACCTTGTATGTTATACTATCACTCTATCAGCCCAAACTGAAAAACATAAATATTTTCAATCTAAGCCAGCTTGTCTTGTACAGTTATATATAGCTGAATCCAGATCAGCTTCTCTATATAATGATATTCTTAGTTTTTAATAATTATAAACATATCTATGCTGAAGCCAGGATTTGGTATATATTGCTGTTTTAGCAGCATACTTTTTCATCTTCTTTATGCTATTTATAATTCATTGTTCCAATTTCCAAAGCTTGTCACCGATAAAATCCATAAACTTGAAACTAATTTGGGGATTTCAGATAGGACAGCATAAGATAAAGATTTATTAAGCACTGCCATCTAGCATTCATCATTATGTATTAAGATTTATAGTAAGTGCTGTAGAGCTGAGTGAAAAAGTTTACTACTAAAACAGCAATACAAGTGCTGAAATCATGTGATAGTTTATTTGAAGTGCATATATAATGGATTCACTGATAATAAAAAAAACCAAAAAATTTGAAAATATCTTTACAGGACAACAATTATTCATCTTTTTTCAAAGTGTTAAATGTGGATAGAAATCAGTTCTCACTTTGTAAGAGGCTAGTATTATGAAAACAATATTGAATTGTCAATATGGATTTAAACATACAGTTGTCTAAAGTTTCTATTTCTTCTGATGAGCTAAAGTTATTCATAAAATGCAAATATAATGGCAAAGGATGATCTTAGTTTTTATAGTGGTGAATAATTTGACATAAGATGTGCCATGATAAGAATTTTAAATTTTTTCTAGAGTTTATTAAGAAATGCAACTAATGTATTATGAATATTTAGAAGTTCATGATGTAATTTTTCTTTTTCTAAATAATTAAAACTTAATTAATAAATGGATTTTAAAAATAAATTAATTTATTAATAAAAATATTCAATTTGTTTTTAATTGTGATGGAAATCTAATTGAAATGAACCTGTTTTTAAAATAGAATTTAATGTATTACAATCTAAATGTGTAATGGCGTCAATCAGTGATTACGAATTGTACAGAATATTTTTGACATCCATTAGTTATATTTATTAAATTATCCCTGTAATTTAAACTAGTGTTAATTAAAACATTAATCATTAAAACTTATAAATAAATAGTAACAATTATAACAACAAATTTTTCATTACCTAAATATTTAAATTGTTAAAGCAGTATAACTATGTTCACCAGTCATTTATATAATAACAAACATTATAATTGAGCAGTTAGGATATATGCCTACTATGTCCATGAGCTAAGGCTTAAAACTGGATAAAATTTGAATTTTGTTTGTTTTAAGTAGCTAGGAATTTCTGCTAGTAATCGCTAATCCAATTTCATATCTAATTACTGATTGATAAATGGGTATCTAACTATTTTTAGCTGAAAAAAACAAAAGTCCCAGGTTAATCTAGATTAAATAAAATACCATATACACGTTAAATGAAAACTTTTCAATGCAATTAAATATAATTCATTTCTTCTTGCCTAAAGTTTAAATTATATTATATTAAATTGCAATGAAAAGCGTTCATTTAAGATGTAAATTGTTTTTCTTTATATATATAAATGTAAAATAGTATAACAAGTGGAAAAAAATTCTAATTAATTTAGATTGCCACATAAATGTCAATGAGCTGATCATTGATGAGGAAAATGAGGTCTGTTCATATTTTAGCTACTGCTGCTAAAATTTGTAGAGACATTGCTGCTTAACAATTTTATTATATTCGTTTCTCTTCAGCTTTCTCAATAATGAACTTAACACGAAACACATGATAATTGTTAATCCACTAATATATTAACTATAATAATGACAATTAATTAGCGCATGATTTCTAATTTTGTACAAAGAAAGTCAATGACAATATAATTCAGCTAATCATAGTATCTATAATTATCAATTAAAACTGATAATAATTAGCATAAAAGGGACAAAAACAGTTACTTTATCTAAATTTGATTTTTTAAATAAAATGATTAATCGAATATGGATGGAAACAGTCAAGTATCTTTTAAAACAGCAATTATTATATAAAAACACGACTGAAAAACAAAACGGTTTTTTTTGACGTCAATTAGATGCCATAAAGAAATAAACCAAAATTTAACACCATAAAGATAAGAATTTTAAAAGAACAATAATCTTATTTTTTAAAACGGTAATCAAATATTTAAATTTAATAATGCAGTTATCTGAATAAAAACCGGTAACTTAAAGCAATTAGGCTTATAAGCGATCACTTCAAGTATATTGATAAACTTGGATTTCAGCTTTGATTGATTTATCTTTCGAAGAATCACACATTAGCATTTTAAAGGATAAAAATATGTGCATATATAGTGATTTGTAGTTCCGTTATAAAAATTAATTGATGGGAAATAAAAGAATTATGCTATCAAAATCAGCCACCCCCACCCCCCAAACTTCCAATAAACTTTTATTACTTGTTTTAACCTGGAAGTGACATTTGCTGGCTAAACTCTATCGAAATATTAACTCTCCGGAAGTTAGCGCCATCTACAATTAGAAAAGCCTCCAGTCAGTTATTAATTTATAAATATATTTTTTCAGTTATAAAGTTTTAAAAACACGTAATTTTATTACAAGTAAATGGGGGTGGGAGATTTGAACAGAAATACAGGATATAAACTAAAAAATAGTTACTTAATGATTGCGCTATTTGAGGAAATGTTTACTCCAAATTTAGATTTATTAGATAAAGTCTATACTGTATATATAATCCATTTACTATGAAATTAAAATCAATTTTCAATGCCAATATTCAAAAGGTATAAAGACTAGACGAATCAAAATTCTGAAATAAACAATTCTCAATATAATACTAATAGTTACCCCCCCCCCGTTTTACTAACTGACATCTGGTGTTGAGTGCTGCGAATTTTGAGAGGATGATTTTTTTTTTTAAATCTACTTATGATAATTGATTGCTCCGTTACTAGTACAGTATATCTAATTTCAGAAATAAACTTTTGAACGTTTTTAATGTTTATATTTAATCAGAAATTCCTGTTTTTATATTTTTACTGTAGTTCTTTAATATGCATAATAATGTATGCATAGCATTTAAATTATTTCAAAAAGATATATCTGTGTATATATATATATTAATAATCATTATAAAATACTCTAGATCAGTGGTCTTCAACCTTTTCACACCTGCGGACTGGTAAAAATAAGGATAAGGTTCTGCGGACCAGCAAAAATAAGGATACCAGACCGGCAGAAGTCTATAGATAAATTTTTTTAAAGATAAGCATAATTGTTATAACTGATCAAAACAACAATGTTAAATATATAAGATAAAGTTTTATATATATGGAGTTTATATAATAAAAAACTTTTTTTTAAATTTTTTTAGAAAAGTAATAAAAAATTTAATTCTACCCCCCCTCCCATAAACATCTGTGATAACTAGAAAAACATTAATTTATGAATGATTGATTAGATTTTGTTTTCGTTCTGTTTTCTTTTTTTTTTAATTGGGTAAAAATGAGATGAAAAAATAAATAAAAATTGGCTATATTAATTAAAAGTTTAAACTCTTATTATTTATTATTACAAACTTTTTACTGCCCGACCGGCCGCGGACCAAGGGTTGAAGAACACTGCTCTAGATAATGTGAGTCTCAAAAAACAGCCATTCATCAGACAATTCTGTGGGTTTTTTTTTAATGGATCAAGTAGTTGGAAAACTTAATTACTAAATGTCAGATATTGTCAATGCACAGACAAAACTAACAACTATCTCTTCGTTAAACAGTACTTTATCCCAAAACAAAGACATCATCAGTGATCCTGGAGATTAATATCACTTTCATCCTTTTTCCCTATACATCATCACTTTCTTCTTTTCAACAATGATCCATAAATATATCACAAATATTTCTCTTTCAAAATTTAGATTTTTATTATTGAATCATTAACGAAAATTCTCCTTCCCTAATATTTCAACTTAATGACATTTATCAAAAGACTACATATATATATAAATGAAAAACCTGTTCATAAGAAAATCTTTTTAACAATTAATAAATTACATTAAAATTAACAAATTTAAAACTCAATTTTATAGTCTTTCATAAATATTCTTCCATTTTTCCTCTTCTTTGTCAAATTTAGAAAAGATATACTTAAAAGATTCATAACGTATAATTAAAATACTATTGTATTGGTATTTCTCTGGACTGCGCCAATCATCAACAAGGTTATGAATGTTTTTTTAAACATTCATTACTCAGTGTATGGCAGATGTGATCCAGTCGAAATGACAATACAATGGTTCTGTTAAATATATATGAATGAACCTGGACACTATATGTTTTACATCTACTGCCCATGAAAATCTTTCTTTCAACACATACATATCAAATAAAATTTTAAAAATAATATGAAAATGTCAACTCTCATTGAATATTAAAAATCTAAAAGAATAAATAGCAATTCATTTTTAGTAAAAGAAATATGCACAATCCTGTATTTATTCTTTGTAGTGCACTAATTCTCTCAGTCTATTATAACATATATACAGAATGTGGAGTTTAAACTTATTAAATATGTTAGTGCTTTGTTAAAGCAGTATAAAATGATTGAAATGCAGGAAAGAAAAAATGGATTAATTTTTCAGTAATAAAAATTGAAAAAAAAAAGACATCTGTTTATAAATTATATGTCAGGTATAAAATTAGTAAACATTTTGGGCAAAGGTCCTAAAGTCTTAATTAGTAATTTGAATTGCTGTGATGTAAATTGTGTTTCTAAAGATTTCTATAACATTATGCAATGAAACACAAAGCAAAATGCTCTCTCTATGAATAAAGGTGTGATTTAAATAGCTTTATTTTAAATGAAATCAGAAGTTTCCATGTGTGTGTCATATAACCAAAGACATTTTAAAGCTATACTAGTGTTACATATTAATATAAATGATATTAATGTTATATGGACTCAGCTGCCATGATGAAAAAAATATGATAGTTCTAAAAATAATAAATGAATGATATCAGATATTTTGATAACTTAAATAGTTTTTTTTCTCCTCTTCTTTTTATCTAAACTTTAGTCTACTATACATTAAATATTTTTTTCTTGTAATCCCTCTGTCTCTCACTAGTCTTCTTTCAAGCATATTCGCACAGCTTTCAGTTTTATGCCACAGTTTATTGTTAGCTTTCTTTGCATACTTTTACTTTAATTAGTACTTATAATTTTCTATTATTTTTGTTTTACAATTTTTTTACATTACAATTCTCACTTTTTGTTTGATTAATTCTTGTCACTTATCTATTATTATCAATAACCACCTTTCATTTGCAGCCAATTATTAATATTCTTTTAAAAAATAATTTCAATTCTACTATTATTTAGTTGTATAAACAATGATATAAAGAGTGATAAGACTACACCTATAAATCATAAACTAAGAATTGAAGAGAAAGGACAAAGAAATTATATATGTAAAGAAGTTGGCCAATGTCCTTCAGTATTTTGATTGCTAGTACAGTATTTTTATGTTCATTGTAATAGGAAATTTTCTTCCCATGAGCTAAAGAGATTTTTTTATCTTATTAAAAAATTCTTATCAATGTATTCTTTATTATTAACAGAGATTTTTGAATAGTTATTTTAAACATATTTTATCTGACAATTTAAATTGTGAATAAGTATTTATTTAAGCCTATTAGCATTAGCTAAAAAAATGAACTGGAAGAAATTAATGGAATAAAAGAGCATGGACAACATATAGTGGACTTAGTGAAAAGTTAAAGTAAGTAAGTAAATATGTCTTTATATAAAAAGAGCTAAGCTATTATTGCAGTTTATTACTTTATAATAATTATTTTCAAAACATTGATTTTTAAACATAATAATCCATAAGAGTATGGGGGCAAAATGAAAAAAGAGGAATTAACTGTAAGATTGAATGGGTGTTTACAAAGTTGTTTAAACAGATTAAATAAAGATTGAGTTGTGCATCTTGGAAAACAACAATATATTGATATACTTGAATTGTTATTTTGAATTATTTATATAAAAATATACATGAGGGGTCAGAGTGACTTGAGGTCAACATGGGCATGGCAATAATATTGGCATCATGGGATTTGAACATTTCATCATCAGATTTTCAGTAGTATGGATGGCTGAAGAGTTGGAGGATGGAATAAGTTGAAGCCTGTCCATTAAAGTATGAAGATTTGCTATCTCAATATAAAGTAAACACTGATTACATATATGTGTGGGAGATAATAATCTGGACCAACTGATGAGTGCTGGTTAAGCACTAAATACTAATACTGGTCATTATTTATCTTTTCTACATGTATATCAGTTGTATGAGATAGTGTGGATAGTTGATGGATACTTGAAAGTCTGAGTTGAAATCCTATTTACAATTAGTCTCCAAGTATGTGAAGAGTGCCTGTATTTCAAATATTTATAAAAATATAATGATATATCTTTAAAACAATGATCAGAATTGTTCAAGATATAGAATAGCGAATGTATTGATATTTTTGAATTATGATGATGGTGAAGGCTTCTAATAATTCTTTCAATAACAAAGATAGTAAACATTTGGATATTTCATCAAATCAATTCTAGTCTGAAAACAAATGACTAGTAAAAGTATTCAATTTTAATTATCACATAAGGCAATCTAATTCATTAAAAAAGTGCAGACTACTTAGTAGATTGCCTATGAAAGAAAAGGGTGACCAGCAATAAGGTGGATGGACTTCGTCATCACACTAATGAATGTCTTCTTTAAAAAATATATTATCAACTTATTCTTCTTTGCACATTGATAAAATTATAATAAATTAAATCCAACTTTCTTGTTACTTTTACAATGCTTATTTATACATTCAAATATCAGCCTTTTAAGATAATTGTGCATACGCTTTGCGAGTGTTAATAATAAATGAATACTTTCTCACCAATACAAGATATAGTATTTATGCAGGAATAAAAGGAATCCTCTTATTCCTACGACTCAAATGCTTATATATGAGCAAATCCGAAGTACTGGCAAGTAAAGCGTGAGGATGGAACCGTCACTTTAAATTACTATATACGATGTCTGAATAAATGACGTGGGGTGAAATTGTCTAGAATTTACTAAACGTCATTCCAACTGAAACTTAATCATATGTAAATAAGCATTTATTTTATATAGCGTATGTTTACAATTGTATACATTCAAATAAATAAATAAATGTATCTTAGAGTAACGTGAAAAAAGAAACAGATAATACTTCATTTTGAAGAAATTCCATTTATATAATCAAAGTGAATTAATGTGACTTGACTATATATAATAATATCAAAATAAAAATGTCCAGATGAATTTTTTTTAAAAAAACAAGCATTTAATTTCAGTGGGGAAAAAAAACTATGATGGGCAATTGAAATATATGGCTTACAACAGATAATCATCATCAGCTAGTATTATATTATCGCTGTCTCTCGATTACTTTTCTGCTTTGCAATAATAAAATAAAAAAAATTAATATAAGATTTTGAAAAGTTTTTGATCTTTATCATTCTTTTTCAAGTAAATGTTTTCTTATAACGTCACCAGTCATTCCATTCAAATTTTCTATCTTACAATAATATCATCGCCATAATTTGGGCTCTAATCTAGTCATTTCCTTTCTATTCCTTTAATTTTTAATTTATTCTCCCAAGGATGTCTTTCAACATTTGTTTCAAACTTGAATACAAACTATAAATATGCGTCAGTGTGTGCGCTTATGTGCCAAAATTTAGTAGTTTATATATATAAATTAAAATAATTTTGTCTACAGCATATGAAAGGTTAGATGTTTTTTTAAAATTCACTTCTATTATTTAATTCACTGAACACGAAGTAATTAATCGCTGGCGTCAGACTGCCTGTCTTCCAAAAATGTATCTTCACTTTCTGTCAATTCTTCATGCAACTCAACATTTTTCAACAGCTTTGTCCAGATTTTGTTCTGGAAGTAATTAATCAGACACTAAGTAAAAATAAATAAATATTTTAACTTTTATTACTTTTAAAAATAATTTTAAGAATTCATTAAAGTCTAGAAAAAAATCACCATTTTAAAAATTATTTGTGCACATTCTCAGATAGTGCCTTTTATATTACAGTAATGTGAATAATACTTTAATACACATTAGTGCAAGCATAGATATGTGTTAAAGTATGTATAAGCGTCCTGCAAAAAGCAGTGCTTATAAATAAAGTCAATGCTATAAAAAACATACATAAATCTTGATAGGATGAAACTATCTCAGCTACTTTAATCAAGTTTTATCGCAGTGTAATGTCATAAGAATAAAATAGTACTTTTTACATCTCTAATAAAGAAATAAAAAGTTATTAAACTCTATAACACATTTAACACTAAAAATATAAATACACAGAAGCAAAACTTTCCACCAGTAGCTCCACTCAGTGCAAGCCAGAGTAATCAATGGATGCAGTAAGGTTTGTGTATAAAATCCCTATCTTAAGATCTCTCCTAAGATCTAGGTGCAGTGCTCTCTGATCTGAGGCTTCTCACTGATAAAAGCCACAAGCTAGAAACTAGTCTGGGAATATTAGATGAGTGGGCACTAGATAGGGATTTTATGCACAAATCTTACTGCATCTATTGTGGCTTGCACTGAGTGGTGCTACTGTATGGAGAGTTTTGTCTCTGTGTAAACAGCTTGTGTAAGCATAAAAATAATGATCATGTGATGTTTGGTGATTTAAAAATATAAAGGCCACAATTTATAAAATAAAATAGTCCAGTAAAATTTAACCATTCAAAATCTATAGTCCGGAGAAAAATAAATGTTTAGGCATAGCTACTCAATATTCTGTTTTTCAAGATTCTGTCTCAAAATTATTCATCAAAATTGTTCTTGAGTTCCAACTTAAATCATTTATTCTTAAGGATAACTAAGCCATAGTACAATAATAATTATTTATAAAATAAATGTAACATCTGAGTGAATGCCTAAGTAATTAAAGTAGTTCAATGTGGGAGTAAACATTGTTGGTTATATTCTATCTTAAACTAACAATTTAAAATTATATTTTGGAATCCATACCTTTGTTATTCAAATGTCATTTGACTTAATAAGCAACTGAACATATTCACAAGAATAATTTTTTTTTCTTATAGTTATTGTCTTTATCCTACAGTTCTGCTTGCTTTGTGTCAACAATAAACAATCAAACTGTAGCAGCATATTATATTGAACATTTTATGCCAGGAATCAACAGTTATTTGTTTGCACTTAATAATAACAATTCTCAAGACTCAAACTATATATACTCATTTGAACCAAATGCTTAATGAGGACTCTGGGAGTTTAAATTATGCATATACACATATGGACTTGTGAACATTACTATCAAATAAAAATATTATTATTTAATAAAATAGGCTTTGTTGTCCATGAAATTTATTATAATATATAGTTTGTACATGATTGAATGAGAGAAAAGTGTCATTAACATAACTGGAAAATCTGAGGCATTTGAAATAAAAACTGACATTAAACAAGGTTAGGTATTTGCTCCAAGATTGTTTTACATTTTTATGATAGTTGTCTTTAAAACTGTTTAGAGGTAGCTTAATAAAACAGGGATCAAGATGCAATTCAGGTTCTATGGGAGAATTTTTAATTTGAACAGATTAAAAGAAAAACAAAAATTCATCTTTTTGGATGATGGATTTACAATATGCTAATGAGTGTACTATTTTTCCAGTTCAATGTTTTAAATACAACATTTGAACATTTTGGTTTAATAATATTTAAAAGACTCAAGTTCTTTATTAGCCAGTCATGAAGGAAAAATCCTCAACAATTTTTAGCTTGAATGGTTACCAGAGAATGCAAACTATTTTAAATACTTTAATAGTATTATAAATAGAAAGGTGCACTTAAATGTTGAAGTAGGACATAAACTCCAAAATGCTGCTGCTGTTTTTATCAAGTTAAAATGTAGAATATTTCATCTCAGATGAATAACTACTATATCTAAGTTAGTTATATATATATATATATATAGCTATTATTTTACCTAGTTTATGGTATAGAAGTAAGACATGGATATTATTAATGCCATATAAAAGCATTAGAAGAGTTTCATTTAAGTATACTCTATAAAATTTTAAAAATACAATGGCAAGATCATAAAACCAATTACTATATTCTTCAGCTTTCTGGATGTGATACTATTGAATCCACTATTACAAAATCAATCTTTCATTGAATTGGACATGTATTACATAATAAGTGTGTCAATAGCTCTTAACAAGTTTTTCAGAATATCCCTATCCTCAGTCCAGTTTCTAGCTCTGGCTTTCATCAGTGAGATTCTAGGATATTCAAGCATTCGATTTAAAATATCAAGTCAAACCCAGCATTTTGTCTAATGTTTAATTATTAGGTAGAAAATCTGAAATTTTCAGACATTCATATGTCCTCAAATCTGGCTATCTAACTTAAATAGCTATATGAGATGAAAGCCAGATCTAGAAACCAGTCTGATGATAGGGATATTCTGAAAAGCTTGTTAAGAGCTATTGGCATGCTCATTATATAACATTTGTAATACAAGCTTATTAAATTAAATTACATAATATCTGACTTCATTTCCTTGCAATTGGACATGTAAAATGAATGAACAATAGATTTCCTAAAAGAATTTTTGATAGTGAACTTAAGCATGGTGTTCATAAAAGAGGTAGATCTCATCTGTGTTACAAGGATTATCTTAAAGACATTCTAAAGAAGTGCAATATTAATTGTCTTCTATGATAGAGAATAGAATACATTGGAGAGCATTAATTAGACATGGTGGTATTTCAAAATGAAAAATTTTCTGCAAAAGTAATTAAAACACAGCATTGCAAAATAGCAAACAGAAAAATGAACTAACATGTTCTATATGTAATGGTATTTGTGGTTCACAGAAGGTTTGTATAGACATTGCAAAAATCATTTATACAGCTTCATCCCTCCCCCCTTTCTTTACTTTCATTGAAATGGCTACACTGGTTTACAAGTAGCAATTATATGTATTGAACCGAGTCCGATAAGCTGTTATTATTTAATTGGGTTTAAATCCCTTTTATAATAATTTAAAAAAAAACACATGAATAGATTGTCCCTTCAAGTAGAGGGGAAAACACCATTGATAGAATTAGTGATCAATGATACCCATGGTCAGATCAAGCTATGCAAAGCATAAGACAATCACATTTCCAGACCGTGACCCACTTTGGCTGCTGGATTCAAACTCCTGCCATCCAAAGCTTTTTATTTGTTTTGAAGATCAATCTCAGGTACCAGACAACCATAGGTTACATAGCCAGCATGCTCAGACAACAAGTACACAATCCAATGCTTGAAATATCCCATGATTAGCTCACACTCTGTCTTAAGGTCCAGCACATTTACTTAACACAAAAATAACTACACTCTTAAATCAATAGTGATGCAGTTACAAGAGAAAAAGAGAATAGATCAAATAATATTTAAGCAAACATTAATATTTATTAAAACCCACACATTGTAATATAACACAATAATATTGAAATTTACATATGTAAAAAAAAACATATAAGTAATTAATTACTCAGGCTAAATTATGATAATCCTTTGTTAAAGTTCATATAAGATAAAAATAAAAAGTCTAGACTGTGATCAGAATACATTTAAAAAGGTATCTTTATCTAGGTTTTCATAATTGTCATTTTCTAACTGGTTGGTTCCATGGCTTTCCTTTCAGTTTTCTGTCGAACAATGAGGGAGAGAAAGAGAGTATGCGGAACCTTCTACTTCACAATCTCGGCATTGGTCCCAGATATTAATTCAGATGGGATAGTTGATGGCTGAGGGCTTGGGGCATGAAACTTTATCGGACACTCCTATGGCTTATGCGGCACCTGCATTAATGTTGACTAGCTTACTACTGCGTTTACAATTTCCAAATATTCTGCATTCTTTAGAAAAAACCGAACTCCAGACTAATAGCAATGTGAACTGTATATCACAAACTCAACTTGAACTGAACTCAAACCAAACTGAATTACAGATTGAAGAGTGGAATAATCTAGCAAATTCTAGCCCATTGTTTATTTTCTTATTGCACTTTTGATTAACTTGAAATCTGTCTTTTAATTAATTTTACATTTCTTTAATTAATTGATTTTTACATTCCACATTAATCTAATCTTTTGGTTAGATTAATCTAATATCTCAATAAGATAGTGTATGTGGTCTTTTTTAATTGATTCAATAGTGAATTATAATTTTCTTTTATCAACAAGTAATCATTAAAGTAATAACATTTTTAAAGTTTTACTAACATTTATTTTTACAGATTAATTTTTAGTCTGACTTTCCATATTTACTTTTTACTTTATAAAAGTTTTCTTTAAAAAGAAAGAAAGAAAGTTTAATTTTTTTTTCTAATTCTATTTTAGATCCCCATGCTCTTTTTAACAAATAGTTTTATTATATTTTAAAAGCAAAATATAAGCAATCTTTTTATTTTATTTTTAAACTATGTTTTAAAACCACTCCTTAATTATTACTTTTTTAATAAATCTGACCATTTATTTTTAAATGAAAAAATATGTAATGCGAGCTATCCACTAGTGGTACAGTAAGTATGTATCAAAAATATCATTTAATTCTAGAGTACTGATTTTCTGATTTTATGATGATAATTTTATAAATATGCATATTTATCTGATTATTTACATAAGTCATTGTGAATTTTTATTCTTATTGTCATTATTGCAAAAAATCTAAAAATATATACTATACTGAGAATATCTTTACAATTCAGATGCAGCAACTATCCAATTAGCACTTAAATATAATATCCAAAAATTACCTATATAAGTAAAGATTTATTAAGATATATGATGTAGCTCAAAAATTGAAATGCTATCACAGAGTGATCAAAGGTTATATTTTATTTACTTACATTTATTGACGTACGCTCTCTTAATGATGTTTACAACAACAAACACTTTGCATTAATATAAAAATTGATTTTCTGGAAAGTTAAGTTTAAGTCATGATATATATTCATATGGACAAATAGTCAGGTTAATAATGTTAGAACAAAGAGACTGAATAGGACAGTTTCATTTAGAGATGCCAGTCCCATCACTTTGTTAAAAAATGTAATAAAAGAATTGATCATTATTTTTCCATATCCTCCCTAACAAAAATTATTATAAAACATATAATATTCAATATTCTGAATAAATTAATAATCCTGTATTACTAAAGTAATCTATACCTTAAGGCTTTATCTTCGACAGAGGAAATATAGAAATATATACATTATTCCATATGATTTAATAATTATTTCCAGTTGTATTGCATTGCTGTAAAACTGGCTCATGATTTAAAGTTCAAATCTAAATAAAACTTAAAATTTTTTCAGGTTCATGATTTCCAGCAAGCTTAGGACTCCCCCCCAAATATCTGGCATATATCTAAATAAGTCACTCATCCAATTATTAATCTCCCCAAAAATGTGCATAAACTTATTCTTATCTAAAGAGTGAAATAAGAATCATAGAATTATAACAATCATTGACTAAATAGTCTGATGATTAACATTTTCACTTTGTTTTTCCCTAGAGAATGTTGGAAATTTTGCCTCAAAAATATTATACTACTTTATCATTTTACAAATTTATACATTGATAAGTAAATGTTGCACCAAAGATATATACATTCAATCAGATCTAAGAGTTGATAGAGTATTTCTCATAAAATTCAGTTATAAGATGATAAATCATTATAAAAATTAAAACTATCTTTTTACACTTAATATATATTTCAAATACAAATCTATTTCCAAAAGGTGTGCTAAAGATTTGAATATCTGATTTCTACATGTGAACAATAGTCCAACTTTTATATGTATATAATGCAAATGCAGTTTGTATGCTATATGTTGCAAATTATCTAATAAAGTATAAATATGTGGTTTGTTTTCCAGATATAACTTCCTCTTTTTCCAAATATTCATAATTACCTGTAATTAATTTTTTTTCTTTAAATTTTTTACAGATTTCTCTAAACATCTTCTTTACTTCTCTATATCTAAGGAAAACTTTTTTTTTTAAAAAATTTCTCATAAATATTATTTAATAGTGAATTATCTATTGTTTATTTTTTCAATATTACCTAACTTATCTTTTTAGTTTTTCTCCTAATCAACATCTCAAAAAAATTTCAACTTTTTATTTTAATTATATGTGTCCAAGTTATTCTCTATACAAAACTGAATTCAAAATGTATAAATATAGTCATAAGATCAAGTATTAGATTAGCTGGTACCACCTATATTTTAATGCTAATTCTTTTATGCTTGAAAGAATACAAGATATACAATCATCATGAAATATGGTTACTTGCTTCACTGTCATTTAAAAGCTATGAAATAATTCATAAAAACTTTCTCAATGGCATAAATAAATTTTACCTGATTATCAATTTTGTTTTTTCTTTTTTAAAGTTTTTTTATATATATAAGATGAAACAAATTTCAAATTTTTACTCACATGCACTATTAATACATAAAAGAATCACATGATCTTGAATATTTAAAATGCATATTATATATAGACAAGACAGTGTTAATTTCTATCATTTTATAGCCATTTATAAAAGCAGCAGAAAAGATGACAATAAAATAATTAATGTTTTTAGCTAGATAGCAATGAAAAGATAGAATTCATCACTATCTAAAACATAAAAATTTTATCACATTTACTAACCACAGAAAAAAATAGTGGTGCCACCTTGATAGCTAAAGACACTACTTAATGGATGGTATAATTGTACTCTTTTTCAATTTTTGATTTCATTAAAACTTTACAGAACATTTTTTACAATTAAATAGACAAATTATATGACTATTTTATATATAATATTTAAATACATGAATATTGTCTATACTAAGCTTAAAGTAATTATAAGGAACTTGAAATCAGACTTTCAAACTCCCCACAGCTTTTATTAATAGCTATGGAGAATTTGAAAATCTGAGTTCAAGTCTCATAATTACATTGTTTAGTATAGACAATATACATGTATTTAAATATTACATATTAGCATGTATACTTCCCATCCCTCTTCTGTATAATTAAATGGACATATTAAGGTTCTATGTGTGAGGGATCAAATTGTCTTAAGGTTAACATGGATAGGGCAATAATATTGGTATCAACAAAGGGTTTTGAGCATTTCATCTTTGGATTTTTCAATGACATGGATGGCTGAAAAGTTGGATAGTGGAAAACATTGAAGCTTGTCCATTAAAGTTTGAAGATTTACTATCTTAATTTAAACGGAGTAGTGATTGTATATATGTGTGGGAGATGGTGATCTAAACCAACTGATGAGTGGTGTTTCAGTACTAAATATGTATATTGGAGATCATTTATCTTTTTTACATATATGTGATCATGTATATCAGTTGTATAAGATGGATTGAATAGCTGTGGGATTTTGAAAGTCTGAGTTCAAGTCCCTTATAATATATATATATATTTAAAAAATAAATTTTAAAATAGCCATTATAGGTCATATGCCTCTCCAGAAACTGTAAAAAAAAAAAATGATGAAAAAGCAATATTCATCAATTTAATCGAATCCTAGGTAGAAAGATTTTTGTATTTTTCTATATTTACTTAGTTTCTAAGAATAGCTAAATATCCATTTATTGGTTAATTAGAGTGGCTATGAGCCAGCTATTTGCATGCTACATTCAACCACAATTGAATCTTACATAGTCTAGCCAGTTTATTGCACCAAGTACTATATCATGAAGCATTTTATATATACATACATTATTCTATTAATTTATAAAGTCAGGACAATTCATCAATTAATATCTTTTTATTGTAATTTATTAAATAAATAGTTGCTATCAACTAAAGCAGTTAGCTAAGCTTTTAGTAAAAATATTTCTTTATATGATTCTATCAAAAGTGAAAGCTAACATTTTTCTTTTACCAGATGCTTTAAGTACTGCTTATATATGCTGCAGATTTCCAAAGATTAAACTTGGTTCTAGTTGTATGAATATACTTATCATTGGTGGAGTATTATCCACATATCAAAATAAACAAGAATAAGTTAATCAATAAGTTTCAAATTTTTAATAAAAACAATCAAATAATATGATTTATTTAAAAAACAAACCTGAAAAATATCTTTAATAAAAATGATTGAAAAACAAATTGTCAATAAATGTGATGAATAGAAATCATGTAAATGCTAATTTAATTTCTTTTGAAATGTTTGCATTTATAATACTTATTGAAAATACTTGCTTTTAAATCAGTTTGCTTATTCATAGAATGGATTAATTTCAGATATTCAAAAATATTCTTGTTTTCATATATATAAATATTGTTGACTTTGTCTTCATATCAGACATGTTTGACATAATTGCTAATAAAACATCTCACCAAATAAATACATTGATCACATTTATTGAAAATATGTTTCTCAATCATTGTATTTGTTAAATATATTTTCAGGATAGTTTTCTTAATAAATTTATATTATTTTCATATTTTCAAACATTCATGTTTGTGGTTTTTTTTTACTTTTGATTTTTTTTTTTTGTGAAGAAACAACAACAAAACAATTATTTTATTCTTGGCTATTTTGATATATGAATGGTGGCTACACCAATGAGTTGTACATACACTCAACTATTACTTTAAACTTTGTATTCAAAATTTCCCTAGCAAATTGATTTGCTGCATTTTATTATTCCTTTTTAAACATTTATTACAGATGCACAGGAAAAGTCTTACAATGTAGTAATTGTAATTAGAAGGTACTTGAACTCAGACTTTCAAGCTCCCTTTAGTCATTCACTCCATCCTATACAATCAATACACATTATCCTGCCATATATATATATTCTGAATATGAATAAGGATTTGCCAAGCAAGCCTGAATTTTTTTTAGATAGTTGCCCATAACTAATCTAGCTCTCGCTGTTTGTTATTAGCTATTGCCCCAACTAAGAGCAAAGGTTACCTTATATATATATATTTAATGTTATGCCAGGCAGTGATATTCATTTGATTAATATGCTTTAACTCTATACCCAGTAACTTATTTATAATACTTATTTATACTTATTTATTGACCATCATAGATAAATAACTGTTAATCACGGGCAGCTATCTTAAAAAAAACTCAGCCATATTTCTGATCTGATAAAAATTCCAAGGTTCACTGGATTATATTCGAATCCCAGCCCAGGTCATGAGCAAAAAGAAAATAGATAAAAACTTTCTATTGTAATAATGTTATACTTGTTAAAAAGTATGAATTCTTTTTTGTTGTTGTTATCTTGGAATGAACTATTTATATATGCTTTATTTCATTACTCATGATATTATGTATTTGAAAATATATAAGTACAAAACAATATTTTTAATTAAATTTTGTATAAAAATAGAATTCTCTTTCTAGAGAGATAGTTGTTAAGTTTCACAAAGATAACTTTATCTTTTAAATAAAAGATAAAAAAATATTTTATTGCCGAGTAAAATTATTTATTAATGCTTATTTATGTTTACCTTGGAATAATTCCCGAGTCATTAACCTATTTTATTTACTCCTGATTATAAGTACTCTGTTATGCTTTTAATAAAATCACCTTAAAAATAAATTATTGCGTGCATGGAAAATAATTAACTACCTTGACGAACTAATTAATAATAAAGCACATTCCCAAAGAGATTAAATTGAGTAATCTTAATATACATTGTAAACACGGTTCTCTTTACGATTTTAAATTTAATGAGCACAGATACTAACTTCTCAATACCTTTAACGAATGAAAATAAAAACTTGATAACCTTATATTGACTAGTTCCCTATAGTCAGTTCTTTGGAGTATTTTTGAATAATCTTTATAACTTGCTGAATCTCTGACTTTTATTCTTCAGTTGCTTCCCATGCCCAATCCCATGAAGATGCGTCTTTGCAGTAATTGAGATTTAACATTATAATCAGTAAGCTGAAGATCCACAGATTTGTCTTATAATCTTGTTCTCTATGTACTACTTAATTTGATGCAGTTCTCATTATGATTAAATATTCTATCTTTTAACTTGTTAAATGCAAATGCAGGCCATCTCAGAAATATGATTTCTCTTTCTTTTTTCTATTCTTTACAACTGTATGATTGATAATCTTAATTATTTTCTAAAACTTTTATAATACTGTATTTGTAATGCAAGATAAATAATATAACCTACTATGTTATTAATACATTACTGAGGAAATATTAACAACGATGTTTAATGTTAGTTCAGAATTTGGCTGTTTTATAATATCCTAAATTTTGGTCAAATAATGAGCTTTTAGAGAATATATTTAGATGCATTCCTCATTACTCCTAACTCTCTATATAGTATTTGTCAAATTAATTAAACTGCGTATATATGTGAAATATACATGTATTATAAAGGACTTGAATCTGAACTTTCAAGCTCTCTAAATCTATCCAATATATCTTATACAACTGATACATATGTCCACATAAATGTGAAAAAGATAAATGATGTCCAATATATATATATTATATTTAATGTTTTCACAGTTGCATGATATAGATAAATTATTATGTTTTGAGCTAAACCGTGTGTTATTTTCCATTACATAACGATATTTCGATGAACTAGAATCCACCATAATTCATTGAAATATCAGTATGTAATGAAAAATAACACACGGTTTAGCCCAAAACATAATAATTTATATATATTGTGCTGAATCAGCACTCATCAGCCAGTCCAGATCACCATCTCCCATACATATATAGATACAATCAGTACTCATTTTATATTAAGATAATAATCTTTAAACTTTAATGGTCAAGCTTCAATCTTCTCCACTCTCCAACTCTTCAGCCATTCATTTCATTGAAAACTTGAGGATGGAATGCTCAAAGTCCTTGTTGATGCCAATATTATTGTAATGCCCATGTTGACCTTAAGTCAATCTGATCCCTCACACACATAGGACCTTAATATGTCCATTTAATTATACAGAAGAGAGATGGACAGAACACAGGCTGAATACATAATATTTAAATATATAATAATGTGAAAGCTAAACACCTTCAAACAGATATGCTTTAAACATGCTTACGTGACAGCCAATCAGATGAAATAATGACATCACATGGGACTCTAAATTCTAAAACACAAGCCAGAACTATTAGAAAAAGATGGGACCCCATCTTAATCTATGCCTCAATTTTATTTAAATAAGCCAGACTCAAGCATTTTGAACTAAGAATGTGAAGCTTAAATACCTTCACATTTAATCCACTAAATATTATATATATAAATTAACAATGCGAAATCATCCGATTTACAATGAAGCAATATTTTTAAATCTAATGAAATGATTTTAATAAATGTATATATATCAAATTTAAGCGTAAACAGATAATATTATAATAACGTGAAAGCTAAACACCTTCAAACAGATACGCTTTAAACATGCGTACGTGACAGCCAATCACATGGAATAATGACATCACATGGGACTCTAAATTCTAAAACACAAGCCAGAACTATTAGAAAAAGATGGGACCCCATCTTAATCTATGCTTGAGTCTGGCTTATTTAAATAAAATTGAGGCATAGATTAAGATTGGGTCCCATCTTTTTCTAATCGTTCTGGCTTGTGTTTTAGAATTTAGAGTCCCATGTGATGTCATTATTCCATCTGATTGGCTGTCACGTAAGCATGTTTAAAGCATATCTGTTTGAAGGTGTTTAGCTTTCACATTATTATAATATTATCTGTTTATGCTTAAATTTGATATATTTATATTTAAACTCAATGTAATTATAAGGGACTTGAATCTAAACTTTCAAGCTCCCTACATATATTCAATCTATGCTACACAACTTATATACATGACCACATATGTATTAGTTGTATAATATAGATTGGCTGAATATAGGGAGCTTGAAAATTCAGGTTCAAGTCCCTTATAATTTCATTGAGCTTAGTATAGACAATATACATATATTTAAATATTATATATATATTCAATTTTAATGGAAGTTTTTTTCTATTTAATCTAGGTAAAAATTTTGATCTTTAAAGTTAATACTCACTATTATATTGTTTCAAAATATATAACATAGATTCATTATATCAAATATACTTCCTAATTTAATTCCCTGTTTAATTCCAATGCTGGAGGTTCAAGATAATTAACTACATTCCTAAATTCATTCTTTTTTTTAAAAAAAAATCTTGTTATCACAGAAGAGTTTTTAAATATATATATATATATATTCTATGACTTTTGCTCTAGTATGACCTATCATCTGTTTGATTTCAGGCTGCTCAAAAACTTATTCATTATAGTGATGAATAAAAACCATCTATACCATTGTCTGCCATCCTCTTCATCAATCTTTCTGAGATCTAGATTAGCTCATATGCTCAAAATAGTACAATTTCAATCTGGTCATTTTTGCTTTAAGCAATTCTGATCTGACATGATCAAGAATTTACTTATTCACTTTTTTTTCTTCTGTCCAATGAAATATCAAAATTTTTTGCCAATATCGCAGTTCACTATCTTTTTCCAGTATTTAACTTTTAACATCCATAGTATATATAATACCATAGTGTGGACAATTGTGACCTTAATTTAGATGTTCCTATATCTAAAACTCTTCATTGTAATTCTGCATAGTGTTTGTAACAAATTTCTTAATTATTGGATTTTTTCTAAAAATAAATAATCCAAGAAGGAAAAAACTATCAACTATTTCAAAGTCTTCATCATCAATATTGAATTCAGTGACTGACCCTGTTATCATGATCATTGGTAAAGTTATTGATTTTCTAATATATTGGTTTTGAATTATTTTTACATTAAAATAAAAGATTAATATACCAATATTGAAATTATTTGTAATAATGAATATTTTATTTTATATCTATATGCCATATATTTTTTATAACTTATTGAATAGACATTCTTTATTGCAAATGGAACTAAAAATGCTAAAAACAAATGTACAGATTTAAAAACTGAATAGAATCATTTCATGGATTGAGAACTATCATCAAATAATATATAATAAGCAAGTTTTTTTTTTTTTTTTTACCAAAATAATTTGTATGTTAAATTAAACAATAACTGAAATAATGTATGTTTTTTTTTTTTATTTGGCAATAAAGATAATTATCTATTTATGAATACTGCCTCTAATAATCTACCTATACTTCTGATTTTAACAAAAATTCTTAATCATCATATTGTTGTAATGTGGATATTACCATATATACACATTCCCACAAGCAGTGTGATTAGAAGATTGAATGAATGATGTCAATGCTAAAAACCAGTAAATGTTGATAGGGCTTGAGAACTAATACTAGCCTTTAAAAATTGTGGACTTGGAAGAATTTTACCTCCATTTTCACATTTCATAGAGGAGTATGATGAGAATGGTTCAATTTCTTCTTAGGATAGAAAAGGAATAAGTATTAACAAGTATCTTGTATAAAGCTGACAAAATCAGTAGCAGAAACGTGCTTTTTAAAATGTTGTAGTTGATATACAATATATAGATAATAAAAAGTATTTTTACTTATTTGAAATATCGTTGAAATTTATATTTATAGATATAATAAACACCTCCACACTTCCCCAATTCTTTTCAAATTCATATAAATAAAGATATAATAAAAGACAAACGACCCCCAAATGCATTTCGTGCTGATCCAGCACTCATCAGTTGGCCCAGGTCACTATCTCTCATATATATCTCTATTATATGCAAAGTATTTATCTAGAGTAAATTGTTACATTTCCATTTACCATTGCCAAACTCCTTCCACTCACGACTTTGACCCATCCATTTCAGATAAATACACTAATGATTATTACTAATCATTTTCGAAACTAGAGATTATCTCTAGCACAGATATAAACTTTAAACCTCAGTTAAAGATTAATATATTTCTGATTATGAAAAAGTTCCTTAAAATTTATGATGGAAGTATAAATATAACAAAATAATAGAAAAATTGTGTTAAAAACATATCAGACAGTATCATCGATAATCAAATGTTATTCCTTGTCAGAGTACGTTTTTATCATAGACTAAATTTTGCCTAAATTTTGGCAATAAATATAGAATGATTCATTAAATTTAAATTTATAGAATTACAATTTGTTATTCAAATGAAAAAATTAATAATTAATCTCTGAAATTTAATTCAATTGCTTAACATATCTTAATAAATTTAATTCCAAATCTGGAAAAATTTGTTCAAGTAATTTTAATATTATTTCATTGGCCAAATGGCTGGAAAATATCCAGATTACTATTTTTTAAAAGTCACAATTTAAAACATATGACTAAGAGGAAAAAATGAAATGGCAAACAATAGTAACAAAACTCATAAATTTAGAAACATTTTTTTTTACAAAAAAAAAAAAAATTGTATTTAACCCACCAATTAAAGAGCGATCACAACAAGTTTTTTCCTTAATAATAAAAACAAACGAGAATAAAATTTGAATTTATTCAATTAATGCTAGCTTGACAGTAAATTAATCAGCTAAGATGGTCTCCTGCAGAGTTAACACTTAATGAAACAGAACTAAGCTCGGATATCAGAGTTCAAATTACATTTTTTTAAAAAACCAGAAACGATCACTCTTTTCACAAAGCTTGTTACTAATAATAACAAATTAAAATGTAAACCTTAAAGATGTTTTTAAAAAAACAAACAAAACTTACAAGGTAAATTAAATTATTTAAATTTATTAATTTAAATCTCATTTTCCCTCAATATTCTAACACCACATATTTTCATTTTACTTTCTAGTGACTAAAAATAATTAAGATTTTTTTTTTATTATCTTTAAATGAATAGTCTTCAATACCGTAGTGTATTATTTTGTAAGAAGTACAAATTTATAATACCGTAAAAAAAAATAGCAATAACAATAAAAAACAAATTATACCTGAGCATTTTATAAAGCTGGTGACAATTCAATCCTTAAAAGTTTCTGAATTGACCCCTAATTGAAGAAAAAAGTGATCAGTTTGGTTAGTATTGTGAAATTGTTATGCTCTAATGTCACATGACTGCCTGACCATTTATAAAAAAAAATCATATACTGAGGCTTATATTTTCTACCCATAATCAAATTTTATAAAATTAAAAAATATTAAAAAACAACAACAAACAAAGAAAAATAAATAAAAAATATATAAGATTACTATGCTTCAAAAATCTCGAGACCTTGGCTACAATGCTTTTCTATTAGAAATTCTAGCATGTTTGCATAAACTAATTAATTACATTTTAAGTCAAGACAGATTGAAGTTATGTATGAGTATATTTCTAATAAAATAACATTTATTGATGGTGCAGAAACAAAAAAATATTTACATGTTATCAGCAGTAATTTATTTGTGTTTTTACTGAAACACTTTTACTATGTATGACATATCTAATTTTTTAAGCTTTAAATAAAGTAATACTATATTAAAAATCACTTTAGTGAAAAGAAGAATCTGTAAATAATTAGAAGATTTAGAGAAAAAGAATGACGAATGTCTAGTCAGTATAGCATTTTGATTAGAGTTTTTTTTTTTTATTAAAAGTGTCTTCATAACTACAAAAAAAAAAAAAGTAATAATAACTACAAAAACTGTTTTTGAGCGAAGATGGCTACTTTTTATTTTTTTTTAAATCGATCCATTTCAGGATGACCGCTTCTCAATAATCAATATTCTGTCGATTATCTAAGGTGAGTTGGGAATAAATTCTAAATTTAAATATGCAACACTGTAAAAGATGTCACAAAATACATATCGTTTATTTACTAAGCAAGATTAACATATACCAGAGATATTTAGACCATCAAAGTATCGATATATAAAATCATGATATATGCTCGAATTGTTTTTTAAAGACTTACAGTCCATGTTATCTAAGGAAAGTCCAAGCAGACTAGAAACAAGTTGCTATACTGGTTAATTGAACTATATCTAGCCAATAATATAACTAAAACAAGACTCCAATTACTAAGTAATTTAGATGAATTTCTTAACACTTACTTTACTGTTAAAAACATGTTTAATATTTTATTAATCATACTCTACGTAACTTTACTTTTTCATTGTTTTTAAAATACGATGAGCTTTTTACTATGCTTATTATAATGATTTTAGAAATAACAAATGCTGTTGATTAATTATCGCATTATTATCTAGAGTCCTAAACTGTTTCTAATTACACATCAAACATGCATAATATTGTAATGAAAGATTTATGAAAATATAATACCAAATTAGATATATAAAAATTAAATAAGTTCCAAACAGAGTGAAATCTCCGTAGAAATGAGTAGCGACAATCTGGTGACCTACGGTAATTTTCCTATTTTCAAATTTTTATCGCTACATATTTTTTTATTCAATGAAATACCATTTAAACTTATACAATAATTACTAACTTTTACTAATATTTTTATAAGATTATATATTGAAACAGCATTTTTATTCAATGAAATAGCCTTTAAACTCGTAGAATAATTACTAACTTTTACTAATATTTTTAAAAGATTATATAATGAAACCGTAACGAATGTATAATATTTAAAACAATTAAGAAAATGTAGTAGTTACCTGTTTTCCCGACTCCTTCGTCTCCACAAATTAATAAATTATATGGATCCTTAATCGTATGACTACCAAGTTTTAAAAATTTGGGACATTGCAATTTACCTTTTCCGGTCATTATTATTAAAATGATTTTTATAATTTAATTTCAAGTCTAATTAAATTATTTCCTTACTGATATGATTTGCGTGCACTAAGATTTTTGATGCATTTTATTTTGTAAGAAGCTTTTATGTGAATGAAAGAAAAGGGCGCTAGCAGTATGCTACATTCTGATTGGTAGTTATTTCAGACAAACAACAAGTTAGGTAACCAATGATTTTAAGAAAAATTTTACAAAATAAAAAAATATAAAACTTTCTTTCCTTTACTTCACGTAGAAGTTATTTAAATTATACAACAAATCAAATATGTCAACAACAAAAAAAGATCAAACAATTTTTCCATCGCAATCTGTTCGAAAGATTTTATATTTTTCCTACGTTATATTTGTTATAATTATTTCATAAAAAGCCATAAATTGAACAAAAATATTTCCAATTAAATAAAATTAACTAGTAAACACGTCAACTAAATCTTTTTTTATACACTCTTAATACGTAGAATTTGTACCGGCAGTAATTTATCACTTTTACTAAAAAGTCATTCTAGATGCGGACGAATACAAGGAAACTGAATTAATGAATGAAAAAATTTTAACTAAAAACTGAAAAGAAAAAAAAGATTAAATTTTTACTATCTTTATTTTAATTATTACTTTATTCATACTTTAATATTTTGTCCACCATATTTTTTTACACTTCTTCGCACAAAATAAACTCATTTGAATTTTCATTACTACAAGTATATGCAGTATATTATAAAGTAAATAATTTGGTTAATTTACGTACACATGCTTATGTTACACTTCGTAAGGCTTTTTTGTTGTTCTTTCAATTAAAATTTTTAATTAATTCCTATGCATGTTAATAATCATAAAGTGATGCTTACAAATAAAGAACTAACTTAATTTTTTTATGCGTTATTTTAAAATACCAAATGAACATTTGAATTACGGATAGCTAAGATGATAATGTTAAAAATTACGGTATTATTTTTTTTTACGTTTAAATATATTTTAGTTGAAAAATAAGTAAATGCATTGTCATTTAATCGGGAGGTTAGATGATTTTAAACATGCAAATAAGTAAAAAATTGAAACAAGCATTTAAATAGTCCACAGCAAGTTAGAGGCATCTTCAGCATTATCTCATATGAAAACTACTGACAACGTTTGTGTTAAGGGTTTATAGTTTACCATTTTTGTTTTGTCAGTAATTTAAGATTAGCTATATATTCATTTACTGATCATTGATATAAGCACTAGAAACGCTGAGTAAGAAAAGCTATGAGTATGATATCAAGATTAAGATATCGAAAGCTGCTCAGCATAAGATAATAAAACTTTTATTCTTACGCTTATTTTACTCGGCGTTCCTAAGGCTTATATCAATTACAATTGTATAAGAAAAGTTAACCGACATATATAGATTTACTGGTGATACAAAATGTCTAGCTGATTTAAACTAAGAATAGTCAGACACTCGTTTACTGGTTAATAGATGACTAGGTAGATCTTTTGAACAACAAATCTTAAGACTCTTTGGAATTTGATTTAAAAAGACACGAATTTCACTCAGTTCAAATCCCAGCATAATAATCTGTTGTATTAAAAATATGCTAGAAAGCCTTTCGTGTTGCTTTTAAAATATTTTTATAATCGTACTGCAATTTTCTCTTGCATAGTGTTGTTTGTTTACTGGAATCACATTTATGTCAAATAACAAAGTTGTGCAGTGTGTTTTATTTACAAATTAATTATAATGGCAATAAAAGTAAAATGTTTTTAAAGTTTATTTGCATGATTTATTTTATCCTTGTTAAATAGTTTTATGAATCAATTTATTTAAAAAATAATAATAATCTTACACATTTCAGCATCAATTCACCATCATCATCATTTTCAACCACTATCTATCCATTGCAGGATGAATGTCTTTCCAAGTTCAATCCATCTTCTTTGATTTCTAGCCTTTCTTTACATCACTCCAGCACACTTCCCTTATTTCATCTGTTCATTGCACTTGTGATCTTTTTCTAAGTCTTTTACAATTCCTTGGAATCCAGTTTAAGATTTCAATTATTCAGCTATTATGATCCCTTCTAGCAATATGTCCAGCCCAATTCCACTTCAATTTTTTGATTCTTTCAATGAAAAAATTAAGTTCACCAGAAAACACACTTTTAGAAATCTTGCAACATTTACTTGTTCCACATGTCCAATCCAATTAAGGAATGATTTCACAGTAGTGGACTCTATAATATCAAATCCAAAAAATTGAAGAACATATTAATTGCTTTTATGATGTTTGTATTTTTAAAATTTTGCAGAGCATCCTTAAATGAAACTTTTCTAATGCCTTTATATTGTGCCATAGTGTGTCCAAGTTTCACTTCCATGCAATAAAGTAGGTAAAATAACACTTCTACATACAGCTTAGTTGCAGTAGTTATTTCCCTGGGATTAAATATATTTTAACTTGTTAAAAGCAGCAACAACACATTGGAGTTTGTGTTGTACCTCAACATCTAAATCCATTTTTTTATTTATATATTTACCAAAGTATTTAAACTAGTGTTACATTTTCATGTTGATAATCATTCAAATTGCTGAGGATTTTTCTTCCATTACTGATTAATAAAGAACTTGAATTTTTGGGACATCAATTAATAAACCAAAGACTTTATATGTTACATTCAAAACATGAATAATTACTAATAAAAAATCTCTGAAGAAATGTAACATTTAATATAAAATTGGAATTCTGGAGATAATCATTTTAAATATTAATTAAGACTTCTGCTTACATCAATAAAATATAAGCTTCATTTTTAAAAAATTAAAAGTAATATTGCTAAGTATAACTCATAATATTAATCATTATGAGTTTATTCAGCATTTTCATGAAACATCTCAGAGTTGGGAGTTGAATTTCTCATTTTTCACTTTTCAATAGATTACAGGTTAGCAGAATAAAAAAAAGTATAATTAGTACATAATGCATAGTAAAGAACATTGATAACACAAGAATTTATGTATGTGCTCAAATATACCTTTTGCTAGATTCTCTTTTCATACAATACACAATAATTATTTTAATTGTATTAAAATTATGATATTATAAACATTATTTTATTTTAAGATATTAAATCATGTATGTTAACTGCCAAAAACCGATTGAATTTACTAAGATATAAAGTAATATGATCAAGTTATAATTTAACACAGGGTATTATTGGTAATTTTGATGATGCATGCTATTATCTTAATACATTTTATTTTAACATCTCACATTAAGAGCTGCTTTAGGCAATATATATATATAATAGAAATATAAAATTATATAAAAACATATGTGGTATATGTAGAATTGAATGGTTTGTAACTCAGAGTTCATATAAAATTTGAGCGCCCAGAAATAAAAGACTTGACCCACAATTTATGAACCTTGAGCTCTGAAGTCCATCACTCTAATTAGGACTGGTCGCAAGGGAAACATCACACCTCGGCACTGTCCTGTAAATGGGCTCTGGGTATGTAATGAAACCAGGATTTTGATGCTCTTGCACAATTTTCTGGAGACTTTCTCAAAAGTAAGGCAAGAAAAGTACTTACATAATAGTGATAAATAATAATAAAAAAAAACCATTTGTCAAGGTGATATCATGAGATAGAAAGATAGTTGCCTCGTGAAATTTTTTGTAGGTAAAAAAAAGAAAGCTTAATATTTTTAAAATAATTTTTATTAAATTAATTAACAGAAAAATGCCTAAATAAAATATTTTTTAAAAAGGTTGGGAAAATTTTAATGAAAATACCCTCCTCCCTCTTTCTTACACACACTCCCTTTTTTATTTAAATATCATTCAATCTTTTGCAATAAATATTTTGCTTCCTCTTAAATTTTTTTCATAATATAATGCAATAAAAAAAACAGTAATAATTTTATTTCCTTTTTAAACTAAAAAACAAATAGTAACCACTAAGGGATTCCCCATGATTTAATCATCTGTTGCAAAAAGGTTTATATTTGAAAATGCACTAAATTTATAATCTGTGTTTTTCCTCATTTTTGTTTTACATTACTGATAAAATATCTTTAGTATATTTAAATATTTTATATTATATTTGCTATATTTTAAAAGATTTACAGCAGTAGTTCCTCTGTGACATAAAATTCTTATCATTCTAAAAATGAACTCCTATTTATATGGAGAAACCCTAAAAGGCGATTGACGAAAGGACAATTGAAGTTCAATAAGTTTCAAACTACTTAACTTGTTCCAAAAAACAATGAAAAGTAAGGAATAAATGTTATCTAAATGGAAAAGACATTGAAAAGAAGATGGCATAAAAAAGCAGAAAAATATTCTTAGCTTAATTTATGAATAATAAGATATAAGAACAATTAGCTATCTTTAAAATTCACTGTTAATAACTAAAAAAAATTTCAAAAAATTCACTTAAAAATCAAATTGTCCCCATGTGCCCCATGTTCGAGACCAATGATTTACAGTAGTTTAAACAAGTAATTCTTGTTTAGGATAGCTATAAATTCATTTTTTACTTTAGTAATAGATAAAATAAAATAGAAACTTAATAATTAAATAGTTATGAGTCATTCTGTTGAATATAACAAATGATGATCATTATTTTCAACCATTAAAGTTTCCAAGTATAATCCAGTTATTGTAATTTATGTTTTTTTCTTCTTCATATCATATCAGCAAACTTTCTTATTTCATACATGGTTTTTTATAGATCTTTTACAGTTTGAGATTTCAATTCTCATCTATTATCTTCTCTTATACATTTTTTAAAATTATTTCAATGATATCTGTTTGATATTCCCAACAACATCTTTCCATGGCTGGTGATGTAAAGTATCTGCATTTTCTTCTGTTAAACTTTCATATTTCTGATTCATATATAAGAACTGGTAAAATATATCTATTAAAAACCTTTTTTTCCAACACATACATTTTATTTCTAATACTAAGTTATTTCTACCAAAAGTAGTTGATCAAGGTTAATTCTGTGATTAATTTAACCTATTATCTAACCAAGGTATTAGTAGTTATTAATTTATTCTACAGCACTGATTTTGATTTGGGACCAAAACAAAAAAACAGGTAATGAATATGAAAAAATAATATACACATAACTAATGAACTGAAAATTTATTATATACATTTAAAACATTTTTTTAAAGCCTGCTTTTGTTACATAATAAAAATCCAGATATAATAAAAACAAATTTATAAAGAAATCTTTTTAATAAAATTTGTATTTTTGACTACTTTCCAGTATTTAATGCTTTTTTTTTTTGTTCTTGTTGTTAATTAATTTTAATGGCATATTTTATGTGAAAAATACGTAATTTTTAAATTTATAATAATAAACAATCACTCGTAAACGAGTACAGGAAGAGAGATAAAAAACAACTATTCTAGAAATGAGTTTCGAGATGACTATACAAACAATCTGCTAACTATACATATATCCAAAAATAAAACATGCTGGTCCAATTTTTTACGATGTTTTCTTTTAATCTTCTCGATAGAAAATTTTTCTTTCTGAAATATTTCAACACTATGCCTAATTGTAGCTCTCCAGTGTATTCTATTTTCTGTCACATCTTTCTAATGGAAACAATTGACATTGTATTTCTTTGAGACAAACATAATATAAACAATCCACTCTTTTACAAAAATCATGCTCAAGTTGCCATAAAGTATCTTTTTCAGAAATCTTGCAATATTCATTCATTTTACATGTCCAATCCAATGAAGGTAATTGGTTCTATAGAATCACATTCAGCAACTCGAAAAACATATTGATTGGGTTTATGATATTGCCATTGTATTTTAAAATTTTAGAGACCATCTATAAATGAAACATTTTTCATATAGTTTTGTCTTGCACTGATAGAATGTCCAAGTCTTACTTTCGTACAATAAATTACCTAAAAAACCACTGCTCTATATACAGCTTAGGTGCAGTAATTATTTCCGTGTTTGTTAAAATCAGCAGTAGCATTTGGAGACTAGGTTGTACCTTGACATCTAAGTCCATTTTTCTACTTATAAAATTACTAAAGTATTTAAACTGACTTACATTCTCATGTTGATAATCATTCAAACTAAAAATTGCTGAGAATTTTTCTTCCATAAAGAAGTTGAGTTTTTTTGAACATTAATTAATAAACTAAAGTCTTTACAAAACATTAAGAACATTCTGTAAATTGTCTTTTAAACTGTTAAAATAGCACAATCATCAACATACTGTAAATCCAGAATACAATAAGTTTTTGTTTTAGCTTTTAATCGATTCAAATTTAAAAATTCCACCATCAAACCTGAATTGTTTGTATATTGTTTTCTGTTGTATAATTACCATCAAACATCACTACTGTATGAAAAGTTTTGCCTCTGTGCATTAAGCTACCTATAAACAATTCCAAAAATTGTTGTAATAAAAATTAAAAACAATATTAGAGCAAGTACACATCCTTGTTTAATATGAATTTCTCAGATTTTTCATCTCTAGTAATTAAAACAATATGAATAAGTTTTGGTGAATAACCAACTAATTTCAAACAATGCATAGATATGTCCTATTAATGTCAAATGCCTTGAACAAATCGATAAAGGCAATATATAAATCACTCCTTTGTTCCTGACACTTTTCTTGTACAGTATTTGTGTGTAACAAAAATCATGTCTATAGTGCTTCTTGATTTTGTAAAACATTTAATCTTTGGCAATCATTCATCTATAACTAAAAGCAACTTATTCAATAACATTCTTCAAATTACTTTTGTTATAGTGGATAATAATAATATTCCAATATAATGATTCCAATCTTGTCTACTTCCTTTGTTTAAAAAAAAAAAAAACAATAAAAGTATCCTTAAGATCAGGTAACACAACTTATATTCCTAAAAAAATTGAATATTTTTTAAGCAACCCATTATATTTTAAAACTTCTCTAAATATTTTATCATGACCTGCAACCTAAATTAGATATCTTTGTTCAAATTTAAGTGAATAGATAAAATGGATAAAACATTAGAAGCTGTAATCTACTCCTTCCATCTGTTCAAAATATCATTATCATTGTATAAGAGATTATTATTGTTGGGTTTAATAAGATTGTGATATCATTTCTTAGATCTGTATTTTGCTTTCAGCACAATAAAAAAGATCTAGAATGAGCATGTACCTTTTTTCTTAGCAACAATATCCGATGCCACCCAGCCCTCTTCTCCAAAAAACATGAGCATTTAAGAACTAGAGACAGCAATATTTCCTACTCAGACATTTTTGCCATCACAGGCTCATTCTTGAAACCCTGGTCCAGACACTAAACCTCCACCATTATGCCATAAATCCAGCCCTGGGGACAAACAAATGCATAAGCCAGAACTAGCCTATATGCTTCTGAAATAAAACCCTAAAGCCTGCCACAATTCTGCCAGATTTATTCTCACATACTTAATCTGTGCATATTCTCACTCCCTGTTTGCTTATGGACTTGATACTTTATATAGTGAACATAACAAATTCTGCCACTATCCAGTCTTATAAACATCCTAATGGTTAAGTAACATGTGCCACAATCAACCCAGCCCACACTACCACCTACTACTAAGTTGTTTGTCTTCTGCAAAGATGCATTATTAACATGGTTATATAGAGTGTACCTGCAAAATACCTGCTAACACTAAAGTCCTGCATCTACAGCCAATTAATTTTCCATTATATATACCCTCCTGTAGCAATGGCCATCTAGCATTTGCCTACAGCTTTCAACTGAATTGACCATTCTCCTAACTAATCCACCTGCCATTAATAGAAAAGACATGTATTTTTCTATCTCTAAGAAGTGGTCAAGCTGATTGATCTTTTGATAGTAAAATTGTTTTGCATATGAAGATAATTTGCACATAGTAGCAAACCTCAATAACACTACAATGTTTATAATTCTTCGGCTATGAATATCAGATTAAAAGACCTCAAAAGCACTAAGCCTGATATTTAATTATGATTTTTCTAACTTCACTAACGAGCGTTTGAAGCACAGTATAATTGTTTTCCTTTTTGTATAAACTGTATTTGCTCATATATGTATCTACCATAGATAATTATGTTAACAACTATATAATACTTGTATATATATATAAACTACTGATGTAATTATTGCTTGATAAATAAAATTGCCTTTGAAACCTAATGATGATGATAACAACAACAACAATAATAACAATTATTATTATTATAATTGCAAGCATTTTAATGAAAAATGGAAAGATTACAGATACTGTATTTTAAAAGAAACATCTGAAGAACTAGATAAATGTTTGTAAAATGTCTAAAAAATAAAAATATACTAAATGATTGGCAAAATGAAATAGTGATATTAATAATTAAAAACGATAAAATTACAAATCAGTCAATTTTGTACAAAATCTTTAGTAAGATAATTACAACTTCTCTGTAGAGTATTTTAATTATATACCAACTAATTGAACAAGCTGCATTTAAAAATTATTAAAACACAGTAGATCATATGCAGTTAATAAGAGAAGTTAAAAAAAAATTCAGCTTAGTATAAATAGATATTATGTTTGTAATTTTAAAATTATGAAATTGCATTTGATTCTGCATACATTTTTGCAATGAGTAAAGCGTTGAAACATGAAAACATAGACAGAAGATATTGCCAAATTCTGAAAAATATTTATCAAAATGCAACAACAATGATAGATTACATAGTGAAAAAAAAATAACATTTATTTATTTAGCATATAAATTTTTTTTAGCTTATTTATTACTAAAGAAAAGAAATCTGTGGAGATTTCAATTACAAGATAGATTTACTAGTGGCTTTATTAAGTCTTTTAATTCTGCTATTGTAATCATAGATTTAACAGTCATAAACTATGTGATTTACTTTTTTCCACATCTACATAAGTTATTTGGATATTAAATTTGTTTTCTGAAACAGATGATTGTAATTATTGTAGGTTGATCTTAATCTGTTGATGAGATTTCAGTAAAATCTAAGATGATCAAATCTGACTGGAACTGGAAAAAAAAAAATGTTTTGAACCTCATAAAATTTATATATATATATATGAAGTTCTTTGTTAAAAATTCCAAGTTGAGCATCCAGAATGGAATTTTGTTATGAAATGAATCTTATGAAGCTAAACATTATTTTAAGTTGTTGGCTAATTCAATATAATTAACAGCTCTGTATACATTTTCTGTGAGACAACTTTTTTTTTATATGAAAGAACAAGAAGCCAATAAAAAGGAGTAGATTTATGTGCATCAATATTTCTTATGACAAACTGAATTTAGAGATCTTCATACAAATTTAGTCATTGATCTAATTGTTATTGTTTATGATTATATTTTTAATTTTTACAAACATAACTTTTGTCTTATAATTTTTTAAACAATTTGATAAAATGAAACATTTTTCTAACAAGCATTTCATTATTTTTTGCTGAATTTGCATTCTAAAAATAATAGTATACTTTTTAATCTTCATATGCATATTAATACATTTTTATTATCATAATTTTCTATAATATATATATAATTTTTGCCATTAATAATTATTTTATATCAATGATTTACTTGTTTAACCTGTGAACAAGATGCAAAATAATTGATATTGAAAAGTGACCTGGGATTTTAAAAAAAAGATTGCCAACCATTGCTCTATACAATATACATAGTAAGACAGATAATGTACTAATTATTATATCATAAAGCCTCGCACAGAGCTTTTAAAATGCTTATTTCTAATAATATATATGTTATAGATCCACCAAGGGATTTATAGTACATTCATTTTCCATATGCAAAAAAAGTATCTACTATCGCGTACCGTTAAATTACACACTTGAGCATGGTAAAACAATATTTTCATTTAAATGGTGTGCACGAAGCTTATTCCCATTATACATTTTTTATGAGATGGAATTAAGGAAGTATTATTAATGATGATTTTATCATAATGATACAACTGCATCAATTAAACAAGTGATACTTATGTAAATACAATACCTGACTTTTTTTACGCCTAATGGAATCATTTATCCCGAAAACAAGATTGTTTATAAATGCCTTATATTCCATTTTTTCATTAATAAGTTTGTTTGTGAGGTTATCAAAAAGTAATAATTTAAATCTATCTTTAAGATCATGGATCTTTAAAATCATAGATATATCACTGTAGAATTAATTTTCATTTTTGAAGACTACTAACCATATTTTAATTCCAGTAACAAAATTTGACATGTCTGAAATGCCTTAATATCCCACACGATGAGTATTTCGTAGATATGATCGATAAATTATAAGTTAAAAGAATTCAGGATCTGTATTTTAAAGTTAATATTTGGATAAATTAAAATACAAATTCTAAATAAAGTGATTAAGTTAAACAAGACGTAACTTATCAATTGCATGTTTGTTTTAAAAATTAATACTATCACGTTTTATCATCTCTTAAAACAATTAATATCCGACTACCGCTATCTATACCGATAAAAAAAAATCCCCTCTGCTGATAACAGATTGTCTGAAATTATTTACCTATCCCATTGTTTATTTATTTTTAGAGGGTTTTTTTTTTTATGTTTGTTTTTAATATCCTTCAATATGGTGTTGCTTACAACTATTAGTTAAAAACTAATAAATTCTTGATTTGATGCTTAAAGTTTTAAATTATATGTTATCTATTTTTGTGATAGCTATATTTTATTGATTTATAACTTTATGTTGTATGGAACTATTTTTTAAAAATAAACGCTTTTCTTTAACCTTCATGTTTACAGTTAATTCATATAGAAGTAAAATACATGACTGACTATTTAGAGGGCTAAGATAATTATTAAGATTATGAAACTAATACTGTGAAGACAGGTTTGACATTTACTCAATAAGAAAATTATTAAATAAATGTTTTAGAAATGGTTAAAAATTTATAGCACATTAAATCTTTATAAATACAGTGGAATCTATTAAAATGAATTAATTGGTTCCAGAATGCCATTCATTATCATCACTAGTTCCTTGTGGCTTACATTGAAATACTGCATATAAAATTAATCGATTCCAGGTGCATGGATAAAACTAAAGATACCATTTAAGTTAAAGATAGACAGGGTTACAGAGTTTATGCAATGAAGATGTCTACCATTCTAGAATTTATTGTATGTCTTTGTACTTGTTGTATAAATCTTAATTTAGTAAGATAAAGTGTTCATTCTACTAGTTATTTGCTCTAGATGGCTCATTATAGCAGATCTCACTATATATACTTTCTACACAGTATAATTAACTGTATGGAGGAAAAGGATACCCTGTTATTGTGGACACTAAAAAATAATGGGAAAATGAGAAAATATATATACCCAGTTAATTAAGTTGTTAAAAATTCTTTTGATAAAATATAAAAAGTGAAAATAACTTTAAGTATATGTCATAAAAACTTTTTGACGTTTTTATTTACAAATAATAAATGATTGTACAAATAAATCATAAACTTTTAAGTTGAAAAATGCATTATATTATAATTGTAAGTTTTGTTTTTATAGTACATAATACACATATAATAACTCAGATTAATCAGAAACTTTCACCCTCTATCTTATAATATATACATATATATTTATTGGCTGATTAATACTGGATTGCAAACCATAAATATGGCCAGTTATCAGTGAAAAAATATCTAAGCTGTTTGCAACCTGCAAAATATCCGAGATTTATTTGACCTGAAGCTAACTGTCAGCAGATCATAGGGATAGTATCAGAAGTATTACTACCATGCCATGAAGCCCTGTGATAAAGTTATGATTCACCAATAAGTTCAGTCTCACAGGGTTAGAACATATTTATATAGACCATGGTGCTTTTGTGCAAGGAAAAATTAATTCATGTAATTCTGCTTACATTGTATAAAAGAGAAATAAAAATAATAATAAGGCTAGAGTATAGTACAATGTTCTTTTAAATGAACATGCCAGTAAAAATGCCTGCTTATGTATGCTCAAGGAAGAAGCAGTTTAATATTCTGAATGAAGAAAGAGAACATCTAAATGATTGTAGAAAAACAGAACATACTGTACTGATCAAAATCATGTGTTCATTCAACAAGACATAGAATCCAAGCACAAGTACAGTAATCTAGCATGTGCAAGATACACATTTCTGGAACAATACTAAACACCAGCTTATTTACATATGTTCCAAGGTCTATGATTATATGAGCAATGCTTTTGGAGATACTAACAAGTTTTCCACTACTCCAATCTTGGCAATGAAAACAGGAAGAGCAAAGAGACTTACAATCAACTGTACCATGATTGACCAATAATTGCAAAGAAGTATAATAATTACAGAATGTTCTGACTATAACTACAGTTTGGTCATTAGAAAGAAGGCTAAATTATTGAGCACTAGTTGGATAACTATTAATTAATAAATTCTTCACTATTCATTTAATAATAATAATAACAAGTAATTCCTGACATCAACAAATTAACAATGGTACAGATTATTGCCAATGTTAATTAATAATCATAACCATAACAATATTCAAGGCAATGTAAAACAAATAAGAGTCTAATTAATAATAATTAATGAGATTCCATTAATTAGGGGATGGGGAGTTAAGTATAATTAAATCAAATAATTAACAATAGAGATTTAGGCAAGGAATAGCAAAATACTACAATAGATAAATGATATAATATATATTTATTAAACAATTAAATATGGTAGTTTGATTATTATAAATGAAACAAAATATATGTGTGTGAGGAATGTCTATACAATCATTATTACAAATCTGATTATGGTCTAATCTATAATTGTGTGTCTCAGCAGATTACTTAAATAGATCATTTGGCATAAATAAATATAAATATTGGGTTTAATACATAACTGTGTGGTTAGTACATGAAATTTGGTTGGTGTGGTTAATACATCAAGGTTATGGAATAAATTAATCAGATAAACAATAGTGAATTATATCTTAATCCTCATCAGAATATCATGAACTTATGCATAATGGATTTTATTATGACCCTATACATATAAGTAATAATTGATGATGTGTGATTTTAAGAGTGTGCGATGATCACATTTCTACGAGATTTGGGAGATCACCCCAGATGGGTCGGAGCAAGGTGGTTTAGCCAAAACAAAAAATTGCAATTACATGATAGGGCCTAAATACTTAAATAGCATGGGTTGCAAAGAGCACATGATTATGTCTTAAGGATAGCATTTCAGGTTTATAAATAAATCAATACTAATCAAGATGGTATTATGTTATAATTTGCAATCACCTACATGAATGAGGTCACTTAAAACATTCTGGATGGCTTTGTTATATTTGCACAAGAGTGAGAATATGCCTGCACAATAGCCAAAAACATATCTCTGAAAAATAGTGGCACAAGCTAGTGTGTTTGAATGCTTTATCCATATTTACCATACAATTATCCATTGAAAGTACCTGAAATAGATTCCCAATAGGAAAAACATCTACCTTGAGGGGGAATGAGGAATAGTCAAGGTATTCTGAAATTCCAAGATGCATGGCAAAGCAAGAAAATCAATGAATTAATTGATTGTAACAATACCTTCATAATGCCTGCAACATATGGATAATTTGTGTCACTAGTGACTATGAGAAACTAATTAATACCTGTTTAAAATAGTATGCTATCTGACGCAATGGAATGCATAAATGCAAACCATCCCCAGTCAGTTAACCAATGCTGCCTAACATATATAATGAGTCAGAATCTAAAGATTAATGGGAATAAATTACTCTCTCCCACACCTCTAAAATATCTCTCTACAGTTCTATAATAATCAATACGCATACAATTGACATATTAATTATATAGAATAAAACCATGGATCACACACATGCAGATAATACATTGAATATAAAATTCACTTCTGGTGGGTTTTACTTAAATAAATTTGCAAAACATATTTCAACGATTATGTAAGAATTTAATTTATAGTTAACGAGGATAGCTGAGTACAGGCATTAAAGCTTCACCTGTCATTTAAATAGTAAACAATATTATATGAAATAATTGGTATTAAACCAAGTGAGTTTTAGGATAATTAACTTTTAAGCAAAATTTATGTCTCCAACAATTCAATAGGAGAAATCCACGAGCAGTAGAGTTTAAACTTCTCACTAGGTTGGATACCGACTTGGCATATTAAGAATAAATCAAAATAACAACAAAAGAAAAATAAATTTCAATCTAGATTGCCATCTTTAATTTAAATTGTATAGAAATTATTTAACATTTTACGGAATAGCTTTGAAGAAATATATAACAGAAATCTTATAAATATAGTTTTAAATAAAATGCTAAATTAATAAAGAGTTCAGTAGGTGACAGCAATGCAGATATTTACCTTGGCCAACTTGTTGACACGAAGGTGGTTGGTGGATCATGATCATATACTGATTTTGCTAGAAACAGCCATTGGCCAATAATTAAGGTTCACATTCAGCAGCATTTTCTTCGAACAGCTCACTTAATTAGACCCAATTGTTTTGGGTTTTGGCATTGTGAGTGGAAGATGAGAGTTCCAGAGGCATGGGGAACTAAATGGTCATTTTCTTTATCTGGACATAATGTATTTCATAAGTTAAATTTGCATGGATTAAGTTAACACTCTAACAGAAAATAAAAAAAACAACAACCCTCAATAGCCGAAAATTCAGCTATTTATACATAATATGAATTTCTAGATAATGCTGTTATTGGTACTTTGAGGTAAGATATTTTATTCACATTGCATCATATCTAAAAAACCAGGACATGATCCTTTGTTTTCCTTACATTTTTTTACATGTTAACTCTGAATGAATTCTTGCCAGCCATTGTCTCAAACTCAGTATACTTGGTTATATTTTTAATTGATCCACGTTTCCATATATGGTAATGGAAAAACCGATCAATTAGCCAAGTGAAATTTTAATAAATAATCTTTTGCCTCTATAAAATTTTATACATTTTTTTAAAATGAGACAGTGATCCACCAAAATCACCAGATTTAATGATTACATTGTGTGACGCATAAATATCCATTTTGCCTTATATAAATTACTAGTAAAAATTATTTAAAATATACATAATATTATTGATTTGTCCTACACATATACACATACATGAATTAAATGGGCAAAAAAAAATCAAATTGTTTGATAATTTATCAAAATAAATTTCTGTTTAAAATATTTAAATTTTAGTAGAGATCCACCCAGATTCACATACATACATAAATATTGTGACCATCTAAATGGGCACGAGGAATTGAGATGCTTTGTATCTGCATTGAATAGTTATTTTTGCTGGAAATTGTTTAAAGCTTAGATATGGATTGCTTATGCAGTTGATTGACCACTTTATAAGTATTCATTATTATTATTGTGGTTAGTGAAGTATTTAATGCCAGAGAGAGGGGTTGTTATTATAGGAATTGGTATATTTGGGCAGGAAAATGCAAAGTTAATTTATATTAGTGTAGTATTGGTTGAATGGTTTCAAAATCCTTACTCTTTAATACTTATCCTTTTGTCAACAATTAATAGCCATTTCAATTATATTTAGTTAAGATAGTTTAATATTTAGGTTGCAGTACATGTGTATGCATGTATGACTCTGCATCATTTTCATTTCATTTTCATCTGTTAATAACAGCAAACAATAGTACATGTACAATAAAAAACATTTAAATTACAGTAATTATCTTAAATAATTTAACAAATATATATTTCTTTCCAATGATTAATAGATAGTTGAATCAATGAACTATTTTACAAATTAAAGAAATTATTAATCATTTTTGTTTAATAGTTAATTAATATTCATTTTTCTTTCAAGTTTGTAAAAGCTATTTATTTTATTATTATTTTTGTCTTGATTTAATCAGAGTGATTTTTTTAGAAAAGATTTTTTTTTTTTGAATATGTAATTAGCTTAGATAGAAAAGAAGCGTGGGAGTAACCTTGTGAAGGGAAATGACCTTTTGCTAAAGAGAGTTATTTAACAAAGATCTCCAGTAAAAATTTCTTATTATATATTGTAATTGTAGCCAGTAAACAGTGGCTCATTATTGTGAAAATTAAAGCCAGTTGCTGAAGTCAAATTGATTTTAAAAAGGCTTTGGAGTAAAACTTCGAAAGGATCTTAAGAAACTTATTATGGGAAAAGTTAATTAGGATGTAATTCTAAATTTAAAAAAAAGGTACATTAGTTTACTTTGCTCCCCTTGATTTAAACATTTTGAATTAACCTCTTCATAACTATTGCTCTTTTAAAAATGTATGTTAATAATGTCCAGTCTACATTATTTCATTTAATTGTCATTTTAAATAAGAATAAATTGCATGAATATTATTGTTGTATCATTAACCAATGTGTGTCTTTTAATATACCTGGAAAATGCATGCAGAACTATTTTACAGAATATATTTTAATTTTTCACTATTTTCGGTGTTATGTTTTTGTGAGGATTAAACATAAAATTAAGGATATGCATATTGTGATAAATCATGCCATGTTTAAATTCATCATAAAGAGATGACAGTATTTATTTATCGGGTATTTCTGGAAATAATATGTATTTTAAATGAAGGAAATAAAATGTGAGTTACTTCAAATTAAGTATTTGCTTAAATCGAATGGAAGGACTGAAATGCAGGATAATTTCTGTTCTCTTCGATAAAAAAGAAAAGAAAAATGCACTATAGTAATAAAGTATTAATTGTGGAATTACTAATGAATCGTGGTATCTTAATTGGCAATATTTAAAAATAAACTATGCATTTAATAAATTATAAAGTGTCAAATGCTATTCAAGAAAACTACTAAGAATAATTGCGTACGTAATTTAAAATTGCTATGGAGTCAGTGAAATAATTCCTGTTCAACAGTAGCTAAAAATGTTATATTTTCGCCATAATAAAAAGAGAAATTGATTGCTTATGTGTGATTTGGTACCTCAAATAGATATGCTATGAACATTGGAAGTGCTAGGTCATGTTTAAGTTATGATTATATTTTTTTAGTTGTCCTACAGAAATTCATTTTTATGTTTAAATTCAGTTTGGAATCCGTCCCATATCATTTCATAAACCCAGAGTAAAACTTTGCAAGTGAACTTTTATTTTAAGTTACAAAACAAATAACTTTTGTTTCTTTATTTTTTTTTATTGCTTGTCATTATTAATGTATATTATAGATAGATATGCTTACTTATTATTATGTTTTATTTATAATTTGGGTTATTTTGACCTTCTAGATCCTCTCCGAAGCGTATCCAAATGAGGAATATGCTGGTAAAAATTGATTTTGTACAAATATGTCTTATTATTCTTTTACGAAGGTAAAAGAAAGAAACATTTTTTTAAATATATTATTAGAGAGGTTTATATTTATTTTGTATACTTTATTATATCAAAGTGAGAATTTTGTTCTTTTTAAAATCAATGAACGTATAATAGAAATAGTTTGCTAGATATGAAAGAAAGTTCGTTCGTAATAATTATAACTATTAAATTTTAAAAGTAACCTAAAGTTTATTCTGAATTAAAAGTCATACCTTAATGCAATATTTAATTATCATGTTGCCTGCATAGTGTGTAATTTAGAGTTAATTTTATATATACTTTTGTTCATGGGTGTGTGTCTGTTTTGCACAATTATGACATTTGTTTGATAAAGTTCAGTTTGTGAATATTTTATGTATAAATTTTGGATGCTGTTGTATTCTACTGAGTTGAACAGATTAGTATGTTATCTGTATGTATTTATCTGCCAGCGTGTATTTATAATGTTCGATATTTAGAAAAGCTTTGAGAATGGAAAGAAATCTGATTGCGTTATAATGTTTGTAGGGATAAAAGATTTTGCTTATTTAGTATATGTTTTTCTATGAGTAGAGCCTAGTTTATATTATATGCGTATGATTAAATGATATTTTTTGAAGTTAATTGATGTTTTCTTAGGGCCCTGGTGATGAGGAAGAAGTCCCCACCAATAGTGTATTTAGAAGTAGATGAGTTATTGTTGAAGTATGATTAAATGATGTTTAGGAAGTTATGTGACATTTTTTTTATATTCTTCGTGATGAGGAAAGGTTCCCCACCAACAGTGTATTTAGAATCAGATGAATTATTGTAGAAGTGTTCAGTAAGAGTTTATCTGCTCATGTAGATTTCCCTTATAACGTATAGTCTTATAATCATGAAAATATAGCTCTGTGTTAATTAATATATGGACAAATAAATTGTTAAATTAATTCTTGATGCAATATTAGTGTCTTATTTTATTGATGAATTACGACATTGTCCAAAATAAAATAATTGTATGATATTTTCTTATTGAATGGAGAGTTCGTAGAAAAGATTATTTTATATTATTGCTGCTTGAACATGCACACACACGTGTAATATAAATAATATCGTGTATATAAAGTATAGAGTTATTGAAATGAAAATGAGAAATAAATGTTTTGAAATACATTACATTCATTTAAATAGAAGTATAAAGTTATTGAGATTAAAACGGGAAATAAATATTTTAAAATTCAGTGTTTTTATTTAAATAAAGGTCATAAATCATCAAATCATCAGAATGAACAGGATTTTGTTGCTATGCATGAAAGGTATACATAATTGAAAGTGATTATTTAGTCAATTAGAGAAAGTTGCTTTGTTGAGAGCCAAATATAATGAATTAGATTTATTTTATTAATCAATAGTAATATCCTCTCAAAGGTATTTTTTTGTGCTAATAATATAACTTGTTGTTTATTTAGTGTCATGTAGATGAAACATGTAGGCAAAGCATGTGTTCGAAGTCAGAATATTTAAGTTTTGTTGTTAATTTGCTTTGATAATAGGGATAATCCCAAACTGATGCTCAAAGTTTATTTGATAATTTAAAAATCTGTAAGACAAGTAGTCCAATTGTAAATATCATGTTAAACCAAATTTATTTTAGTGTAATAAATGATTTGTTTATTTATTTAAAATCTTAAAACTGTGTCTTGAGTTATATTGTATACATTTGTGTTTCCATTTCCACATCTCCACTTTTCATAAATCTATTATAGAGTAGATATATTATTTTATAGTTATGATATTAGATTTTCTGGTGTCTGACAATATTGTTTTTTTTAATCCAAACATTATAAGGAACATTGCCACTGGATAAATGTATTAGAAAGGTTGCCAAGTTAGTATATTTGTTAGATGATGATATGAGATTAAAATACCCTATTTCTGTCATTATCTTATTATTGAAACACAGTAGAATATTTTAGTCAATTTGTTTCATTACATTTTATCATACTTTAGAATTATAATTTATGGGCCAATGTATTTTATTTAATTCAACTGTGTTTGTTAAGTTCCCTGAGATCTTGTTGTTTATTTTTTGATTGGCATTAAAGTAGATGTTTAGATTATGATATGCCAAGTCATAGAATTGTTTAGTATTATAATTATAGCAAGCTGATATATGTTATATTTGGATGAAGGAAGAAATTAAGTTTAAAGTATATTTTAATAGACTGTACCAATAAACATTATGATTCTTTATCATACAATTAATTAACAAAGGAATTTACATTATATTAAATGTTTTGTAATATTTCTTCTTTTATTCATTTATCATCATATATCTTATGAACTGCCTATAGCCTCCCACTGAGCTGAGCTGAACATAAACTTAAATATAGAGTCTCAGTAATAATTTTGTATTATATATCTTATTATATTGTTCTATTCATTAACAGAACTGGCGCCTGGGCATTTTGCTCATGTAATATATATGAGCTGTGTTGGGAGTGTAGGTTATAATATATATATTGTGCCCTTATCTATAGGTCATAATAGGGTAGAATGGTCAATTACTAAAAAATTTTAAATTTTAAGATATGTTTGTATGATATATAAATAATAGTAGGATAATTAGATTTTATAGTACAATTTAAAGCTGAAAATACCTGGTATATAAAAGTGTAAGGGATTATTTTAAAAAAGAACAGTTAAATAAAGCTTAATTATATCCTTGCTTATGGTTGTAAAAGCTGGCCATATAAAATAACACAGCTATAAATAGTTAAAAGTATATTAATAATTCGAGTATAATATTTTAAAACTAATAAATTAAATAAATGCTATATGTAATATTATAATTATAATTAATATTCAAATTTAATCTAATATATTTTAAGATAAACTTTAGGATGGTGAGAATTATATTTAGTTCTACATTTTAAATTATTTTCCAAATTTTTATAAAATATATCAGTTTTGGTAATTTAGACCGAGACGTAAATCAAATCATCTGATAAAGTTAGTAATCATGTGACTGTATATTATATACCTTCACACACACGCTTGTTAGAATAATAATAAAGTTTGTGAATTATGGAACTAAATGTAATTGCTGTCTATCGTTGAAATAAAAGTTGAAATATTAAATGTTATTTTAATAATTGTTTTAAAATTTAAATGATTTTGATTAAACTATAATTGAGTTTAAAAATACTATTCTAAGTAATATTTCAAATCATTACGTCATAAATGTCTTATTTGAAAAATCTAGTCTGTTATAAAACTAAAAAATGTGTAAATTTGTTCGCGCGCTAAAAAAGTCATTAGCCAATCAACAGAGGTATTTTAGCAGACAAAATATAAGAATTAGACGAAGCGGGAGAAAGTAATGTGTAAGTGAAGGAGGAAGTAACATATTTTTTTAGCTGAATAAGACCGTAAGCTAGAAAAGTGATATAATTTTAAAATTTTGTATTTATTTTAAAAGTTTTTTTTTAACATATAATATTTTGACTGCCTTTACATGAAGGGCTAATTTTTAAAAGTTTTCTTGCCAGTGATTTTATTCAAGTTTAGCCAAAACCTTGCAGTAAAAATGGAAGTACTAAAGGAAAAAATACCTAAAAATATTGCTAAAGGAAAAATATTTGTAAAGTGCCTCGATACAGCTTTATTTATGCTCAACCAGAAACTTATTATTGTAACTCAGAGAAATATAATTTGGACGCTATACGGAAAACTTAAAAGAGAAGTTATTTGCCGTCAGGAAAAATTATGACGCACAATTTATAAGGCTACTCTGAAGTTTTTTTTTTTATTCTTCTCTATGGAAAAAATTAAGATGCGTTTATCATAAAGAAAAAATTATGTAAAAGTTATAATGAAGAAAGAATGTTTATCTTTTTAAAGGAAACATTACAAAGTATATAGTTACCAGAATTTTAAAAGAAAGGAAAAAGTTATAGAATAATAATATGAAAGAGTCATTATTTTTTTTTATGAAAAAAAGAACAGAAAAACTTTCTCTAAGAGAAATTGGAAAATATAAATCTAATATACTTAATAAAATGGATCCATGGAAACCGAAAAATTTACTGAATATTTAAAGCAAAGTACCTAGAAGATGCATCATAAAAGTCACGTGGGAAAATCTTAGCAGAAAATATTAGAAGAGAATATGTAGACGTTTTCTTTACGGGATTAACTAATATCATAATTAATAATTGTATTAAATATTATGAAAAACCAAGGATTGTCGTCTATGAATATTTATTAAACAGAGCAATAATTGTTTTGCCTTAAAATAGAACATTAAGTGACTGAAGAAGAAATAATAAACATTTTTTTTTTAGCTTTAATATGAACGGTTTTCAAGAAAGTTTGATAAAGAAGTACAGTAAATATAGTTTAAATATTTTACTAAATTATTTTAGAATATAAAATGCTATGTGAGATTAGGGAAAACATATAAACATAAATTTAGTAATATTGAGATTTAAATATAATAGCTTGATAAAATTATTAGAAATATTGTTTAAAAATAAAGTGTATGTATGTGAGTCTTATATCTACAAGAATCAAATGGATGGTGAAGCCTATGGAATGCGATCGAGAAGATAAAGATCGTTTGGTAATATTGATATTTATTTATAATGCATAATGTATTTTTTTTAGATCATCTATTGATTAAGAATGAAGTGTGAAAGTTTAAATTATATGTACACATTTTATACAACATTTTTAACATATAATGAGATAGGAGTAATTCGGAATATGCATGCAATAATTTATTTAAAGTATATTAATAATATAATTTAACAGAACAATTGTGTGATTCTTTTGAACTTTCATGTGATAAAGTATTCAGATATTTTAAAATAGTTTGTATATGATTAAATATACGGAGGAAAGTAGTAAAAAGATTTTCTTATAGAACAGTGGAATAGTTTTGAAATAAATGAATTTTATTATTGTTAGAAATGCAGATATGTATTTGTCGATGTACAGTATAGAAAAATCTTGAGAAATAAGATCGGATAGTGACTTGGAAGTACTAGTGGAGAGGAAACCAAGATGATGTTTTTTTTTTAAGAAATAGGAAAATAAAGGATTTGGATCATATTTAGTTTTGTGTGATTTCAGTATAGTTAACTAAGCCCTATAACTGAACACATATAGTTTGGACAGTGTTTTTTTTTGGCATATTTTTAAACTTTTTGATGTTATAATAAAGCTGAAGAAATAGCTTTAGCATCGTTCCTATAATAGAGGTTGGTAGACAGGTAAAGGTCACTCCTCTATAGTGTCTTTTAATTCACTGTGCCATGATTGTCAAGATTTATGACGAGTAATATTCTAGTTATATTTTGATCCTATGCATCTATCTTCGCTATCCTTATTTCGTGAATCTGCATCGGTCAGAAAGATATTTTCAAAGAAATAATGAATAAAATAGAATTGAAGATATGTTATTGTTTGTGTAAGAATAGTTTATTTGCTGGAATGTATAAAATTGTGTAACTTTAAAATTGAAAGTCCAAAATATCATAAAGAGAGAAAGAATCATATAATACATTGTAAAATTAATTCGGAAATGAATATAAGATTTTTGAAAAGAAATCTAAACCAAGTATTTAATTTTTTAAAAGTGATAATAAAATTTGAATGAATTTTTTGTTAAAATAATATTTAGAAAATAAGTATTGCATATTTATTAAGAAAATAGTTCAATAAGGTATAATAAACATATACTTGTGCATGGTATGTTAATAGTTGTAATTATATCATCCGAAGTAAGGCTTGAATGAGAATATTAGGATTAATAAACATCGGATAATGAACAATAAAAACCTAATACCGAATGTAGAATAATGTTTTGACTTTGTAAGATTCCATACAACCAATATAAAACTAAAATTTGTTCTTTTGTAGAATTTTACTACGAATGTAAATTTTGTAAAAAATATAATTTTAATAATATTAGGGATGCAAAGTGTTTGTGATAAGCATATAAGAAATGCATTTTGTAATAAGCTAACCATAATAATAAATCAAGTAATAATACTGTATTTTCTTAAGTGTTAAAAAAAAAAGATAAGATTTAATTAGGAAAACTAAATAATATTTTTTGATTTCATTTTATAAACTAATAAATTAAGTTGAGATAGGAGAGTAAGGGATATCCAATGTATATAGTGTAAAAATATTGTTAATTTATTTATGTTGTTAATAAACTTTGTTTTTTTTTTAAATTTATTTTAAAGTTGTGTCCGCGTTGTTATTTCTCCACATGGATGCATGAAATCACGATACACTTATAATTGAAACAGACATATAGTTTTTGCACAAAAAGGTAAACATAAAAGTGTTATAATAATTTTGAGAATTCATTGGTATGTTAAAATTAAAAGATTATAATTTTATATTATTTATTGGTCATAAGTCGGTTGCCACAATATTACATTAAATTATATGCTAATGTTGCCACACGTATTCTGTTGTCAGATTATTAAAATACTACCACGTACGTATTTATTTATTTTAATTTAGGAAGAAATAAGATTATATATTATATTATTATTGTTATTATTATTTTATTATTGTTAGTTGATGTGTAGTAGATTATGACATAAAAATTCCCTTTTCATATTTTACTACCGTAATTTTAAATCAGTTAGAATACAATTTATGAACCTGAGATTTTATTTTATTTTATTTTACTTCATTTTATTTAATCAAGCTAGATTCTTGTTATAAAGAAGATTGAGATATGATTATTATTTTAATCGTAGTGTATAGAGCTTAGAAAGTCGTAAGAATACTATGAGTTAGTTATTTGGTATAGTAAAGAGGGGGAATAGTGTTCTTATGCCATTGAGGTAGTATCGTGTGGATAATGTCTCAATGTAGTCTATCTCGTTTCCCGTATTGTGACTCCATGTCTCATGAAAATAGTAAATATTTGTTAATTCATTTTAAAATTGAACCGAATTTGTATTTTAAAATTAGAGCTAGTAATCATTTTAATTAATGCTGAATATTTCATTTATTTATTTGTTAACTGAGCTAGAACCCGTAATATTCGTTATAAACAATATATTTTGGGGTGAGGATGCGCGGGGGGAGGTTAGAATATATATATGCTATTACCTATTTCTAGATACTGATGGTAACTACATGCATACATTGGATTCAAACCTGTGCTAGTGGTTATCTAATTAGCGACAGATGAAGCACAAACATGTATAACAATATTTACAGCTTCAATACACACATTAAAACAAGTGAATAATAGATTTAATGAACCATTAATTTGACAGAAAGAGTTTAGATTTTATGTTAATAGATTTTTATCTCGGGGATAATTAAAACACAAAGAAAATTAGGAATATTAACATTTGCATGAGTATAATGTAATAGTATCATTTAAGACCACTACTCCTTTCTGCATCATTCACATGTTTGTTGATTGAATAAAATGTCTAAATGTATACTATGAATAATAATAAACATATTTATCAAGTTATGTAAATGGAAGTTTTTTTTATGACCCTTGAATTTTAGATTATGATCCAATGTTACTCCTAAATAGAATGGATATGATTGTATTTTAATCTATTGTTGTAAAAGATTATATATAGATTATAAGAATTTCCTTTTCTTGTTGATGAGATGAAAAATTAAGCATGCTGTTTATGTTGAATTATGAATAAGATCTCAATCTTTGAAAATAAATAAATAATAATAATCCTCTTGACACTGTAATTACAGCAAATTCTTTTTACATGATGGAGCACATCCAATAGCAACATAATCACCATTAAACCATGTTTTCTCTTTCTTGAGAAGATATCAAATATGAATAATATATTCATGATCAAGAAATTGTTTAACTTTTATCTACTTTATCTAAAATCACAGGTGAGTTTTCATGATTAGTTTGTAGCAATATTAAATCTGTGTATTGTATAAAAACAGGGTTAATGGCATGTATGACAGACTTTTTGAATCTAAAACCTTAATGATATTTGTGTAATCTGATAATTTAAATATTGGAATAAATATGGTTGCAAATAGATGAAGCAAAAGTGATAAAAAAAAAACTTTATGAGGTACTTATGGTTTATAAATGTAAAAATGAATTGTGAAATACATTAAAAATGTGCCAAAGTAAAAAAAAAGCTAGAAGTTATAACTGATCAGATCAACACATGTAAGATCTAATGGTCTTAAAGAAGATTTAAATTTGAGGTAAATCTCAACACTTATAAATGTAGAAAAATTTAAATAAACAATACATTATTGCACACTAAAAAAATAATATCTCTTGTCATACTATGTTGAATACATCAGATTTATCTAATCATCAAAGTTAACCAATGTTAGGTCCTGATAATATTTGGATGAATGATTGATAGAATCATGAATGCTATAAGCTACTTATAAAAGCCTCCAGTATAATAGAAAATATATACCTGTGACTCCATATCTCCAAAATTTTTTATAGCAGTGCTGCAAGAAGTATTTTGTGGATTGAAATGGGAAACTAAAGGAGTGAAAGTAAATGGAGATTATTTAAGTCATTTAGATTTTGCAGATGATGTAGTTGTTTTTGCAAATAATGCTTCGGAGTTGCAGGAAATGTTGCAGGAGTTATCAGATGAAAGTGGGAAAGTAGGACTAAAGATAAAAATTAAAAAGACTAAAGTAATGTTTAATCGATTTGCTCAAAATGTGAAAATAAACATTGATTATGATGAATTAGAAGAAGTTAACAGTTACAAATACCTTGGTCAAATTATTAATACAGATGGAAACATAATGGAGAAAATTAATCATAGAATTAAACTTGGTTGGAATGCTTTTGGTAGAAATAACTTGATACTAAAAGGAAATATGGCTATGTGTTTGAAAAGGAAGATTATTAACAAATGTGTTTTACCAGTTCTTACTTATGGATCTGAGACTTGGACACTTAATAAAAGAGCGATACAGAGACTTCACACCACTCAGAGAAGTATGGAGAGAAGCATATTGGGAGTAACAAGAAGAGATCGAAAACGCAGTGTATGGGTCTTACTGACATCATTAAAAAAATTAAAAGATTGAAGTGGAGTTGGGCTGGACATATTGCTAAAAGAGATGATAGTAGATGGACAATTAAAATCTTAAACATGATTCCAAGAGATTGTAAAAGACCCAGAAAGAGACTACATGTGAGATGGATGAATGAAATAAGAAAGTGTGCAGGGGTGATGTGGAGAAGAGAAGCTAAAGATCAGAGAAAATGGATTGAACTTGAAGAGACCTTCATCCTGCAGTGTATTGATAATGGTTGTTGATGATGATGATGATGATATACCTGTTAAACCCATGTCCAAGAATTTGTGCCTGGACTGGGTGAACTTTGAATTTTTGGGAAGGTTTCAAAAAATTGTTAAAACTTTTCTAATAGATAGTCAGTCCACAATCAATCTAGCCAATATTTAATAATAGTTAGCAAATGAATACTCAATTATAATTAGCTAGAATATAAAGATGCCCGGTTAATCTGGATTGGTCAGATGATTATTGATTTGCTGACTATAAAAACAGATAATATAATTGTAATAGAATCAGTCTTCATCATTGAAGAGAGAAATGCCATACTGAGTTTTACAGGTGTGGAACTCATAGCTAACTTTGAGTTTTACAGGTGTGGAACTCATAGCTAACTTTCCATTTAATAATCAATATTTTTTATCAAAATATGAATATAAAGGTTATCTAAAAATTGCATTCGGCTTGTAAATAAATAAAAAATTATTGATGGAAAAAATGTTTTACAATTTTAGGTGATTATTTAGTGAGATTGTTTTCTGGAAGATAAGTTAATAAAATGATTAATAACAACAATAATTTATATATATAAAGAGTATAAACAAGCTTTTTTAATGGTAAATGCTACAAGAGAAAGCATTCAAATCATCTTTATCTAGGATTGTCCCCATCCCCAGATCAGTTTCGAGCAAAAAAAAGCTTGTTTAGCATGCTTTTTATATTAAATGTTTGTAAATGCAAGCTATATAGGTCATGTGACATATGACTTGATTTTATATATATAATCAATAAAATTAATCAACCTTTAGACAATAACAATCAATGATCTCAACCATAAGACAATCTCCTTTTAACAATAAAAGTGGAATCCCTTGACAAGAAGTTGAGATTGTTATTGGTATTGTCTAAGTGTTGACTGATTTTAATAAACCCAGTTAGCCTTGCATATTATTACCCCTTTTATTTAAGTTATATATATATATATAATAAAAATCTCATGTGCATTTTTTTGAGTGATCATTTATGATTAGTCATGGGAAAAAGTAATTACACTTTATTTCAAATTAGCACTGAGAATAATGTCCAGATTTAATATATTCTATGGAAATCAGGATTAAACACAATACTACTCAAGACTTAATAAAGAAAAACTTCAACTGATACAAAATGACTAACACTTTTTTACAAACACTTTCTACTCTCTTGCTTTGCATTAATTTACTGAATATTTAACAATCAGAAATCTAATGCAATCCAATTTAACTGACATCATTTGTCTTGATAATAACTTCAAAAGAAGAATATTGTTCTCAGTAAACAAAGTATAATTAAGATCATCAATTTTTTTATCTTGACTGAAAAAAATAAAGCAGAAACTATGTTTTTCTCCAACATGTCTGAATGAAGTAGGAAGACTTATTTTTATAAATATAGTATTACATTCTTTATTATATATCAGATGATTAAAAAGATGATCATTATTGACTTTATTTTCCAACATAAGTAAAAATATCTAAGTAGTGGAGAGAATAATGAACATACCAACTTTGTTGAAAGAGGGAGATATATAAACTTTATATGACAATATATTATTACAAAAAAGTATTTGCTAAATTACTATTTTGATAAGCCCTTTTTATTTTAGTGAAGGACTCAATTAGTTTAAATTGTACTCATGTAAAATAAATCTCAGAGAATAAGACCCAGAAGTTTGAGTTTATCAAGTCTTAAAAAATATGCAACTTGATTTAATTTTTAAAAAACAAATAAATCAATCATTTTTCATATTATGTTTTTCAATGATACTAATAATATAAATAGAATTTAACAAAGATTTTGATCTTGATTTCATACTAGAAGGATAAAAAATATCACTTCAACAAATCAACTTTACTAGGATAATTTATTTTTTTCTTTGCACAGTTCTTCAGTTGTTGTAATCTTATTGCTATAGTATATATTTCTAAATAATATATTTCTTTAATATTATAAAAAATTGTTAAAAAGAAAAGAAGGTTTGAATATGAGAGAGTATATAGAGGATAAAAATAGAGTTGGGAAAATAGAGAATGAGAATCAACAATGACAAAATGCAATTGGTATAGATGAAATTCTAGTGGAATTTTGAAAATTGTTTTATTAATAAGATATTTATGAATAAATAATTTTATAAGATTTTATAATTAAATGAAGCTCATTCTCATGTTTTCAAGATTCTATTAATAATAACAAAAACAGGACATAATAATAGATAAAAATTTGATAATGATGAACATAGTTTTAAATTTGGAAAGAAAATCATCCAAGCATCATGATATTAAAAATGACTTTGCAGAAAAAAATTAAAATGTATATGAAATCATATGTGACTTTTATTTACTTCAAGAAAGCCTTTGACAGAGTGGATTACAAATTGTTGCTTCAAATTATGAAGAATGTAGATCTCGATTAGGAGAATGGAAAGTTGACTCCAAATTTAAATAATTATCAAAGCACCAAAATAGATGGGAGATAATAAGAATAGTGTTAATATAATGAAACAACTTTGCTCACTGCTACTCTATCTGTTCAACTTATTTATGAAAAATATAATAATTATCATGATTTAAAAAAAAAAAAAACAGAAAATAAATTAAAATTAATAGTAAGGATATTTATAACATTCTTTATGCAAATGATATGGTTTTAATTGCAGATTATTTAAGATGCTTAATATGCTTTTAAAAGTATACATATTGGTAAAATTAAAATTATGGCAGTGGATTAACATCAAATAAAAGAATGATCAAATTTCTGGACAAATAATATAAATCTGAAACAAATTAAGAAATTTTGTTATTTGGATAATGTGATTAGTGATGACATCAAATGTCTAATTTAAATTAAAATAAGAATAATGTTGGAAAAATAATATTTTCAAAATAAAAATACTTTATTATTAAATAGACATACTGATATAAAATAGAATAAAATATAAAATTTTTATTTGAAATATATTGATATATAGATACGAGATGTGACTTTGAAGAAGATTACCTAGTATAAATTGAATGTAAAAGACTAATGATTAGTTATTGTGAGAAATCTTTAGTGGAAAAAATGCTGCTGAACATGATAAACTTGAAGAAAATAAAATTCCTTGGGTAATTTTTGAGATATTATGTTTTTCTGCAAATTGTTTTGGAGGGTAAAGTTTTGGCAAGAAATTGAGGGTCAGACCAAAGGCATCTGGCTGATTAACAGTGACATGACCCTTGCCTTTTAGAAGCTGATATAAACTAGCATCATATCAGAAGTTAATAATACAGATGAATAATCCGAAGAAGCTTTAGTGTCTACAATAGGACATCCATTTCAGAATCACTATTTGATAATACTTTATATATATATGTTACTAAAAAATTAGATTTTATATCATTGATCCAGCTTTCACGTTGTTAAAAAAAATCATTACTGTATCAGCCATATTAGATGCTATCTTTTTAAAAAATTAGATGTAGAAATTATAGTACTATAATTTATTCCATACAAAGTCATTTCACTATTCCAATTATTTTAACAATCAATTCATAAACTACACCTTTACCCTGCTTAGCGATAGCAATTGGTCCTCCAAAACTCATCGTTAAGCAAGAATATCATATACAAAATACGTAATTATAATGGGGGTCTATGGGAAAAAAATTGGTTGGTTCCAGTCGATGTAAAATATCCACATTGGTTTCCAAGCTCAAAGATTTTTTTGATTTTTTCATGACAATGATGACTAAATACGGTATCTAAAAAGAAAAGTTTTATATCACTAGGGAAAAAAAATGCATATTTTTACTTTAAAAAGTACAGAACAGCAAAAAGAAAGAGAAAGTGAAACTAAATTTGAATTTAAAAGTTTTTATATTCTTCCACAGAAGTTTTTCATCATAATGAAAAAAAAATCCATACTAAAGTGCTTTTTTTTTAATTTGTATTACAGTATATATGTTTATTACTTATGTGAAATTATTCAAATTAAAAAACAATGTTTAATTATTAATTATTTAATTGAATATAAAGACTTATTACTGTACTCCACAGTAACAAAATGTTTAATGCTTATCATAAAGCAGTCAACTTTAGGGAAAAAAAATCAACTTATTTTAAAAGTAAAAAATCTAACTTATAATTTTCTAAAACATACTGCGAGGTTTATTTTTCTTACTGTATATTTTTAGTAATGTAATAATGCCCCCACCCGAGTAGAAAGATTATTAATTAAATGCAATCTGTTTTTCTTTTTAAACTTTTCTAATTCAACATTTGCGTTTTAAAATGTTGTTTTTCTTTTGATTTGAAACATCTTGAGTATAAACAACATGTTTATTAATGAAGTTACAAAATCAATAACTATTTTTACATAATTATCCAGGTGTTCTAAAAATAATATATCGTACTTAAGAAACACACACACACAGTTTAATATTCATATTTAGTGTTTTCCTGAAAGTTTGTGATGATGATATTTTATTTGTCATGTACTGTATTTATATATTGGAGTATTTGTATACAGTATTATCAACAAATTTAAAATCCTTCTCCTTTTTCTTTTCAAAAACTTTATTTTCTTATCTCAATACTGAACACATATATATACTGTATATACAGTATTTATATAATACAAAACTCCAACGTTTCAACTGTTTATCTTCATACAGTCATTTTCAAGGATATCTCTTTTCCACTGCTATATTTTATTACTCTTTCTTTTACATTATTTAATTACAAATCAACGTTGAAACGTTGGAGTTTTGTTTTTGTATTATATATATATACTGTATGTGTTCAGTATTGAGATAAGAAAATAAAGTTTTTGAAAAGAAAAAGAAGGATTTTTAATTTGTTGATATTATTGTAGAACATATATACGTATTTTAAAAGAAAAAGTGGATTAACATTTGCTGTGTTATTTATTATATATGATGTATACAGTACTATAGATTCAGTAATTATAGATATTTTAAGTGTTTTATGAATAAAATATTGTATGTGTATACAATTACAGCAAAGTCATTACCTGTATACATATTACAATAATATACTTTTGCTTTTGGGTAAAATGAATTTAATATAGCTTCTCTGACGTCATCAGTGATGCAAAATTCAAGATGGCTGCCAAAAAAATTTTTTTTTACATTTTTCCTGATCGTTATAGCGAATAATCGATTGTACATCGAAATAGTGGGTACAAATTGATGATGATCACTATTGTGAAATATCACTAAGTAGACAATCGCTAAGCGGGGTAAAGGAGTATTAATTTCTGTTTGTAATGCTGTAAGCTAAAAAAAGTTGTTTTTTCTATGGCGATATCAAGTATTTTGGATATTTCTCCTCCTGCCCACATATCCACTATTATTCTCGAGGGCATAAGTTTTTTTTTAATGTCTTGTTAAATTAAATTATTATTAGATAACCGTTAGGAAAAGTTTTAGTAGGATAAAAAAAATATTGATACTGTTTTAGAATTTAAATATTTATATACAGTACAGATTTATTTATCTATAAATTAAAATTAGATTTCATTTCATTTAAATTAATATAATATTGTTTATAATAGCGATCGAAAAATTAATATAATGTAAAAATTTTAAGTATACAATATTATTACTTTAACAAAGCATCATCATTGATATACTTAGATTATTACGATTAATGCTCTTGTTTAGAGCAATTTTCTTAAAAATATGTGTTTAATAATGATAAATTACAAATTTTTTTTCCCATTTAAAGTTGTATTTAAAATACAAAAAAGAAAATATTTTTATTATAATTAAAGTTAAAATGTATTGCTGCTATGAAATTTATTTTCGTTATACGAAGACTTATAATGGATTTGATTGTTTGCAACAATCCTTCTTGAATTCTACATATTTTGATTATCAAATTTTTCGAATTTCTATCTATAAATTAGTTCATCTTGAATTAAAAAGTATTTAACGCAGTTTTAAAGACTTTGAAAATTAACAAATTATCTTCGTTGAAGATTAACAAATTATCTTTGTAAGTTGGCATATGTAAAAAAATGTAGATGCTCAGCTTATGAAATAACTTCACACACACACACCATTTCTCTCAGCTACAAGATCATTCTTAGTTTATTATTTATTAAAGTTCATAATATAAATATGAAATTTAATTGGCAGAATAAAGTGTATTACAAAAAGGATGACAAATAATGGCAATTATATCTGATGATCATAATATTTTCTCTGCTTACTTTTAGGCGGAGAATTTAACTCATACAAAATATATATATATATTATGAGTTTGGATGATAAATAAAAAATTATAAATTGGCTTTTAGATAGAATAAAAAGGATTTCTGAGAGAAATTTATCTAAACGTATTTTGGCAACATGATAAAATCTGAATTGCTACAAAAAATTATTCGGTAATAGTATGTATACTGAATTCTATCGATTCACGGGCCATTGGTTTCTTTACAGAATATTATGGTAAAAAAATTTTTTTTTTCACTTTCAATACATAAAACTCATAATGTTTTTGTTTTTTTTCGTTAATGAACAAATACTTTGTTTTTATATGGTGTGGGGGAGGGGGGGGTTTGCTTTTAAATTATCCACTTTTTTTTTTGATTTTGAACTCTTTTTTTTTTCTTGATTTTGAATTATCAGTTTCTTTACATAATACTACAGTAAAAAAATTTTTTTTACCTCTTTCTATACTTAAAACTCATACGTTTTTTTTCCTTTTTAATAAACAAACACTTTGTTTTTAGATGGTAAAGAGGGGTTGGTTTGCTCTTAAATTATTGCCTTTTTTTTTGGATTTTGAGCTTTTTTTTTTAAAGCCTTAAACAATTCAGATTTAATTAATAAACCAACAGTTGGTTTTTAGAGGGTGGAGGAAGATTGGTTTGAATTTTAATTCTCGTCTTTTAGTATCTTTGCCGATATACTGGAAACTTCGCATATTAATTTTAAATGTGTTTGAATATAAAATACATATAAAGAAATAGATTAACAAAATATACGAATTATTGGAGGGGGATTGTTTTGCTTTTAAATTATCAACTTTTTATTGATTTTGAGCTTTTTTTTTTTGGAAACGCTTATTAATCAATTCATTTTTAATAAACCGACAGTTGGTTTTTAGAGGGTGGAGGGGAGTTGGTTTGATTTTTAATTATCGTCTTTTATTTTCTTATTATGAGGTTGTTGTTGTTTTTTTTTTACACTGCTGAAATCTTTATGTGATGGCGAAAAGTTCTTCCTTCATTTTTTTGCCTTTTTCAAGAAGCCTTAAACAGTTCGTTTTTTAAAAATATTTTTTTTAGGGGAGTGGGGAGTTACGGTTTGTTTGACTCCAACAGGAGATGAGCCTCAAAGCTGTAAGTAACAGGATTTTGGAGCCGTCCAACCAACTTCCCTTATGCAGACCCCAGGTACACTTGCAGGAGTGGCAACGGAATTTCCCAGATCCTGTAGTTGACTAAAACCATGCTCCTCCCACAAATTCATAACTTCGCATCTGGCAGGATGTTCTCTTTTTGAAAAAACACAACAGTGTCAACTTCTGTGGCTGGCAATTCATTCCCCTTCAACCAATTTTGAACAGACTTTCCACCAACATTTTACTGTTCTCGCACAGATTCATGCGTAAACGTGTATTTGCACATGAACTCAGTAGAACTCTGCTGAAAACCCTAACCTTTTCAGGTTGTGTGCAGTTCAAAATTGTAGGGAAGTATGTATGATGGCCTGATAATTTTTAATATGTAATACTAAATCCACTACACTTTCTCAAAATTTTTCCACAATGAATTTTTTGATAGTTTCGCATCCTTCAAATATGGCCATTATCATATCAGATCATTGCGCTCACTTGAGGAATACCGTCGCAAGTCAATGGGGATAGTATTTCGGTGCGTAATCGTAAGATACATTGCCCTCTAGGTGGCCTGTTACAGCTCTTAAGCAACACTGTTGTAGTGTTAGCCATAAATTAGGCCGCTAAAATAGTATATTGATGTGCATTGTGTGAAAAACACCAAGCGGTTGGGTTCAGTATATATACTATTATCAGTTATTCAAATAATAAACAGTTTTAAAATATCCAATCACTTCTAGTTTCCATGGCAAATAAAAGTGACAAATAAAAGCGACATTTTAAATCACTTTTACTTGTACTATGGTGATAGCCAACTTAGCTATCCAACCAATATTGTTTGGTAAATGGGTGTGTAACTATTTTTAGCTAGAAGGTGAAATAAGGTTGGAAAAATGAACCTAGAAAGTAAGCCCTCATTTACTGCTTCTCAGAGAAGCATTTAACTTGAAGTTGATTTTTTAAAGGCTATTTTATATTTACCGTTTAATATATATATATACATTAATACTAATAAGCAATATTTGTAATTAACTCATTTATATTTAAAACTATTTTTTCATAAAATACGCTAATTGTTTAAACAATTTCTTTTCCTAAAAAAATCATTTGTTTTTGAATAAATTTTTTTAAATTAAAAGTTAATAATAACAATAATAAATTTCAGAGATAATTATATAATAAAGATCTTTATTAAAATATATTCCAGATTTATGATTTATTGACTACATGCCCACTAAGTTTACGGATTGAATATTGTACTGGAATTAAGGAATGATATATTTAATCAATGGTCACTATCAGTGCCACTGCTTGTTATAATCTTAATAAAATTTAATTTACAATATCATATTCAAAGCTACAAAATATTAGTTGGTATTTAAAAATTCGTCATAAAATAATTAAGTCCTTATATATATATATATTAACAAATATTAATTTGTACTTGTAATTTAAATTCAAACAACAGAAAAAAGTCAAATTATTTTATTTATTATTCTGCAATGAAAAAAAGTGTTATGATTTTATTGTTTGGGAGTTCATAAGAAATTCGATTATCAGAACTGCGAGCGCCAGAGTCGATCGTGGGAACTCCTGTCCCATGTTGGATGCTCTATCAATTGCACCAAATAACATAGGGCAAAAAAGACATATGGCTTTATTGCTTAGGAGTTCATAAGAAATTTGAGCACCAGCACCAAAATCAATTCTGGTATCTCCTGATAATTAAGTGATAGTTACTCAAAGAATTATATATGGCTTACTGGATCCAAGATTCAGATTTGATTCTAAATGAAAATTAATTTACAAATTATAAATTGCTCATTTTTTCAAAATTTTTTGATTGATTGATGTTTGCTAATGTTAAATCATTTCTTAGCTATTCCAATAAGCAGAACACAGTATAGTATTAAATTGTGTCATTGTTATGTAATGTTTCATGTTAAAATATATATATATTTTTTATAATTATATTTATCGAGGAAGTTTTTCAACTCCATTACAAAATAGATACTTTACTCGTTGATTTTAGTTCTGCTTTTGATACTGTTTGGAGGAAATGGCTGATGTACATGCAAATATACCCTTTTCACTTTTGGAAAATTTCCTCAGGATGGTCACAACAGCCAACTAAAAACTCGACCATAGGAATCAATTCTTTCTCAAGATATATTCATGATCTTACTAGCATAGCTTCAAAAAAGTTCATCTATGCTGATGACATTATCCTCGCTTTCAGGGGGTATATTTTCAGTGACATTGAAAGAAGTCTAAATTCTGATTTAAACGTATGTGAGGATTGCCACCTTGAGCTTAATCCAGATAAACCAGTTTCCACTTGTTTTCATATCAATAACAATCTAGCTAAAAAAAACTTTTAATGCTAATTTCTGTAGCTACAAAGTTACAAATCAATCACATCCAAAATACTTGGGAATTAAATTGGTTCAAACTCTTTCCTTAAAATCACATTTAACTGATATAAAAAAATTGTTACCAGGAATAATATAACTTCCAAGCTTGCAGGCATAATATGGGATTCTAATAATAACATCCTTATAATTTCTGGCCTAACATTTGTTTACTCTGTGGTTGAGTACTGCTCTCCAATATGGTGCAGAAGTATACATACTAAAGTTGTGGATACTCAGAATAGTGAAGACTTGTGTATTATTTCTGGCATTCTTAAATCAACACCAATAGAATGTTTACCTGTACTCTCATATATCCTTCCAAATAACTTCAAATGGAGGTTGGCAACTATCAATGAATTCAACAAGCTTATTGAGTTATCAAATCATCAAATCAATCTAATTCTGAATAATTCCCCAAATGACAGGCTAAACTCAAGGCAGGCTTTTTAGTTTAGTGATAATTCTCATTAGCCACCCACATTGCATCAACAGAATGTGGACACATGACTAGAATAACTCCAATATAAATAATTGTACTTTAATAGTTGATCCTACTCTCCAAGTAATTGGTTTCTCTCATCCAAAAAAACTCTGGTCAAATATTAACAGAATAAGAGCAGTCCAGGGTAACTATTGTTATATTTTGCATGTTGGGGTTTATAGACTGTCCTAACCGTGAATGTGGAGGACCACAAACTATGGTACATATTTACAGAGAGTGTCTAATTTACCAGACCCCTGTTGGCTTCTTTGCTCTGCATAGCTTGTAGGAATTAACTCTTGATTGGTTAAGAACTGTAGGTGTTGAATTTTATTGTGCTGACACCATATGCTAAATAAAGAAGTAAACAAAAACTCACATTTGAATAATATTTTTATATAAGTATTTTAACAATTAAAGTATTGTGAAATCATGATTAAAAAAGTAAAATGGATATTTTATTAATATAAAAGGACTAAATTAGTATGATGAAATTTAATGTGTCTAGCTCAATAATGAGAATAATAGATTCAAAAATCTAAGATTTATAATCCTCAACTAAGTAAAGTTTTAAAAAAATCTGTTTGATCAATTAAAAAACTGATGTGTTCAACCTACCAAATGAATGCTCAAACATCATATGATCCCTCCCCTGACAATAATATATACTAAAATCTTAAAAACTATAGAGAAAAAATGCATTAATTATATTAGATTTACCTTTTCATATTAGTTTCTTTTGAATGTATTTCCTGATTGCTTTTTGACAAAAATTGGATTATATAATTAAACTACTTTTCAATTTTTATTATGTTAATGTTAGGAAACACCTTTATTAATTTGCTATTTAATATTTCTTAGGAATTGTTTTCTTAAAAGAAATTGTGGGGAAAAAAGTTATCTAATTCTGATATAAGATGAAAATAACTTTTAAATGATTTATTTCTATTTATCAATTTATCTACTAAGCTGAATTAAGATCCTTCAAATCATCAAAATAAAATCATCACTAAAACAAATGCATTAAAAGTCTTTAGTGAAAAGTTAAAAAAATCTGGTTAAATTTTCCAAATTGCTAGTTGTTTGATAAAATCACCTTTAAATTGAGTTTATAAGACATTCTTAATAGAGAATTGACTACCTTTAAACCTCCAGCAGTTTTGTTTAGTTCATTGACATTTGAATTTGATTAAAACAGACCAATCTGTTAAGAATTTTGACATTTATGATGTCATCTGATAAAATTAAATATTATATTGGCATTTAAATTTTGGAATTTTAAACTTTTTTATTTAAGTAATTAACAAATGTATCTTAAGTAGTCAATCTTGTAGTATTTTTATAAATAATTTGTATAAATGGAATTGTCAAGGTTTTTTAAAATATTAATATATTTGTCATTTAAGATACAAAATTACATGATTATAGAAAATAGCAACTCTATCTTTACTCTAATCATTACCATACAAATTAAAAAAGCTAAGGATGCCAGGTTTTTTAAGGAAATTATTCTGCTTTTTAATGGAAGATACTATTGTAAGTTGGGGATGAAAATAATGTGGCTCTTAATTTTGGTATAGGATAACTTTAATTTTCATCCTTAAACTGATCCTATATAAAGGAATGCAAATTATTAATGCCATTCTTCTAAGTGATTATGATATTTTCAAATCAGTCTGTATTTTATTTTAACTTTTATAATTTCCTTATGATTGCTCTCAGTTAGTTACTTATCTATTTATATATTAAGAGCAAATTTGTAAATAAATTATAAGTGGACTTTTGCATTCTATTGCTAATAAAAGTATTTAAAATTTATTAACAACTAGAGTTGCAAATGAGATTATAATTGTATCTGCTTTGCATGATGTGTATTTTAGTACTGATTTAGACCCATAGATGTATTAATATGTCTACACTTTGAAATCAGATTGTTCTAAGATATTTATAAGTGTAGGGTTTTATATTATTATTATAATAAGATTGGTAGATGCTTAATGAAACTATATCTTCCTCAAATACACATATAGTATGAAAGTGATCAATACATATACAGTGTGAAAGTTATTGGTTCACTATCTTCTATTGCATAGTGTTTAATAATCTTAAGAGAGATGAAATTTGAAATAGTATGGGCTAAAACCTATTATTTACTTATTTATATTTGTATGCCTTTGATGTGCACAACCTAAAATTCAAATCCAATTGAGATGTGGATTTTTTTTCCCCAGATATCTTGAAATTTCACATGCGTGTTTACAATTTTTATTAAGTTAAAGTCAACCCAGCTAGCTGTTTAATATTAGTTAAAATGAATGTTGAGATAAGCTTTTCTAAAAATCAATAAAGTTTTAGATCATCTGGATAAGTAGTGCTGTAAACACAGTTTTCATTATTTGAGTAGAAAATATCTTATTCTCGGAGATGCTTGAAGTTTTATATATATCTTTCATATATATATCACTGTTTTATATTTAACGTAAAGTAAATATTATACATTTATTTTCATATCACTTCGTTTTAAGCAATTAAAATTTTTGTGAAATTATCTTTTTGAATCAAACAATGCAAACCCTCTTATTATCCATTTTATTATCTACATTAAAAAATAATGGTTTACATCATTGATAATCTCAGTCTTATAATTCATTTTTGTTAATTCTCAGTCTTGTTTTTTTTAATATATTTATTATGAAGAAATTTTATTATTTTTTGTTTTGTATTATTATATAAAGAACAATGGTTTTATTAAAATAAAGCTTCAGTATTAATTAAAAATAAACATTAGAAAAGGTTGTAAAATGGTATATTTCAAAACGTTGAGATTTTCTGCAATGTTATATAAGTAAATCATTATTTGTTTATATGAAAAGAGAAAATAAGTGTGTGTGTAAGCTTCTCGGTTTTACTTAAAAGAATGTTTTAAAATTTTGTGATTGTAAATAACATTTTCGAAATTATTATTATTTTTATCATACACATTTTTTCATTAATAAGTAAAGTAGCTGGCAGTTACTCAATTTTTAAAAAAAAATATTTAAAGATGCTGAAAACATGTCGAAGTAAACCAATAACATACTTAATATTTAATTACAATTGAAAAATATTATAACCTTTATTTTTTTCTTTCAGATAAAATGATGCAATTTATTTAAATTTCAAAATACATTTTATGTATCATTACTTATTTTGTAAGTAATTACCAGTTATATATTTAAAAAAAAAAATTTCTTCTTACATTTAAGCACTTTATGGTTTCCAATTTAATTCTTTGATTAATATACCAATGCCATTTCTCATAGGTTCGGTTTGCGTATATTTCCTCCCTTAACTCACACATTGATTATTCCTAAGATTGTAGTTTTTTTCAGTATCATCTTGATAAGTAATACGTTATCAATGGAAATATTATTGATGGTACATCTATCAAAGATTTATTTAAATCCAAATTATTTTTGTTAGAGCATATCTTTCAGGCATATGATCATGTTAAGTTCTTGACATGAAGACAAATGGAAAAAGTAGATAATAAAGATCCAACAATAACATTTATCATTGTTGATGGTGGTCTGCCTTTCTACTCCTTAATTACACAATTTATTCTTAATAGTTAAATTTAATCATAAATTTAAATGAGATTCTTACATTATTAAAATGTCTTCTTAAATTTATATAAACTTTAAATGTGAGATGGCATATACAGTACATTTATATTAAGATGAAAAAGTGTTTTTATATAAATATGCTAAATATTTTTTTTAAAAAAAAAAAATTATTAAAATAATTTTAAACATTAATAAAATATATCTTATCTAAATAAAAGTAATTACAGTATGTTTTTGCACATACATATCAGAATATATTAATTGTAAGGTCATTCTTTTGTATATATATATATTGATTCATTTAAGCAGTCAAACTTGGTTTTTTTTTTTTTAAAAAAAGTAATTTGTAACTTTTTGTCCTTTTTTTATTAATACTATTTACATATCTCCAATTGGTTGAATATGCAATTTCATTTCTTTGCAGTATTCTTTGGCATTTTTTTATCCCCCTCCTCCAGTAACTAATTTCTACTTCTAATCACTTTAATTAGCTTCCTGTGTAGCTTTTATTTCTTTATTAGCAATTACCAAATAATCATAACCCATTTTTAAACATAATTATATTCTTTCTCTAGAGATGAACCAGTATATTCTGCATGTGAGTCTGGTATGTGCACTGCTAAAAATAGTTTAAGAGCTCAAGTAGTTCCATTGCAAATATCTTTTTTTTTGTATTATATATTTATTGATGCTTGTCTATACAAAATTTTTTGTAGTGAGTCTTCAGGTAAACCAAGATGGCAGTCATAGTTTTGATAAATCTACAGTTTCAGGGGCCCTAAAAAATGTTCATAAAAATGCCTATTAGAAAAAGGAGTATTTAATATTCATGTTTTATTTTTTAATATTGTTATTTTAAAAAAGAAAATCATTGTAAAAAATTAATTACACATTTACTGTTTATTTATTTATTTGATTAACTTATTAATAGAAAAATAAAAAAAATATATAAATACAATACTTACATTTTATTTATGGTGACAGCATGCAATCATATTGTGACAATTAATATGCATTTTTTGGGAGGACATGATTCTGTATCCCATTCTATGATAGAAAGATCCCAAATTTTTATCGTTATAATTTACAAAAAAAACTACTGATAAAAGAAACAAGCTGAACTGAACCAAAGTATGACAATTTTAAGAATGCCTCTTCACTTCCCATGTTAATATAAGTATAAAAAAAAAGAAAATAAAGCTTCCTAATGAAGTTTATCAGAATTTATTTCTTTTTTTTTTTAAATTTAACAACTGATTTACTAATTTTGTTTTAATTTAACAATTAACACATTTTCAATAGATTGTAAGTCCTCGAAACTGCATATTTATCAAAAATACGGTTTGCCATCTTGGTTTATCAAAAACACACAAATACCAAATTTCTCTTTTAAGTTATGTTTTCTGTTAAAAATAACTATTATAAACACAAAAACTTCTAACTTAACAATGATCTTATGAAATAATATTTAAAAATAAGACAAAATGTAGACTGTTATAATTAATACTATTAATTAAATAAAAAATATGACATAAAGTCCTATAAATATTATATTGTAAAATAAAATATGATTTAATATCAATAAAGCTTTAAAACATATTTCTTGGTCCTAGTCAGTGTAATAAAAAAAGAACTAGATAATCCTATACAGATAGTTTTATTCTCTAAAATATTTGGTATGTGCATGAGAAAAGTTAAGATCCATTAGCAAAAAAGTCTTCAGGCTTATAAAAAAAAAATTAAATGTGAATACTTAATTATGGAAAGTCAAATTCATATAGCAATTAAATTTTTATGATATGTACTTTGCTAATTCTAGTATAGTTATATATTACAAGCCTCCTCAATTGATCAAACTTAAATAGAGGGATAAACCAAACATTCTAGAATGTTATGAAAGAAAAGTAATGTAGAAATAGAATATTCTCTAAATTGATGTCTTATATTCATCTGAATACATAATTTAAGTAAAATAAAACAGTCATATTTATAAAATTTATAAAACTGCAGTACATCTGACAAATAATATGCAGAATTGGGAAGACATTACTCACATTCTCTTTTTTATTAAATTTGGCATAAAAGAGTATTATAGTCTTTTATAGATCAGATGAAGCAGAATACAAGAATATAAATTAAAATGATTCAGACATAATCTGGAATAAATTTTTTTGCATATATATATTTTGTAACTCTGCTTAATAATTGAATCAAAGTTAAATTCTATCAAAAAAAAAAAAAACAAGATCTAATTATAGATAGGTATAAAGTTTAATTAAAGTTAAATTTAATCAAACAACATGTAATTAAGACTAAGGATAGGATTAAGTTTTGGAAAAAAAGAAAAAAACTACAAGTTCATGGTTAATCACTAGAAAAAGTAAAAGCAAAGAAAGAGAACAAATTACTAATTGGAAGAGTTGTCCTTTGGCAAAGGCTATATAAAGAGGAAAAAAAGAGTTGAAAACCAACAATATCTGTGGACAGCCATGTTGCCAACATGGAAAGATTTCTGTTATAGTTTCAGATGCATTATACATCATTTAATAATACCTCTATTATATTAATTTTCAGTACTGAATCAAACACAAAATAATGAAATTCTCTGTACTCAAAATAATGAAAAATGTGCTGTTTATTTGACATGTGCTAAATGAAGTCTTAATAATGTAGCCATAATAACTTCAAAAATATGCCTATAAGTAGTCCAGAAATGAAGAAGGTATGAAATATAGTGTATTTATGCACAGGACAACTTCTTCATCACATGCAATTGTATAGTTCACCACCAAACGAAGAAGAATCTGATCTGAATCAACAACAGAGATTGGTTTAATTGTCTATGACTTAGAAATTCATCTAGTAAGCCTGATGAATTATTTAAAGAAGCTGTGATAAAAAAATTTAAATTACTGTATATGTATATAGATAAAAGATCACCATAACTTCATTGATATTTCATTACATGTATTTTTGGATATAAACATTGCTTAAATTTTTTTTATTGATAAATATCATTAGTGTAGCATAAATTGATACATATTTTATATAAACATATGTGTATATTTAATTTTTACTTTTATAGTTAATCTTTAGCCCTCTGGCACTGTGATAAATTTATTTGTTTTTCTTGGTGAGAGTTTTGTAAGCTTTCAACATTTGATTTTACTATTAAACCATTATTCTATATCAGATTATAATAAATTGCACTCGATTTGTAGAAATTTACATTTACAAATGATATAAATTCTAAAAAAATCATATTTGAACTTTGCAAAAAAATGAAAAAATAAGACCATAATTATAACATACAATGGTTTTGTCATTCAACAGTTTCAAGAAGTAGACTGATTCCATAAAATCAATAACACTTTTTTATTGACATTTGTGTTAAAATATTGGAACAAATAAACATTAATATCTAATAAATCTATCAAATTGTCTTTAAAATATCTTTTTTTTTGTAATTTTTATAATATTGCAATATATTCTAACAGATGGTAGGTGATGACATGTTAGTTATCAAGTTGAAAAAAGCATGTTTGTTGAATTTCCATAATTTGCTTTGAACATTATGCTAAGCATATATTACTTTCTATTTTTAAAAATAATATATATATATAATAATTAATAATTTTTATTAATCATTCATTAGACTAAAAATTATCCAATAATGAATAATATTTCTATAATGTAATTCTCATTTTCATGCAAGGTAGGGACTGGTTTCTATCCATTTCCACTTTTAGCATCTTGTGGAGGGATGTAATTATAAACATATGATGAAAGACATGTGGAAAAGATGTATGATTCCCAAAATGCACATTTCATGCTGAACCAGCATCAGTTGTCCCAGACCACAATCTCTTACCCATATCTTTATCATTGTTCAATATATATATATAGATAGCAAACTACTACAATTTAATTGATAAGGGTCAAACTTAGCGTGTAATCATGCAAACTTTTGATTTTTAATAATTATTACACAATTATTATGAAAAATAATAATGAATCTTAATAAATTTCACAAAATAATTAAAATTTAGTCATTCTAAAAAATTTTCAAAGTAATCTATCTCTCCAAGCACTTGAAATCTGAGAACAATGAGAAAAACTTCACAAATATCTTGAGGCATGTCTAAAAGTCTTTGATGTCATTACAAATTTGATTATCCGGACATCTTAAATTTTTTTAGAAATAAAATATCAGAATAAAATATGTGAACTTCATGATTTATCTCGACAGATGGGTATATAAGCAAATCAACACCAGGAATATTTCTCAATGTTTCCATACAAAGTCCCTCACTTGTATGAAATTATCTGGTTATTGTTATTTCTTTCCTATATTTGTTGATTTGTTAATTTATTCATAAAGTACTAATGTCTTTGGATAATTTCCATATAAGAATCTAAAATAAATAATATTATTATTTAATTTTTTAATTGTCTGTGTAGTTTTTCTATCAATAGTTGCATTTCCAATGCTTACCTAACAATCCTTCATTACTTCTAAAAGTTTAAGTTTTGAGGTAAAGTGGGATTATTATTGAGAAAATCACAATGATGATGGCAGAGGGTAATATACCCATGAGTGTTTTTTCTTATATGAAAGTGGCATTCCAAATTAGCTTTAGTATACTTATGAATGAATATTATGTTGAGAGATGATTTAATATATGATGATCAGGAAATATAATTAGGATATTTTATATAAGAAATTATATAAGAAATAGTAAGTTTAGTCATCGCCATCAATTAAATGAAATCCAAAGTTGTTTATATATCAGAAGTGTACATTTATATGTTAAGATATGTGCATATATGAGTCATCAGTATAGGCACTATCACCATCATTATAGTATTTATTTCCTGGTATAATATATCTTTGTAATATGAACCTAAAATTAAATAAATTGCATAGATATGAACAATAAATCACAATGATATTACAATACTTACTGTGGAATTGTTTTTTAAGCTTCTATAAAGTACACATTTTAATACAACAGTAATAATAATTGAATAGTTTGTTGCTCTGGAGATTGTGTGATGTTCAGCACCAAGTGACTGACTGAGCTTTATCCATACACTTTTTAGCTCTCAAGTATGTCATTTCCCTAAACCATGAATAAATTCCAATGTAATAATTGTGAATATAAGTCAAATTCAAGGGGAAATTTTATTCACCACAATGTGAAACATTCATTGTACTGTGACTTTTATTGTATATTAATTGTTTAATTGTTACAGTCATTTACACTCAAACAGAATATCAAATAAATACTTAATACATATATTCAATTACCTGGAAATACTGGATTAAAAAACTCTTAACAAAGGCATGAAACAAAAGCACATTTGTGCAGAAATAATGGTTTTGATGAATTGGGAAGAAATGCATTTTATAAAGTTAATATCAAAAGTTGTAAAAATGTATGAGACACCACAGGTTTCTATTTGGTATCCCCAATATAGAATAACCTGAAAAGTTGTTACCTTTTGACTCTTCATGATAAAAGTGAATGGTATTCTGTCTTATATGTTAAACTTAAGCAAAATTATTATATAATAAAAAATTAAATCATTCATTACAGGCTTGAAAAAAAGATATAAAACATTGTTATAAAATGTATATAAATATAAGTTACAACAATAAATAACAAAATTTGAAATAAAATTAATAAAATTATAGATTTAATTAACATAACTATAAAAAAAATTAAAAAAAAAGATTTAACTTTTACAGTAATATATTATTTTACATTACACTTATTTTTATTTATGGAAAAAAAAATGCAAACATTTCATATAAAGTATAGCATTAATTATATGCTCAAGTACTTTATCAATGCTGTGCCAAATAATTATTTCACCGGAGGTAAAACATATTAATGGCATCCATTTATAAGTGTTCTCATAAAAATTCTATTGACTAAAAAAATAATTCAAGAAATTAAAAAAATAATGCATATAATATTAATATAAATATTATTTACTTATAATAATTACGTTAAAGTAGATATTACCATAATAATTTAATATTTGGAAAAAATGTATAGTATTGCATACCTATGTTCTTAAAATAATCTACGAGCTTTTGACTTAACCAACATATTCACCACTTCTCAATAATTAATTGAAGTATAAATATATAAAAATTATTTACTTACATGGCCTGTAACATAACATGTAAAGAATCTTTCTGAATATAATAATATCAATCTGTATTCTTTAAATTTTAAAAAAGAAATATCTATAAAATATACTAGCAATCAATAATACTTGATAATTTTATTTTTTACTAACATTATAGAAACTTCATTTATTTTATTACGTCTGAATTTTGATACATTCTTATTATTTGAAAAATACTTTATTTCATAATTAAGATTAAACAACAGATTTCCCAAATAGTTTTGTTTACACTCTGATAACTAACATACATTTGTTTTATTAAAATAATATTTAGGAAATTTTTGAAGATAATTGGAAAATTTGCTTAAAGAACTGAACAATTAAAAAAAAAAAAAAGGTGGGTTATTCTTCATATTAGAAATCTCAATAAATTTTTTAAAATTTATTTTTCTGCTATTAGTTTAATAAAAATTATTTTAAAAAGTATTATGACGCGCGCGGCAGTCAACTTGCTAACTTATCAATGCAACCAGCTCTGAATTTCATCATATGTTTAACATTTTAAAAATTGTCTGAATGCTTCCAAGTTCATTATTAAATTAATGTCTTTTTTATTAAAGCAATCTCCATTTTAAATATATATGTTAATTTCTGTGATCAAACTCAGATTGTGATATTTAGGCAAATAGTATTAATTTGCTCTTCTCATCGCAGATGGTACTTTGACATCACTTGATAACTCTTAACATAATATATTTTTATCAATGATAAATTATTTGATTTTTAAAGGTAGCCGAGTGGTCTGCACAGCAGCCTTACAAGCAGTTGTCCCAGGTTTGCGGGTTCACTTTCCACTGATACTTTGATATATGAAAAAAAAAACCCTCTGTATTGCTAACCATTATCCAGAATTAAATTTATCTCTATATAGATCAATTGGTATCCACTTTCATAATCTTAATGTTAATAAAAGCTTTAAAATTATTGAATAGTTAATAAGTGAATAGTGAAGAGATCAATTATCTCAAGAATCTTTAGTTCTGCAATCCATTGTTTTATTCAGTATTCTAAACTGCACACAGTTTAAGAGTTTTAATACTATAAATTAATAATATTCTAGAATAATGATTACTAATAATTAATAATTTTAGTCTTATTTTTTTTAATATTATTTAGAATGCTTTTAAGAGCAGTTATTTTTTTGGAAAAAATGATAATCAAATCACTGACTATTTAACATCTTGAATTTCTGTAATTATATAATTAACATGAAAAACATAAACAATATGAATATGAAAAGAAGATTAACGTTTAGTTCCCAAGTTTATGCTTAACAAATACTATAGATATTTTTTCATACATACAATATATGTATGCAAGGGGGTATATCATTTATGGAAATGGTGGAACAAAATAAATTCTGTTTTATTTGTGCATTATAAATATAGTAATATAAATATAGTCATGTTCCAAGTATTAAAAGAGAATTACAATAGTTCTCCACCTTGTTTTCAAACCTTGGAATATATACTAAAATTATTGATGTTACAAGACCATTACACTATGAATTTTTAATGTTTATAGAATATATATATATGCAAACATAATAGTTACAACATATATTGTCCAATAAATTAGTACGACTCAAATTTAAAAATAAAGTTAAAGAAAAGCAAGTTCAATAAATACTTAAAAATTAATATGATTAATTATAGCGAATTACCCGTTTTAGTTTTTTTTTCTTTATGCAATATTTCTATTTAATTCATGATAAATAATGTAATTAAATCAAATGCTATAAAAGAAATTTTCACCAAAGGCGAAAAATAGATTTTCATATTCATTTATTTATTTTTTTTAAAAGGAAAGATTACATTTCATTTCTAATCTGCATTTTAATTAAAAGAAATTTGGGTTAATCAATAAAAATAAATCGTTTTGGTTTGGTATTTTAATTATTATTGTATAAAAATTTTCTATCTATTGCATTATAGTAGGGTTGATGGCCTTTCATTATTTTTCTTAAATATTATCATACAATTTTATTTTATAATATTGAAATAATATATGTTACAGAGCACACCAGAAGTATATTGCTGAATAACGACATGAGAAAAGCAATAAATTCTAAAATAAAGTTCTTCACTTTTAAAATATAACAATGAATAGAATGAATGTTATATACAAATACTGACAAGATATCTTAAGTTTAAACTTGACCTGCAAAAGCATTTTAACTAATATGTGAAGCGCCTAAAATATGCACTTGAATGTGAAAGTATGTGTTAGAATCGGAAGAAATATTCTTATGCATTCTGTATTTAGATGGTAAATTTCATTATAATAATTTTTAAATTCCAAAAATATTCCATTTTAATTTTCTGGTAATTCAATGTTAATATTTTCATCCCATTAAATCTCCCTGTTTTCAAGGTTAGGCCTCTTGCTAAGAATTTTTTGTACCTTCAGCATTTATTTTTTACCCGGATGAAATTTAAGTGAAATGGAAAATTTGTGATTAATCAATTCTTCAAATCAAACAAAAACACGTAAGTATTCTTACACAACAACTGAATTAATACTTAGTCAGGTTAAATGATAATAATAAAAAAACTGACGATTTTGAATTAACTTCGAAACGATTGCTATCTAAATTGCATTTACAAGGCTAGAGTAATTAGGTGATGGCAGCGAGGTTTAGAGAATTTAGTTTTTAAAATCTTTTATTCTAAATGTTATTTCAATAATTACGTTACACTTTTGACGTCTGATTGTAAATCCTACTGTCTATGACCTTTTTAACTCATAAATACATTTGCTCTTTCGCACTTTCACTTAATATAGAAAGAAATAAAATTAAATATATATCAAAACATACATAAAATTTGCGTAGAAATGGATTTGATTAAGAAACTACTAAAAATAAATTGAATATTATGTATAAAACGTTTTGATAAACGAGACAAAAATATATATTTTTCACGTCAATAAAAACTAAAAATAATTTTTATTCACATTGTCGTAAATTCCGCCCTCTAAGCATTTTTTTTTTTGCATTAATGAAATCAAACTTGAATAAATAATATTTCTATTGAAAAGAAGTATTTGAGTAATATGCTAAAAGATTCAATCTCTAGACAAGCTACTGATCTGGCGCATCGTTCTCTCTAAGCATTTTTGTGATACAGTATACAGTATATGCAGTACATCGAAGCGTTTAAAAACATAAAATAATTATTAATAAATAATGCAAAATTTAAGCATGTGTTTAAAGACTAGATTTCTTTTGGTTATAATAAAAATATGAAAAGCTTTTGGAAAAAAAAATTAATTAATACATTTTAGAAAAATAGAAAAGTCATATGACGTTAGAGCACGAGAATTAGCAAATTGACTTTAATCCAGGGCTTTTAGTTGTTTAGCATCCATCATTCTACAGGTCTTTAAACAAATGTATTCAATAAACAATCCAACATTGATAACAGAATAAAAAATTTTGGTAGAAGAGTTGAACAAAAAACATATACAAGTTTTTTTCCTTTTTTACCAATATTTGTAATGAAATTTATTTCTAAACTGAAGAATCTTCTAAAGCAATGGTCTTCAACCTTTTCACACCTGCGGACCGGTAAAAATAAGGATAAGGTTCCACGGACCAGCAAAAATAAGGATAAGATTTCGCAGACCGGCACAAGTCTATAGATAAATTTTCTTAAAGATAAGCATAATTGTTATAACTGATCAAAACAACAATGTTAAATATATAAGATAAAGTTTTATATATATGAAGTTTATATAATAAAAAACTTTTTTATATATTTTTTTAGATAAGTAATAAAAAATTTAATTCTACCCCCCCCCCCCCCCATAAACATCTGTGATAACTAGAAAAACAAATTAATTTATGAATGATTGATTAGATTTTGTTTTTGTTCTGTTTTCTTTTTTTTTTTTAATTGGGTAAAAATGAGGTGAAAAAATTAATAAAAATTGGCTATATTAATTAAAAGTTTAAACTCTTATTATTTATTATTACAAACTTTTTACTGCCCATCTAGCACGTGGACCTGCAGAAAAGTTCCGCGGCCCGGCACCGGGTCGCGGACCAAGGGTTGAAGAACACTGTTCTAAATTATTGGTTAGCATTTTGGTCTGTTATGATTATAAGCAGATAAATAGCTATTAATAATTATAAATTATAATTAAAAACAATTATAAAAACAATCAATTAAACCACGAAACATCGCAGGATCTGTATGGCTATACAAGTGATTGAGCTTGCATTGAAAACATTATTGTGTTTCATTTTGGATTTATAACTTTATTGGATGAATAGGCACTAGATAGGAATTGTATGCACAATCTTCTTATATGCACTGAGTGGCACTACTATATGAAGATTTCTCATTTATCTTCCTCTAAAGGGAAATTCTAGAAACATTTTTGTTTGCAATATACTATTTAAAATTGTTTTTGCTTATCTTATCATACATAATCACAGTATTAGAAAAATTAAAAGTATCTTAGAATTCATAAACAAGTATGGTACAGCCACTCTGAAAAAAAAAAGTATGATATAGCTTATTGCAGTTATAATAATTCAATGACTATAGATATATAATACCCTTTTCACAATATCTCTTTAGTTCAATTAGTCTTTTTTAATCAGGTTCAATAATTACAAACTAGTTTCAATCTCATTTTTATAATGTCATCACATTCTATTGTGTGTGTGTGTGTTTTTTTATATCTAACATAATATCAAAAACTTGAATATTTTAGTTTTTGATCATTCTGTCATTTGATAAATATAATTTTCAAATTATGATTTTCTCATTAAAATTTTTCTTGATTTTTTTTTATTATAATATTTTTGTATCATGTCAGGTCTCAACAATTTTCTATAGCATATCCTATCAAATGTCCAAAATTTTCTCATTGAATTTTTTATCATCATTACTTGTGTTTTACACCAATACAATATGCCTTTAACTATTCACTGTTCAATATAACTTGTTTTTTTTTTTTGCATTCAAATATTGTCTATACTTTTATTTCTTTTTAACAGAATAAAATGTTAGTGATTTTACTGACAAAATTTTCTTTGTTATTCAGTTTCATCTATTTCAATTTATTTCTTCTTGTTGTTTTCCGAATGTCACTGCTTTTATTTTAGCTATGTTTTTATAAAATGTGTGCTTTTTTGCACTTTCATATTTTTAATAATGATTCCAGAATTTCTTTATCTTCTTTAATGATTATTATATCCTCTATCTGACTAAAGATAATGACTATATAGTGGTTTCACATATTAAATAAATTATTTCATGAAATTCAAGTACTGATCATATCATCTATTGAAAATCAACAAAATAAGCATGCACATTTGCTTATGGTTTTTTTTTCTTTCTTTATAACAATATGAGATAATAACATTTGTTGTATGGTAATCTTATTTTTTATAGACTCTGCATATTCATCAGCCAAGTGTTTCTTTTTAAAAAGTTCTTTACTATTCATTTAAGATGTTCAATAGAACCTTGTCTAAATTGCACAAACTTGTAATTCTTTGTAATTTTTACATTTTGATTTGCTTCCCTTTGTCTTTTTTACATTAACATATATTTTTGTTTATTCTTTAAGTATTGGTTCTTTTTTTATGCAATCTTATACTCTTATTCTGCAATTTTTGATTACTTTTCCAGCCATTCACTGCTTTTTAAATTTCTTCCACTATCTTGGCTGAATAAAAATTTTACTCACTTCACTAAAGTTAAATTTTTTTATAACCTTTTTTAAAGCTAAAAATTAAACCATGACCCATTTGATCTTGAGTCTGCCATTCTGTCATTGTACTAAACTATCCAAACAACTTTCATCTAAATTTGAACCTGAATTATAGACATGATAGTTAAATGTGCTTATCAACCTGTTTTATGGCGATGCAATTTCAGATAACAAAAGTAATGCAACTATTGTTTTTAATACAAAAATTTTTAATCATGGAAAAGCAACATATAGAACTATTAAAGACATGATATTACCAAGCAAAAAATATTAATAATAAAATAACCATAAAAGGTTAACACTTTATTAACATTTTTTTGATTCTATAATTTTAATTGCACAAAATATTGAAATTTATTGGTGAATACTAGTAGTATTATAAATTGTAATGGATGTAAATCTGAAATGTTATAAGATTTTTTTTGGTAAGAGTTGTTCAAACTAATGGCTAACTATTGATCAATTGAAGTGATTAGATATAAAATGGTTTCTCTTTGTCAAGCATCTATTACTTGATGACAGTGTTTTCTGAAAGAACTTTATTATAAACATAACTAAATGAAAATAGATTTTTTGAAAGTTCTATAAAACTCTCAGCAATAATTTCCCTAAAGATCTTCATTTAAATTGAAACTATTTTTTAAAAAATATGCAGCATAATTTATTTTATATAGAATTTTTTGCCTATTTTTTTTAACCATTTAATTAAATTATTCACTTGCATTCAGGTATAATAACTTTTTCATTGCCTATAAATATTAAGTTAATTCTATAGAATAGTTTAGTTATTGCTAATGATTCAAGAAGTCTTCCTGAAAACATATAATGCAGAAGTTTCATATTGTTTCTTGCCCAGGAATTCATAAGAGTCCAAGCACAGAAGTCACAAAGCTGGACTGCAATCTATGGAACTTAACTTTCAAAACTGCCACTCTATTATTACATTGAGCAATTTGATATTGCTTTATACATCATTGTGGTTTTTATTTTCATCAGTGTCATTTATTAATAATCCCAATCCTTTAGTAGTAGCATTAATGTTTATTACTATACCTTTATGTTGATTATTAAAATATTTTTATTCTTTCTCATCAATATTTTTATTAATGGTTTTAATCTATTAATAGTAACACTGTTGATTCTTGATATGGTTTTTGATGACCATTTAAACATTTAATCTAGTCTCATCAATATAATTTATTAAAAATCCATTATTAATAAATAATTTACTGCTCTGGTTTTATGTCATTTTTATTTTCTAGTGTTATTGTTTAAAACTTTGAGGTGTAACTCCTATGGAGATTAATGCACAGAAGTTTTTTCTTAAATATTCGATTTAATTTTTTCTTTTTACTTTTTCCTCAATTGAGAAATGAACCAGGAATCTTGTTTAACACTTAGTTGACTGATCTCTTAATATCATTCTCTTCCAACTAACAATCTTATCATTATCACTAGAACACTAATAATCAATTGTCCATTGACATAATCTTGATAACTTAGGGTGTAATGTTATAATTTTTCCAAACTCTTTAGAAAGTCATTGTTGATAGTAATGACAAGAAGTTTGCCTCAGAAATACACTTTTAAGTTGCTATAATATAATGAATGGTGCATTAAGTTGAAAAAATACACAATAAAATAGATTAAAATTTGTTGTTCTACTGCTCAAATTCAAAGTGTCCTAAAAAAAATGAAAACACTATTTTTCCAGAGATATCACTTGATAATATACAAGCATTGAGAACAAGAATTCAACTTATTTAAGGCATTTGTTCACTCTCCTCACCCTGGAATTGATATATACATTTTTAATTTTTTTTAATCTGCCATTCTGTTATGCAGCAGGGTTCTGTTTTAAAAATTATTTCTCTACCAATAACATCTAACAGCATTCAATCTGTCTTCAAGAAACGTCACTAGATATTTCAGTTGTGAACTTAAAAAAAAGATAATGACGTTTTTTTAATGTAAACTCAAAAATAAAGCAAATAAACTCATTGCATCAGTTGTGAAATATTATATGAATTATCATATATTAATAATAGCTGCAATAGAGAGAACCTATATTGAATGAACATTAAGAATTTGTTCCGTTTGGTTCTTTTAGTCTCAAAAAAAAAAAAAGAAGAAAGAATCAAAGGATCTTTTTTTTTTTGATTAATAGAAAACTTTTAACAGACAAAAACATTATACAATATCTTTTATTAAACTTCTGATGTAAGATAAATAATATTTTTAATTATATCAATATACGTCAAGTTCTATGCACATAGAGTAAGGATATAAAAATAAACATTCAAATATACTGCAAATAAGCAAGTAAAAATCTTTTATAAACATATTTGAATAACCAAATCTTCTTTCTCCTGCCTCCCTATCCCAACAATAAGTTTTCCAGTTATCATATTTTCGCCCCTCCCCCGCTCTCCCCGTTCTATCTATGGTAAGTTTTTCCAGTTTATCATTTTTAACATTTTTTTTTTAAATGTGAGAAAGGAGGGTGCGGGTCCCTAGAACCTAGCCCTTCATAGATTTTTTATTTTTAATATTCATTTATTTTTACAATAGAAGAGTCTAGCAGTATTGTGGTTAGTGTATCTACCTGCCATGATCATGATCTGGGATTTAAGTCCAAGTTGGGTGAACCTTGTTACTTTTTTTAAAGTCAGAAACATGTTAATATATATATATTTTCAAGAAGATAGGCCATAGTAAACTCAACTAGATATCTAATAATGATTGGTAAATGGCTAACGAACTATTTTCAATTAGAATATAAAAATGCAGATTAATCTGTGCTGATCAGATGAGAGTCAACATACTAGTTGTAAAAATAAAAATATGATCATTTGTTATTGCTGATGAAGAAGGGAGGCTGCAATACTTCTGTGCTGAGCACATGTTTATTTTCAGCTTTACATTTATAAAACTCTCTGCTAAGTTAGTCCTAAGTTGTTGTTTTTTTTAAAAAAATTGAGGTTACTTTAAGAATTTTTCAATAGTACATATAGTATTTTTTCTTTCTAATCTGCGAATTTAAAAACAGAAACCATAGAAAACTGAGGCTGCAGATATATTTCTTGTAATACATTGCTAAAAAAAATCTTCAGTTATTTCTCTACTTGAAATAAAATTATTCAACCATCATACACAGTCATTACAATTTCTTTATCATTATTTTAAAAAGACTAAAATGTACAATTAAAGAAAAGAGTACTTTGCATAAATATCAAACTAATTAATTATAATAAACTATCATATTCAGTGCAAATAGTGCTACAGTATTGCTATATTCGTGTTATCGTTAATTTCATTAACGTGATATTAACGTCTGTCACTGCTAATATTAACGTTTTATCATTTTTGAAACGATTTCAACAAAGTATTTGATACCGATGCATTGAATTTCTCATTGACTAATGCAAAATTGTCTTTATTAAGATTATCTTTTTCGTTAATATTTTGTTCTGGAATGCCCAAATTATCATCTTCAAAATTATAAATTTCTATAATGTTGTTTTTTTTGTTTTTTTTATAATATTGTTTTTTTTTTTTCAGTTTCGTTTTCATTATGAGCACTTACAATATTTGCCCAAGAAGATTTACTATGTATAAAATTATTGCAATCAGCTGTCTCCATAGTATTTTTTTAAATGTTTTTATTACTATTATTTGCTTCGATTTCCGAATGTAGGTTTACATTGATAGTGCGCATAAAGTTAGAAAATTCTAGCGGTAATAGTACATAAGATCGAAAAAAAAAACCCCTATACTTTCAATTTATTTGATACAGAATTTTTATTTTTTTCCATATGTCAAAGCATCGGCCGAGAAGCGAACCCGCGACATTATTCGAGATTATGGTTTTATGTATAAAAATAGCAGTTTTTATGACAAATATATTATTAGGATTTGTATAGACAATCGCCATATCTTGATTGCAATATGAGCCTAGTAACACACTATTATACTTCACTCACAATAAATATAATCACAGTATACCTCTACAACAAGATGGGATTAATATTAAGATTAATAAGGCAGATAAATTTGCTTATTTCTACTAATTCCCATCCTATAATTTTAACTAGGGATTTCATCATGTCATATTCAACTTTTGTGAAGAAATACCTCCATTGGATTAATGACAGACTGAAGGATTTTTTTTCACAATCTCCTTTTCTTTCTACACCAAAAACACACCAAACTAATAGATCTTCTTTTCTACTCTCCTGACTTACATATTTTTATCAATTCAATATTAATATCTCTAAGCTTTTCAGACTATCTAGCACTGGCAATTAAAATTGAGTTAAACTTGCAAAGTCATATTCAGACTTAATAGCACTATTAGATTACTTCTAAAACTTATGACACCTGAAGTTGTTCTTTCAGAAATTTACTTTAAAAAAATAAACATTATGGAATTAAACCCTATAGAATCATGGTTCACATTTATAAACATCATCAAATCTATCATAAATTTTTCTACTAGAAAAAATAAACACTCAATAAGATTGGTAAAAGCATTGGATACAATATACCTTCAACTAAAAATTATTGACCTTCAACATCTATTCCTTTTATCATAACTCTCAAACAAAAATACAAACATACACAGCAAATCTTGGCTAATTATCTATCTATTAAAAATTCAAAAATATATATGGCAGATCCCCATAATTGGTTAAAAAGATATATACAATGGGCCCTTAGTTAAAAACCAACAGCAATAATACCATCATCCATTTTGAAAGATTTAAATGTGGTAACTGAAGGAAACATATTTCCCTTTATATACTATTAGTTTAAATCCAAATTTATTTCTATCCCAAACTTGCCCCTTTTTATTTGGACATTATGTTTAACATTATGGATTTACTAAATCTGATAATACCATCAAGATAACAGCATTCCTAATAATACTCATCCAGGACCTCATGCAAATACCCAAATTCCTGCTTAACCATCTCAATCACTTCACAATTCCAATAATTCATAATTTAATTAATTATTTGTCCAAACAAATCCACATAATTCCAGAACTTCATCCTATCTCTGTGGTTCCCTTCCTTAAAAAATATATTATTTCATCCCACTTGGACAATCTTAGACCCATTCTAATCCTTATTAAAATAGTTAAAACTCTTATTAAAGATAAAACCCAACCACTTCTTCACCATTATCAAAATTTCAGTTTGCAAAAAAAAGGTTTGTCTACTTCATCAACAGCTATTCTGTTTAAAGTAATAATAGACCTCATTATGCAATGTAGAAAAACAGGGACCATTCCTGTGCAATTGGATATGAGGTCTGAATTTGACTCAGTTCCTATATCTAAAGGACTATAACTATTTCAGGAATATAATATACCAATATCATACCTCTACATATTGGAAAATCTATTTATAAATAGAGAACTTTGCATTACTCTCAATGGAAAAATACTCCCTGAATTTAATTCACATAATTCTATTCCTCAAGGCTCTCCTTTTATCGCTCTTCTCTTCATAATTTATATCAACCCCCTTCTTTTGGAAATAGAAAGCAAAATTCCAAGAATACATATTTCTATAATGAAACAAACCATTAATCACATCTATATATATTTCTATCATTAAAAAACTTCTTCCTTTATTTGATACTATACTTAATAATTATACTAACAATTTTTCAATTCACTTTAAAATCTTCTACTTGGAATATTCTTACAGGAAAGACCATTCCTTTCAATTTTTCCTCTACTCCTCATAAAATTTTTAGGTTTCCCAATGCACCTCTCATATAATGCAATAAAAACTGCTATTCAAAATAAGCTTATTGCTTCAGTAGGATGCACCATCAATGCATTATCCAAAGCATATCTTTCAATATATGCTAAGGCATCACTAATTAACATTATAATATTTCCGAAATTTAATTATTTCTTACCATTATTAAGTTTACTTCTTCATTCAAAAAATAAATTCCCTTATCACCAAACTAATCTGGTATAAAAAAGAAGTAGTTCTAAGCATAAAAAATATGCAAAAACATATTAAATTCAATGGTCTCCCATTACATGGTATTTCTACATTTCATCTTCAGATAATGATTAATGAAATGACTAAACTAATTAGTTTCTTCCCAAGTATTAATAATATAATTCCTAAATAACACTACTGACATTCTACCACCCATTAACAATAATTTTATCAAAACCTTAATAATTCTTATAAGAAACACACTTTTCTCACAAATAATCTATTTCTAAATAAAATTAACTATTGGCAAACATATGAAAGTGAAAATAATAATAGTATATCAAATAATAGTCAATTTTTCTTGTTAAATACATTATAAAAAAGTTCAGATGTTGGCACCTGGAATCTAAATACCTGGACTTCTTAATAAAAATAAATGTTATAGCTTTTCCTATTAATTATTTTCTCTTCTACAAGTGACACTTCACAAATATAGATCAATTATATGCCCTCTGTCATAGAAATGAAGAAACATTAAAACACTTTCTTATGGATTGTTCCTCACTTCTTCCTTATCATACTCTTATCATTAACATGACTTATTCAAACTCACTAACAATCCACTCACTAACAATCAACAACCTCATAAAAATATACAAAGTGATCTTTTTTCAAGCATAAGAATTACTAGATTCTTTTCATAGTTTGATTTGTAAGATGCTATCTATGCCTAATCTCATATCTCACAATACTGAAATTATTTCTTAAAAATTAAATAACATTAAGACCAGAGATGAAACCCATGCACCAGCTAATATTTTTGCAGCTACATGGAATCTGATCTTATTAACAATAACCCAATGACTTGACTATTAAATACACTAATTAATATGCATTAGATATATATTGATTATTGCTCAATTATATGAATATCTATCTTATTGCTTTTCTACTTGAAATCTCTTTTCATTCAATAAGACTTGTAAATAATCTCCAATGTATATAGTAAACCTAATAAAGTTAATTTAAAACAAATAATATAAAAATCATGTTAGTCTTATGTATATAGAAAATAAAAATTGCCGTTCTTATCAATTAATTTCATAATAAGCATAGGTAGCACAATAATATAGCTTAAATACAAATTCACATGTAAGTAGTAATGTAATTTTAAATTTGTGGTCAGAGACCAAAATTATAAGTAAACTTTTTGAAAATAAAATAATCAAAGATTCAATGTAAATAAAACTTTGACATCATCTTCATAAAATACGAAGGCTCCATAATATTGCAATCATTTTTTTTACTTTTATAGTTTTATTTGACCAATCCAGGTTAATCTAGAATCTTTACCCATTATTTAAAACAGCAAAATACCCCATTTATTAACCATTACTAAATGGCTAGTTAGATTTGATGTGGGTCTATTTGAAATAGAAATTATATGTCTATCTGTGATTTGAAAAGCTATCATAGCTCACCATCAAACATCACATGATCACCATCTCTATACTAGAACATAATTTGTTGTAAACAAAGGCAAAACTCCCCATACAGTAGTGCCACCTGTGCCAGAAGGCTTGGCCATAAAATCCCTATCTAGTGCCTACTCATCCAATATCCCCAGACTAGTTTCTGGCTTGTGGCCATCATCAGTGAGGAGCCTTGGATCTGAGAGCACTGCACCTAGATCTTAGGATCTAATGCAACTCTCCAGCAGCCATCTTTTAACTCTACTTTACTACAAAACTATGAGAATGAAATTGAAAACATTGTTAATATCTTCAATCTAAGCTCAATAGCTTATATAGTCATATGGGTCTGAACTCAATTCAGCACCCATACAGTTTGGTGTCTTTGGCTTTTAAACAACCATAGCCACTACTATCCTATTAGGCAGGATTGGTGTTAAACCAGCAAACATCACATGATCACCAGGTTTAACACCAATCCTGCCTAATAGGATAGTGGTGGCTATGTTGTTTAAGAGCCAAAGACACCAAAATGTATGGGTGCTGAATTGAGTTCAGACCCATATGACTATATAAGCTATTGAGCTTCGATTGAAGATATTAACAATGTTTTCAATTTCATTCTCATAGTTTTGTAGTAAAGTATAGTTAAAAGGTGGCTGCTGAAGGGTTGCATTAGATCCTAAGATCTAGGTGCAGTGTTCTCAGATCCAAGGCTCCTCACTGATGATGACCACAAGCCAGAAACTAGTCTGGGGATATTGAATGAGTAGGCACTAGATAGGGATTTTATGCACAAGCCTTCTGGCATCCATTGATTACTCTGTTTGGCACAGGTGGCACTACTGTATGGGGAGTTTTGCCTTTGTTTACAACAAATTATGTGCTAGTATAGAGATGGTGATCATGTGATGTTTGATGGTTTAACACCAATCCTGCCTAATAGGATAGTGGTGGCTATGGTTGTTTAAGAGCCAAAGACACCAAAATGTATGTGTGCTGAATTGAATTCAGACCCATATGACTATATAAGCTATTGAGCTTAGATTGAAGATATTTACAATGTTTTCAATTTCATTCTCATAGTTTTGTAGTAAAGTAGAGTTAAAAGGTGGCTGCTGGAGGGTTGCATTAGATCCTAAGATCTAGGTGCAGTGCTCTCAGATCCAAGGCTCCTCACTGATGATGGCCAAAAGCCAGAAACTAGTCTGGGGATATTGGATGAGTAGGCACTAAATAGGGATTTTATGCACAAGCCTTCTGGCATCCATTGCTTACTCTGTTTGGCACAGGTGGCACTACTGTATGGGGAGTTTTGCCTTTGTTTATCATAGCTCACCTAGGCCTGATATAACTATAAGTTGTGGGCATAACAAGCTAATCTGAGCAGGATTAATCTTAAATCATTAGACTACAAAGTTGGTGGCCAAAGGCAGAGGATGTTAAGAATCTCCTGATTGCAAATCCAAGCTGCCATTTGATGACAATCCTTTACTTTGGTATATTTAATTGTAGATCACTTTCAGTGAAGGAAGATTGCATGAAATGGAAGAACTGTTTAATATTAAATGGGGCATTATTAAACAAAAAATTGGGGAAAAAAGATAAAGAAACAACTGATTTAAAAAGTATACATGAATTTACTACAAAGGCACAAATAATGGAAGCACAAATGGAATGAGGATTTGTTGTAAATAAAAAGTAAAAAAAAAACAGACAGATTTAATTTAGTGTAAGATATCAAATGCAGATAATTCAGATTTATGTTCCAACAAGTTCTTATTGTGATGAAGTAGTAGAAGATTTTTATATGGATGTACAAACAAAAAGCTTTTGATCACAGCAAACAACATTTTGAAATTGTTATGGAAAACTTTAATACTAGAATTTGAAAGTGATTGTGTAAATTTGGTTATGGTGATAAAAAAGAGAAAGGACAGAGAGTTGATGAGTTTATAGAAAAAGAAAACTATTTATTATTTCTTTCTTTCTTTGAGAAAAATGATCAATGAATTGGACATGAAAACATCCAACTGAAATTACAGCAGTTATATTTTGACTGACTGAAAATTTGTAAATGTTTTTAATAAATTCAACACAGGTGAGACATAATATGTATGTTAACGTAAAATTAAATAGACAAAAATTAAAAAACAATATACACACTCTACCCCTATCTGTCTTGCCAGGATGCCAGTAGGCTATTTAAACCTAAAAAAAGGTTCAACTTTTATTTGACCAATAGCCCTAATCACAAGCTCATGGAAAAAGTGAACTTTATAGTATAACATTTCAACTTAAACTTTTTAATCAATGAAAAAATTAATAAAAATAATAAAACAAGTCACTGCCAGAATTAATTAAGACAAAACATTTATTATGCATATGCAATATCAAAACAAATTTGAGGATTTAAATCTTTAATATTTATTATTAAATAGATTTAATTTATATTATATACACAAATGGATGACTTCAATATATTTTAACATTATTTTAAAATTTTGCTAAGCATACATATACTGCACAAAACACACTTTTAAAAAAAACACATCTTTTAACTCCAGGGCAAAAGTTCATGTCCAAACCAATGCTAATTTACTGATGTGATCAATGGAAAATGGGAATGTTAGCATAACAAAAATCATGATTACAGGAATTTACATCTGCAACCTGATATTATTAAAGAAACATATTGATCCTCATCTGTTACAGGAATGTGAATCTGTCTGGCAAAGGAATCACCTGTATTTATTTGGAAAAGAAATGCTCTATATCGGGGGAGAGGGGAAAGAATGGTCCTCACTGACCTATCCTCATTCTGAGTGTAAAAAAATAATGGCATAGGAAATATCTCTATTACCATTTGCAATGTGATGGCTACCATTTTCAGATCATGCATTCAATTGGGTGATATACCCTGTATACTAACATGGCACAAAGGAATGAGAATCCAATGCATCTCCCCAGATTACATTGACATAATATACCCGAACATCCATCCACCAGCATCAAATCAACTACAAAACAATTAGCCCAAAATTAACCCTATTTAAACCAACATAATCTTAATGAGTCTATGCACTTATCTATAACTAACTTAAAATTTGTTAATTTAATTGCATGAGAATGAAAATGACAATGGCAAACACATTATGCATAAAATATTTAATAAATAATTTAGAATTTAATTGTCAGATAAGAAATTTTCTTTAAGAGAAATAATGTTCAGGTTTAATAATTGAAAGTTCGTATTTTCTCAAATTAGATAATTAAAAGTTCAACTCTCCTTTTAAAGTTTATACTTCTCTTTTATTTTGGGGAATCCTCCAAATTACTGCAGGTTTATTGAAAGTCATTTTTGCAATCATTTATATGCTACATGTCCAGTTCAAAGATTTGTCCATCATCGATAAGTAGATCCTTCCTTTTGGAGATGAATCCATTTTTGTTATTCTTCAGGAACTGTTACATTGGAGGCCACTTCAGTCAGCACAAACTGAGGAAATGAAGTCTACTGCATGACTCCCACATCATGGAGGTCCACAATACAGGTAACAAAATGTTTTAATCCAAATCAATATAATCTTTTAAAGTAATCTAATTCTTCATTTTATATCATTTAGTATGCCTTATCACTGAATTTCAGGATCGATCTCTCATGGCTTAGCACAGTTCTCATTGGTTATGATGATTTTTCTCTCTGGATTGTGTGTTTATACACATCTTTATTGGTTAGTTTGCTTTAGAGCAAGAAATACCAATATTTTCTTATCAATAGTAATTTTAATTTCTCTTATCTGACTTACAATCTGTTAATAGCCCCAAGAATCTGTTTGCCATTATATTTCAAATAGAAATTCATTTCCATCGAACTACAGTTTAATATAACTTTAAAAAAGAAAATAAATTAACAGTTTTCATTATTTTTTTATCTTCCTTAAAATAATCTTTTGTTTTTAGATTTTTAACTTTTCCTTATCACTTTTAACTTTAACTAATTATTTAATCAGTTTACCATCTGTGAATTTTATATATCTGTGCATTTTTTTATATTGAAGCTGTGCATATATATATACAGGTATATATATATCATCATCATCATCAACCATTATCGATCCACTGCAGGATGAAGGTCTCTCCAAGTTTAATCCATCTTCTCCGATCTTTAGCTTCTCTTCTCCACAACACCCCTGCACATTTTCTTATTTCATCCATCCATCTCACATGTGGTCTCTTTCTGGGTCTTTTACAATCTCTTGGAATCCAGTTTAAAATTTCAATTGTCCATCTATTATCATCTCTTCTAGCAATATGTCCAGCCCAAATCCATTTCAATCTTTTAATTTTTTCAATAAGGTCAGTAACACCTGTTTGTTGTCTTACCCATACATTGCGTTTTTGATCTCTTCTTGTTACTCCCAACATACATCTCTCCATACTCCTTTGAGTGGTCTGAAGTCTCTGTATTGCTCTTCTATTAAGTGTCCAAGTCTCAGATCCATAAGTAAGAACTGGTAAAACACATTTGTTAAAAACCATCCTTTTCAAACACATAGGCATATTTCCTTTTAGTATCAAGTTATTTCTACCAAAAGCACTTCAACCAAGTTTAATTCTATGATTAATTTCCTCATTATGTTTCCATCTGTATTAATAATCTGACCAAGGTATTTTTAACTGTTAACTTCTTCTAATTCTTCATAATCAATCTTTATTTTCATATTTTGAGCAAATTGATTAAACATTACTTTAGTCTTTTTAACATTTATATTTAGTCCTACTTTTCTACTTTCATCTGCTAACTCCTGCAACATTTCCTGCAGCTCTGAAGCATTATTTGCAAAAACAACTACATCATCTGCGAAATCTAAATGACTTAAATACTCTCCATTTACTTTCACTCCTTTAGTTTCCCATTTTAATCCACAAAATACTTCTTGCAGCACTGCTGTAAAGAGTTTTGGAGATATGGAGTCACCTTGTCTTACACCTTTCTCAATATTGATTTTTCCAGTATCATTATGTAATCTAATTGTTGCTGTTGCATTTTTATAAATATTCTTTATATCCTGGATCTATACCTTGATGATCCAATGCTTTAATCACTGAAGAAATGTGTATAGAATCGAATGCCTTTTCATAATCTACAAATCCAAAACATAATGACAACTCATATTCGTTTGTCCTTTCTATGACTTCTCTCAATACCTGGATATGATCTATTGTACTAAAACCACTTTTAAATCCAGCTTGTTCTCTTGGTTGGTGGAAATCCAAAGTTCTCTGTAGACAAGTTGTAATTATCTTGGTAAAAATTTTATATAAAACTGATAAAAGGCTGATAGGTCTGTAATTTCTAATATCTTCTTTATCACCTTTTTTAAATATTAATATTATTACTGCATTCTTCCAATCTTCCAGTACATCTTTATCATTTAGACATTTGGTATATAATTTTGCTAAAATTGTTTCTATTTCTTCACCTGCTTCTTTTAATATATCAATTATAATTCCATTATTTCCTGGAGCCTTTCCTTTCTTCATACACTTAATTACATGTCTCACTTCTTCATTTAAAATTCTGGGCAATTTGGAGTAATAGATATAGGAGGTACTTGTTCTTTATTACTATATGATTCTTGATAAAAATCTTCTACCAATTTCATGATGCCATCTCTCTTTTTAGTAATAATTCCATCTTTTTTTCTTATTGCAGATATAAATTTCCTACCAATACCAAAATGTTGTTTAACATTTTTGAGACTTTTATTTTCTTCTACAGATTTCCTTGCTATTTCACAGTTATACTTTCTTATATCATTTTCAACCCGTTTCCGTACCATTTTACAAAATTCGAGATATTCAATTCTTTTTAATACATCATTTTTGTATATCTTCATATTCCTTCTTTTCTTCATAAATTCTCTAGTCTCAGTAGAAATTTTATTAGTCAATTGCTGCTTTTTTCTACCAGCTATGTTTGTTGCAGTTTTTAAAAGTGTATCAGTTATTTTCATATTAATTTCATTCAAATCTGAATCATGTTCAAAATCTCCTAACACTTGAAACCTATTTGTAAGTTCTAATTTAAATTCATTAGAATGTTTCTGAAGATTAGGAATATCAACTGTAAATATTGTTTTTCTTAATAATTTTTGTCTCTCTAGTTTTACATTCACACGTAACTTACACCTTACTAATCGATGATCACTTCCTGTGTTAAATTTATTAAGAACATTACAATCTTGAAATATGTATTTTCTGTTAGTCAAAATATAATCCAATTCTGCTGTACCTTCATTTGGATGCTTCCATGTCCATTTCCTTTTAACATTTTTCTCAAAAAATGAATTCATAATATAAAGTTTTTCTTTTTCTGCAAACTCCACAAGTCTATGTCCTCTCTCATTTCTATTACCATAACCAAAATTACCTACAGCAATTTCATCTTTCATTTGTCTACCAATTCTAGCATTAAAGTGTCCCATAACAATTTTAAAATGTTGTTTACTCTGATCAAAAGCCTTTTGTACATCCATATAAAAATCTTCTACTACTTCATCACTATGAGAACTTGTTGGGGCATAAACCTGAATTATCTGCATTTGGTATCTGCTATTAAGTTGTATAACTAATCTTGCCACTCTGTCCGATACACCATCAATCTCCACAATATTGTTCTTCCACTTTTTATTTATAATGAATCCTACTCCACTTGTATTTCCAATATGTGTGCCTTTATAATAGAGTATATGTCCATTTTTTAAATCAATTGTTTCTTCTCCTTTTCTTCTAACTTCACAAAGTCCAATAATGTCCCATTTAATATAAGACAGTTCTTCTTCTAATTCTTGCAATCTTCCTTCACTTGAAAGTGATCTGCAGTTGTAAATACCTAAATAAAAAGTCATCATCAAATGGCAGCGTGGGTCCACAATATATATATATATATATATATGCTGGCTTCATCATTCACTGTGGACTAACTAAGACTCTAAGTCCAACCACAGTGAATGTATGTTTTTTCTCAAACTTAAAGAATGACCTGCATCAACAGTTATATATTATTTTAAGGGAAATTATTTTAAGAGGGGGAAAAGTTAATGAAATAAAATATAAAAAAATAAGAGCATTTTTTTAAATTTTTCTTTAATTTTAAAATATGATGGCAGAAAGAGATAAGATAAATTTTCGTAATTAAACATAACCCATTAAAGAATGCAATTATTTTATGAAAGATTTTAATTAAAAGAAAATAGATAACAGGGAAAATTTTGAAACAATAGGCTACTAATAAGTAGTTTAATTAAACACACAATTGGTTTGTTCTTCAATCTGTAATATAAATAAAGAACTTTTCTTTTGTTCTTCAATCTGAAAAATCTGCTGAAGCTCTTGCTAAGGACTCTCATATTAAAAATTTCTAGAATCGGCTGAAAATTATTCTTTTAAAAAAAGAAATTCATTTTTTTTAAATTTCTGCTTGCTGCCTTTTTATTATTGCTGTAGATTATTTGCTCTACCTGTATTCAAATCCAGAACTTTGTTACTCTACAGAAATGCTGGGGTAGTTTTCTTTGCCTTCACTCTTCTGTCTCTGGGACTGGAGTCGTAAAGATGTGAGCCAGCTGAAGAACCAAGGAAAATGCCTGACAAATGTCTACCCTGTAGCAATTAATTTTTTCTATGGAAATATGAATAAAAAAAAAAGGAACTGCCGTGCAACATCAACGGAACCCATCTTGATACACGCACTCCAGTAACTATCCTCTTACTTGAAATGTGTTTGTCTTTTCTCAAAGTAAATCTAGATGTATGTTGTTATTTTTTATTTAAACATTTTGTAAATTGGTTTTTTTAAAAAAAAATATTGTAATTGGTATTGGGCTTAATACGTATAATGGCGATGAATCTTCTTAAGTTAGGTGAAAATGCCTCACTAAACTTGGTCGCCATTATACACTTATAATTAAGCATTTCATTTTATGTATATGTTTTAAAGACAAAAAAAAAAAGGAAACAAAAACGCAGCAAGTGCAAATTCACTTCCCCTCTTTTGATTAATAATGCAGTGTTACCTATTAAATTCTAGTTAATTGGTATAGGACTTGAGATTTAATGATTAAAGATTTGATTTAGTTTTCTTTTGTTAAAAAAAAAAAAAGAGAGGTCCTTACCTATATTTCTTTGCCATATATATATATATTTCTCCTTAATTCAATTCAAAAAAGGTTACAAACATATATGTGTAGTTTTTAAGAATGTAAAATAACAAAACTTTCGTTTTTCATCTAGCTAAAGAGAGAGTACAGTCGCCCCTATTTATCGATATTAAAGTTATAGAAAAGGATTTGTATTAACTCTGTGGTGGGCTGGCAAAACATTAACTAATTTTTTTAACATGTCCACCCCTTTGCCTAAGTGATTTAATTGTATTGGAAAATAAAATAACAATTATTTTATAATATAGGGTATATGAGCACAGACTTTCACATGACCCACCACTCTCCACTCTATCAAATAACACTGATACACTCAAGCACATATATGCTGAAAAGATAAATAATCACCAATATACGTATTTCTTTCCAACATATATGTGCTTGAGTGTATCAGTGTTATTTGGTAGAGTGGAGAGTGGTGGGTCATGTGAAAGTCTGTGCTCATATACTCTATATTACATATATAGACACATGGTATATATTAAGCCTGTGTTTCAGTTAATTATTTTATAAGGGATTTTTTTTTTTTGTTTAGACTTTCATAATGTTTTGTATATGTTTACCAACTAAGGTTTTTCTTTTAAATTTAAAGGTCATTGGACCGTATTTATATTATTTTGTATAGTGGGTGATCTGTGGGCATGTCTCTGCACATTTCAGCGCTTTCCTCACCAAGTCTACATAAGCTAACATACCCACTTCAGGATTGCAAGGAAGATTAATAAAAATTGGACCTCATCTCTTTCATATATATAGAACTGGACATAAGCAACAAAACTTCATGCCTGAATTCGGATTACGTGGTTAGCGAACGAATTCCATTTTCTCTAACTCAGTTTAGAGATGGAGATCTATCCAGTCTCGTGTTAGCCTCTTGGTAGCCATTTGTGCATCGGGACTCATCATTTCCCACAATATTCTGTCATCTTAGTCTGCAATATTTTATATTTATATTTATTTCAAAGACTTTCTCTGCAGAATATTATTGAAGTATCTAAATCAAGACTGAAAACATCCATAGGGGGGGGGTCACTATTGAATTTTTTTTAGTAGCAGAGGATGGTATTTTCAATGCTTTCCTAAGAATATGTTAGTTAGTTTGGCTGGCTATCCAAATCATGTACTCTCACCATAGTGTTAATTATGTCTGTCTTTCTCTGTCAATCATGTAACCTGTCCACTGGCTAGAAATGTTCCCAACTTATAATGTAAAGTCATTTTTTTAAAGGGTCTTTCTTTCATATCTGGATATAGTTGCAGGGAAATAACCTGCAATTTAACTAATCAATTCATTGTACTCTGCAAAGGTAAAATAATAAAGTTTTTCTTTTGTCTTTCATTCACTATTAATAAAACTCTGTAGCATTGTTTTCTTCAATAAACCTGAACATTATATACATGCTCAAATTCCTCCTTAGAGTCTTGTCTCTCCTTGACCACTGGGCATACATTAAGAATAAATTCTAGTGAGGTTTGGAGAGTAAGTTGCTTAGTAGCAATCTAGAGGAGTAGGTGAGGTTCGAGCCACATCTACCTGCATCTCTAGGTTAGGTTAAAACAGCTTTATTTTTCATACCATTACAATATCAATTTAAATAAATTTTATTTATTGATTTTTTCTTTTATTTTCATTTGACAGCGATGTAACGGCATATAGGTATACTGTTACATAATGAAACATTCCAATGAATTTAAAATTTAAAAAAAAATTATGTAAAAATATTAATAAATTTTGAAGATTGTTCAGATTTGAATGAAATTGATTAGAAGGTAACTGATGCATTATTAAAATCTGCAACAAAGATAGCTAGTATAAAGCAAAAGCCATTTATTACCAAATTGTCTACTAGAATGAATATGATGAAATTTTATAAAAATGATTCATTAAGAAAAATTGATATCTAAAATTTTGTAAATTAATAAGGAAAAGAGTTAATAAAAGTATAAAAAATATATAATTGTGAATTAACAAGGAAAGCTATAGAAATGAATAAAAGTTTCAAACATGTAAAACAGTATCTTAAGTATTGTTAGGAAACTTATTTTGGCAATACGAAGAAAACATGGGACTATTATTAAAAAAAAAAAGATGACATCATGAAATGTATAGAAAAGTTATGTAAAGAATTATATAGCAATAAGGAATAAAAAAATAAAGTATCTCCTACAATTACTACATCTTCTGATTTGCACAGCAGTCTAAATGAAGAAATGAAGCATGCCGTTAAATATATGAAGAGAAAAACTCAATAATGATGGAATTATGATTAATATCTTAATAGAAGCAGATGAAAAAATAGAAAAATTATTTGCAAAGTTATATACCAAATTTCTAAATAATAATAATGTACCAGATGATTGAAAAAATGTGATAGTAATATTAATATTTAAAAAGAATAATAAAGAAGATATTAGAAATTACAGTTCTATCATAAGATGTGATATGTTGGACTATTTCCATCATTTATGAGTGAATGTTGAATGTATAGAAAATTTTAAACTTTATTTAAACTTTCCAAATACAAACAACTTGTTATTACTAACAAGTTGTTTGTATTTAAAAAGTTTAAATAAAGTTTTATTACTAACAAGTTGTTTGTATTTGGAAAGTTTAAATAAAGTTTAAAATTTTCTATACATTCAACATTCACTCATAAATGATGGAAATAGTCCAACATTTATTACTAACAAGTTGTTTGCATTTGGAAAGTTTAAATAAAGTTTAAAATTTTCTATACATTCAATATTCACTCATAAATGATGGAAATAGTTTAACATATCACATCTTATAATATACCATCATTTCAAACCTTCAGACAGATACAGATCTATCAATCTTTTATCAGTTCTATTTAAGATTTTTACCAAGTTAATTTCAATTCATCTACAGCCAAATTTGGATTTTAATCAAATGAAAGAACAAGCTGAAAATAAAAGTGGTTTTAGCACAATGGATTACATCATTTATAGAAAAGTTCAATAAATATGAATTGATATTATGCTTTGAATTTGTAGATTATGAAAAGGCATTTGATTCTATAAGCATTTCAACAATGATTAAAGCATTGGATCATCAAAATCTAGTTTAGGACATTGCCACAACCTGAAAAATATTTATCAAAATGAACAAGAATGATTAGATTATATAGTAGTGTTAAGAAGATTGACATTGAAAAGTATTTATAACAGAATGACTCCATATTTCCAAAAACATTTTACAGCAGTTTTACAATAAATACATTGTGAATTAAAATATTAAATTAAAGGAGTAAAGATAAATGGAGATTATTAAGTCATCTAGATTTTGCAGATCATGTAAGTTTTTTGAAAATAAAACTTTGAACTTCAGTAAATGATGCAAGAGTTATCAGATGAAAGTAAGTCTAAAGTTAAATGTTAAAAAGACCCAAGTAATATTCAAGGAATTTTCTCAAAAGCAAAAAAATAAAGATTGATAATAATGAATCAAAAAAGTTATTAACTATAGGTCAGATTATTAATACAGATGAAAACATAATGGATGAAAATAGTAAATTTGGGTGGAATATTTTTGATAGAAATAACAATATTAAATGGAATATGCCCACATGTTTGAAATGGAAGATTTTAAATAAATGTATTCATCAATTCTTATTTATGTATCCAAGACTTAGACACTTAATGGAAGAGCAACACAGAGACTGGAAATCATTCAATAAACTGTGAAGGAATATATTTTAGAATGAGATGCTTACAAAATAAATACATTGGTGAGAGACCAAACAGATTTTATTGGCATCATTGAAAGAATTAAAAAACTGGAGTTGGGATGGAAATATTCTAGAAGAAATGAGACCATATGTGAGATGGTTAATGAAATAAGATAATTTTTCTGGTCTGATGCAGAGAAGAATGGTTATGGATCAATGAAATGAGATTCAACTTGGGAGAGACCTTCACCTTGCAGTAAATTAATAATGGTTGAAAATGAGAGGAGAAAAAAATATTGTTAGTTTGACTGATTCAATATGACTGCTGAACTCAATATACCAATTTATTTTTGAATATCATATAATCTACTCACAATTATTATTTTATAATATTCATCAATAACATTGCATGCAATTGCATAAAACTGATATAAAAAAAAAAACAAATTGGATAAAAATGAATTAAAATTTAAAGTTATCATTATTGATATTATTTTTCAGATATTTGTAATAGCATAAGGAAGTTTTATAAATTATAACCCACACAGTATATGCTTGTGACATTCTTAGACATAGTTTATATATATATATTGTAAGGGATGACTTACAGCCCACCATCACACCAATCCCAGTTTTTCTCAATGTTTGAATTCAGACCAATTGGTAAGCAAATAATTTATCCTACATACCTGTATATATATATGAAACATACATATAAACTAATATTTTTATCTATTTTGAGAAATTAATTTTTTCTTTTTTTTTTGTACACATTGAAAGCAGACAAATTCGTTATATACACAAACGCACTTAATATCACTAACAACAAAAATAATAACTAATTGACTGATAAGACAGACATGATCAAAGGTCAAAATATACGAGGTCAAAATAGTTGCTAGGTGATGAGGTTTGAATAATGAAGACTAAGTAAAAAAGAAAAAAAAAGTAATAACGTTTATATGATTTTTTTTGTTAGTTTATAACAATAGCCCAATCCAGCAAGAGAAAAACAGTCTCATGATTTTCACTTGTCTGGAGAACAACTAAACCATCGGAACATAAAGAAAAGTTTTTTATTTTATTTTAAAAAAAAACTGTCCAGCATTAAAAAACAGTAAGAATATAAATTTCGAAACTTAATGTTTATGTGTAAAAATTAATAGAAAACATTTATCAGGGGGATAGAAAGAAAGTAGAAATTTAATCTCAACTGTTAAAACAACAAACTTGAATATATAAATAGCAGAAATGAACTAAGGTTTAATTTGTTCTAGAAAGCTTGAATTGGTTGTTATGGAGATAAAGAAAAAAATGAAACAACTAGAAATTGATTTTTTCCTTAAGCCATTTTCCTATATTTATTGCAATGAGTTTGGGGTAAACAAATATACCATGGAATCCAATGTCAACTTCGATGCCATTATAAAATTGTCTATGAAAATGTCTATTTTACAAAGCATTACTGAATATCATTCTTCAATGGATTTATGCTATGTGCTCAGAGGAAATAATTGATCTGTGCTTGATTTTAATCAATTAGTATGAATTGTATAGATATCAACAGAGTCAGTGGATAAAAACATTATGTATGGAGATTGGCATTCAAGTATATAGACTTATAGCTGTGGACAATGCTTGTTTTCCTCAGGAGATATATATATTATTTTTTTTGATTCATGTGATTTTTACTTTTTTATTTTTGTTATTTCTATTTGCAATTTCATGTCTTGTGATTTTTTTTCCCTTTGTGTATTCAACTTTATCTTCAAATTCGGTCACCTGCATTTTAAGAGTGGGAGCAGTTATATGAAATGTATCTGTATGTTGATATATAAAAGGGGAAAGGGATCAGAATCAATAAATATGTATAATTATTAATAAAGGTAAATTTACAGATCCCTCTGGAAATTCAACACCGCTTCATTAAAGCAATCTCAAGTAAGGTTTTAATCAATCTAGAACAAACAAAGTTATATTACTCACTAATAAGTTTTAATAATATCTACTTGTAATTGTTTTGTTTCTGGATGCACAATTAATCAACTTGAGTGAATGGTCTTTTTGTTACTTTTCACTAACTTTAATATGACTTACACACATATATATATATGGGAGTGGGTCATTCTTTTGAAAAAAGTTATAAATATATTTACTCCAACATATAAACATCATTGTAATAATTATATTAATGGGGTCGACTTAGAATTACCGAATTCTCATTTGCTTTTTCCTTTTGTTATTATCTAATCTCATTTTGTATATGCTTTATTTTGAATCATTTTGTTTTCTCTATTGTAAATAAATATTGATTGAGGATGGACTTCTCTCATGAAATCTGAACCAGGGAGATTTATTGTTTTAAGCCCTCAAAATGATAGAAGACCATCCTTGTTAACTTAATAGTCTTTTTTTGTAAATATATGCTATGATACATTATAGTTATTAATAAATGTTAACTTAATATTTTTTCTGTAAATATATGCTATTACACATTATAGTTATTAATAAATGTTAACTTAATATTCTTTCTGTAAATATAAGCTATTACACATTATAGTTTATTAATAAATGTTACTGAGTTGTTAAAATCAATCTGATCTCTGTTTGATCATCACAATCATTATGCATTTGCACCATTAAATGTTTGATCATCACCATCATTATGTGTTTTCACCATTAAATGATTGGTCACTACCAATAAGTTCATATTGAAAAATATATTGATCTTTGCTTATACATAGGCATATTTGGTTGAAGATTAAGTAAGTCCATCCCTGAAGAGAACTGACTCCAAGTACCCCCTGAGTTTGAATTTTGCTGTATAATGGGGCCTAAAAAGGTAATGTGATGAATATGCACTAGTTTAACTTACATTGAAATGTCTTAAGTAAATTATGAGCTAGCATACTAAAGGTAGATGTGGTTTGGAGCTAAGCATTTCATCGTGACATCTCTAGCATACTACTCTAGGCCTAGGTCTGACAGTAGTAAGATGCACTCCCTTCATTATATGCCATTTCCGATTCAGTAATATCTGGCATACCCAAATGGGATGTTGAATCATGGATTTCAGGATATGCCTTGTTGTAGATTGTTTGACACATTGTGTTCAAATCATCTGACTATTGAGTCTTATTTACATCATCCTATGGCATTCCCACTGGTCCATGTTATAATATATAGTTACAAAATCAACAATAAAAAAATAATATGACTATGAAAAGCTCTTACTTTTTAACTATTCAACTTTAATTTTGGCAGTGGTAATTTCAAGTTTGATAAATGCTTTTTTTGCCAATAAGTCCAGAGTAAATTGACTATTTTGACTTATTAAATTTATGATTCTGCTCGTTAGTCACTGGAGAAATATAAATACACTTTTATCAATACTTTCTCAAATTTTGATATGGAGAAAAAAACATGTATTTTTGTCACTTTAATCTACATCTAAGTATTTTACAAATAAATAACTCTTTAATATCACTTCTAATACTTGCTTTTAACTTACAAAAAAATTAGCAGTGTAATATTTTTGGAGTTTATATTTTTACTATTATGATATAATTCATTTTTTATATAATGTCAGAATATCAAATGAGTAGAAAGATAGAATGAAATATTGAAATATAGAAACGTTTGTAAATAATTCTGTACCAAAATTCAAATAAAATATTATTTAATATAGATCTCAGATAAAGATACGTACTTTTTAATATTAAAATTATGATTTTGTAAAGAATATAAGAGAGGAAATATTATAATAATTATTAATAATAAATAGAAAACATCAGCAAATTATCACTGATAATGATCAACCATCTTTAGATTGAATAACTAGTGATTTTAACTTGTTATACACAAGTATTGCCAGCATTAGATTGTATCAATCCATTGCAAAATGAAGATCCCCAAGTTTAATACAGCTTTTCTTTTCTACATTATGTCATCAAACTTCTTTATCTCATCTATATATCTTATTCTCTTTCTTGTCTCTTAAAATCTCTTGAGATTCAGCTTAAATTGTCCATAATTATCATCCAGCTTAGCTCCATTTCAGCCTCTTAATTTTTTGAATGATGTCAATAATATTTGTTTGTACTTCCATCATATATTCCTCATTATTTTTATATAATATCTTTATACTTCATTATGTTTGGAGTTCCCATACACTTCAGACATTTATGTGTAACATAAACACGTATTTAAAAGTTAAACCTAAACATCCTTTAAATATATCATTGTAGTTCATCTGACCATTTAACTAAAGTTATATCAAATATGTATTCCTCAAATCTAATAATAAAAAAAATCTTTGCTTTTTTTTTTTAATGAATTAAATCCAAATATCAAAAATATCTCTTTCAAAAGTAGATGATCTCTTTTCAAATAACCAGTGTCTAAAAATATTCAATATCCAAATGTATAATAAGTCTTTGAATAATGTCTTAGATATCAAACTAATAATCATTGATAGGTTTTAAACTTTAATCATAAATATGTTTGTTTTCTCCTTATGAAGTCATTTTATCTCTTAGCAATAATAAATTAATTCAAATATTGTTCTTAATTTTGCTTATTAATGAATAGGGTTATTTTTTATTTTAAACATTTCAAAATTTAACAAAAAAAAAGCATACCTTGTTTTATATATCTATTTTAATTAAAACTCTTAAAACAAACTCGTCATAAGTTGTTATTAATTACGCAAGCGCATATATACGTATATAGTTTACAATTTTTCCAAATAAAGATATTTCCCATTATTCTAATAAACAAATAAGTGATTGCCATTTTTGGAAAATGAAGAATATTTTTAAGACTCTATATCTACAATTAATAATATTATTTATTTAAAAAATAAAAATAAAATAATTTGTTTAATTGATTTTCGTTATATTATTTTAAAAAATACTGTATATAAATTTATATTTACCTGTCTATCCATTTCTCTTACATGTAAAAAGATATTTTATCGGCAATAGATTAAGAGCAAAATATCATAGACAATAATCGTGTTTTCTTTTGTTTTATCTAAGTGCTTACTATTAAAAGACTTTTTAAAGTTTAATGAACTTTCTTTCGAATATACCATTTATTACGTAACATATACGTACATCTAAAAATATCTTTATAAGTATACAAATACAAGCACTACATACAGATTTTGATTTAGTCGTTAATACAAAACAAAGAAATATGTTTTTGTTTTATGTATATTAAATTACTTATTACCTAAAATAATTATAGTAAACAAGAACAATAAAAGTTATTCAACACACATTTAGCTCGCTACTGATTTCCTCATGAATTGTTTTACTACAGTATTTTTTATTTATTTATTTTTGCCAAAGTGTTGAAAAAAAAAACCGTAAACAAATTTGTGAAACATTTTATTTCTTCTTCAAATTGTGGTCGAGAGGTCAGCGACAGCTGCTTTACAAGCAGTTGTCCCGGGTTAGCAGGTTCGCTGATGCTATGATGCATGAGGGAAAAAAATGTATATTTTTTAATTATAGTGCTTACTATTTCACTGCATTTCCTAGGTAAAAACACATTAAGCTTAATAACATTTTTTAAAACAAATACCATATTGGAGATAAATTAAAAGTTATCGAAGTTTCGCTTTCTATCAGATGCTAGATGCCATTATTGAAGAAGTATATGCTAAATATTGTTATTTTGAAACTCTCAAACTCGATAACTTCTATTATTCAAATACTTTAAAATCAGTTATCATGGCCTAGCAAAAATGCATACAAAAATTACAACTTTCTTAGTATACTAACTTATGAAAGTTGATTTTTTTTTTTTTTAAATCACTTTAAAGCTCTTTATCTTTATACTGAGCGAATATTTGTAATACATATTGATCTTCAACTACATATACATAAAACCCAAATAATATAGTTTGAAAATTTCAAACAAGTGACTAAAAACAAAGAGAGTTGATATGTACAGGAAATCATATTTGACTTGAGACAACTATATACATTAAATTATTTTAGAAATAATACACAAAGGTTTTAAATATAATGAGTTTATTACTCAGAATATATAATATTAGCAAATTGTTACTTGCTGGTTGAATTCCATAAATTAACTCAGTCTTAATTATGCACACAGTTCTTTATAGAGTTGAACTATAACACTGCATTTTTTTTATTACAGTACTTTATTTTATTCTGTTAACTCTTCTTATTTGCTGGTTTGCAATCACTATATTCCACACAAACACAGTATGCTCTGTGCTGCTCTATCACATTTCTAGATAGTTAGTTTTGTTTTCTATCATCTAATTTGCATAAACAATTTATTATTATCTTTTTGTAAATTAGCATGTCTAGGTTATTTTCACGTTTACATAATTTTAATTATTCAATTAAGCTAAATACTTGGAAGTAAAAAGTAAGAAAAGCTTAAAATAGAATTCTTATATGAAGTGAGAATTAAAATGGAATTCTTATATACTTACTATAGTAATATGAGTATGCTTTCAATATTAATCATATATTATTTTTTATCAAGCAAAAAGTTATAATTTTATCCTAAATATTTAAACCTCAAAACAAATGACAACAAAAATAAAGTATTCGTCTACTAAACAGTTATTTTAAGATATAACATCATACTGCAGAAAACATATACACAGAAGAGGCTATAATTTATTTAGAAAAACTCATATATGAAAAGATTGAAATGGTCAAAAATCAGACTTTACAGAATATAAAATATAAAAAAGTTTCTTATTTTGTGCTAAATAATGTTCTGCTTTGTCCAATATCTAATCAACTTTATGTCAAAGTGTATATCCAAAAATAACAATAAAACAAAACATGAGAACTGTGATAAAAAGGAAAAGATTCTATTATTCGATCTTTTATTATCTATGCTCTGCAACATTTTTTTATAATCAAGTAAATGAAAATAATAAATTTACATTTATTTTTTTAAATACGTATTGAACTATATTCAAATCTACATATATGGATATTATAGATATAATAAACACTTCCATACTTCCCCATTCTTTTTAAATTCATATAAATAAAGATATAATAAAAGACAAATGACCCCCAAGATGCATTTCGTGCTGAACCAGCACATATCAGTTGGCCCAGGTCACTATCTCTCATATATATATCTTTATTATATGCAAAGTATTTATTTAGAGTAAATTGTTACATTTTCATTTACCATTGTCAAACTTCCTCCACTCTCAACTTTGATGCCAATCCATTTCAGATAAATACAGTAATTATTATTACTAATCATTTTCGAAACTAGAGATTATCTCTAGCACAGATATAAACTTTAAACCTCAGTTAAAGATTAATATATCTGATTTTTTAAATTTACGCACATGGAGTTATTCACTTTTCTCTGTCCCCTATATAATATCTTTATAGATATAATAAACACTTCCATACTTCCCCATTCTTTTTAAATTCATATAAAGATATAATAAAAGTCAAATGCCCCCCAAGATGCATTTCGTGCTGAACCAGCGGATATTAATGTGTTCACTTGATTATTTTCTCACCACCATCCTTCACTATCAAACATACTGTTCCTTTTTTTTAATTTGGTGAAAAAAACTTAATGATAGAGAAAAAGATATGATACCCAAATAATGTTGAATTTATAAAATTTAATATCACTGTACTTGTCTGTACAACTGAAACTACTTTCTTATGATATTTTGTAATTGTAGCCAGTAAAATTTGCACTGTGAATTGGAAAAATTTATTAATGTTAGTAGCAATTCTATAAAGTCTAAAAGAAGTCAGAAGTGTGTCACTCTTCTTAATGATTTTTTTTGCTAAAGATTTTGGGTAAAGCTAAATTTCCTGATCTAATACATGATTATCTACTGGAACTTCTTACTTATTCATATTTTTTTATCTATAAATTTAATGCTTTTTCTATCTTCCTAAATACTAATTAGGCTCTGCAAATGTAACTAATAGTTTAAGAAATACAATACTTCTACCTTAAATTTATTATTATTTTGCAATGCCCTATTCATTTTAATTAAAGAAGTGACTAATTCAGTTTCAGAACTAAATTAATTACGTTTTTTCACACAAAGGAAGTACTTCACAACCTTTTTTTTTTTTGGACTTAAAAGAACTGTTATTATTATTAATTTTATGCTTTGAGATCATGTAAATAGATTTTTAATTTTTAAAGCTTAGCAGAAAAACGGACAATCACATATGCACAGATTGCAAAAATATGATTAAACAACAGTGCCATTTATGAATTTCTAAAAAAAAAAAATTATTTAATGTTTTTTAATTGCATGCAAGTTTATTTGTATGAAAGAAGATTATATTTTTAATGAAAACAATGAAAATTATAGTAATAACAAAAATATTCTAAATCATTATTTTCTAAAACTGTATTTATTAAAATAAAAATCATAAAATTTTAATTAGTATTTAAAATTTCAAACTAAAAAAATAGATTATGATATGAGTTTTCTGTTTTATCAAACCAGATAAAATGACTTTACTTTACCTTAAATTATTATTATTAGATTCAATAGCAAGAGCATCATGGTGCAGTAATAAACAAACCTGACTGGCCTGCCCTATGATCTGGATTTTAATCAGACTTTGGATATTTTTTTCTAATATGTATTATTAATCAGTGAATGTATAACTAGATGTTTTTAATTAAAGCTTAAAAACAAAAATGCAAAAATACTAAAACTTTCAATAACCAGTAATTGTCAAGCTTGGCAATACCTTCTCTTTCAATATTCCTCACAAATGGCTGTTAGAGAGCCTTTGCCCTGCATTGGAAATATTTAATGGTTGCTTCATCTATTTAATCATATATTATTTTTATATTAAAATTCTATAAAAGGACACAAAAATAATTCTGAATTAAAGTTTTATTTATAGTTCAGACATATTTCATTCATAGAATAAAAATTTATTCATATTTTAATTTCATTTTTCTCTGTTATAACTTTTTATAGTACTAAAACATATGCAACATAGTTATATATTAATATTATTTATTGTCCTTATACATTCCATATTTTTATATATTAATTAATAACAAAGACAACATAAAATCGGATTATAGACCCATATATGTAAAGTCCATTAGTTTTATGGAAGATTATCCACATAAGCAAAAGCACTTTCAAGAATTTTATTGATTGTTTCTAGTTATAAATGAATGGTTACCAGAAACTCAGCATGATTTTTGAAAATCAAGACATTGTTTTTGTTGTCAAGCATATGCAAGAAAAGTATCAGGAACAAAGGAATGATTTTTGTATTGTTTTTATTTATTTGATCAAGACATCTGTTTTTCAGTTAATAGTGCAGGTCTGTGGCATTGTTTCAAATTGGTTGTCCACAAAAATTTATTTATAGTAATATAGCTTCTACATGATGGAATGAGGAATTATTATTCCTACAGGTGGAAAATCTGAGGCATTTGAACAAAAACTGGCATTAAACAAGGATGTGTACTTGCTGCAACATTGTTTTCAATATTTATGACAGTGATTTTTGGAATTATTTATAGGCAGAGAATGGAAACTATACCTTGGTAGTTTATAAGAAGAAAAGTGGATTTGGATGTTAAGATACAATCCATGTGCTGCTTCTACTTTTAACAAGTTAAAAAATAAAAAATGTCATCACTGGAAAATAACTGCAATTTAGTTATATGTAGTGCTGTTATTTTATCTAATTTATTGTAAAAAAGTGAAATGTTTGATATCCTATCAACAATATATAAAGGCATTAGAAAAGTTTCATTCAAGAATGTTTCATAAAAATTTAAAAATACAATGACGATTATAAAACTGATCAATATGTTCTTTATCTTGTTAAATGTGATACAATTGAGTTCACTATTGTAAAATCACATCTTTATTAGATTGGACATGCAAAATAAATGAATAATGTAAGACTTTCTAAATTAATGATGTATGGTGAACATGAGCATGGTTTTCATGGTAGAAGTAGATTCAGTTTACCTTATAAGGATTATCCCAAAGATATTCTAAGAAAGTGCAAAGTCAATTGTTTCCATTGGGAAGTTATGGCAGAGAATAGAATACATTGGAAAGCTATAATTAGACATGGTGAAAGAAAAGTTGCCTGCTTAAGAAATTAAAAAACAACATTGTAAAATATTAAGTAAACAAAAAAATAGACCATGTTCTTTATGTGAACATATTTGTGGTTCACAAATTGATTTATATAGTCATTGCAAACTCATTTCTAGAGTAGTTTCTCTCTCTCACTCTTTATTTTTTTGAGTTGGAATGGCCACAGTCATTTATGAGTAGTTGTTTGTTTTATTTTTTATTTATGTGCACCAAGATAAACTTTTTAAATGAGGATGCAAATATGCCAAAATTAAATACTGCATAATGTTGGAAGTTATGGAACATATCATATTTAAAGTCTAACTTTTACAAATATTTTTTTTCAATTAAAAAATATTATAAAATTGCTTTACTTAAACATTGGGGAGATATATCAAAATCACAAATGAATATCTTCTGTAGTGTAACACTATAGGGTTCATCATTTAAAAATCATTAATTGTACATTGTTTTTGACTTAAAGTATATTAAATATTGTATAAATATATTTGTTTCAAACAATCTAGAAAAGCTAATAATCTTCACTGAAAGTAGTTCAAATATTATAGCAATTACTATTATAAAAATTATATTGATCTAATATTTATAAACCTACTAATACAAATTGACTCTAGTCTCCTCTCTTTTTTTATTATTTATATTCTTAGATGTCTATTCTCAAAGTAGTCTTCAATGATATGTATTTAAAGATAAGTCAGTTCTCAACTTTAAAAATGGATGCATTTAAAGAACAAGTATTTACTTTATAGTGACATATAGTGAAAAGGCACTTTATTCAGCTAGATGATACACAAAAATATACCTAATTTATACAATGGTTCACCATTAGTGTTTGAACATACTTAATTAAAAGTCACCTTCTTATGAGATAAATTTTAAGGCATGCCAATTGGAGTCTTGAAAAGAATATTAAGAGCATAAATGATTTAATAAACATGTAGCAATAGCTTCCAAAGAATCATCTTTCAAGAATACCATAGAAATAATACATTCCAAGTTAAAACAAAGTAAAAACTACTCTTTTATATCAATGTATATCTACTAAAAATATACAGAAATTGTTAACAAACTTTTACAATTTTTTTATGAAATAAAAAAGAAAGAAATTATGAAAAAAAAAACTTTTCAAGATCTATTTCAATGACAATTCCTTTCATAAAAGTTTAATTGTCTAAAACCATTTTTATAAAACAAACACTGTCACTAATAACATGATAGTCTATATTATATATCAGATTCTAAACTCAAGATTGTCTCTAACAGGAAGAGTATTTTTTACTCACAAATATGAACTTCTCTTTTAAAATGTTCACCTAATCCAAAGATAATGTACATACTGATGAATTTAAAACTGCTTTTAATTTTCTTTAAACAAAAAAGTTCATCAAAACATATAACACATTACCAGAGATTCCAAAATCTTTGAATCCAATGACAAAAAATAATTGATAATTCTGTTCATTTATATTATCCAAGTTCTAATAAGCTATTTAGTTTTAGGCAATAATTTAGATAAGGTTATGTAAAAAAAAAAAAAAAAATACTCGAAGAGAGTATGAACAATTTTATAAAAATCTTTATATTTCTTTATTAAAGACAGATTTTTAAATTAAGACTGCAATCTTTATCGCCCCCCCCCCCCCTTGCCCAATAAGCTTCGCTAATCATTTAGTCTTAAGGGAATAGAAACTAGAAAATATTGTTGTTTGTTTCTTTGCTTATTTTAATATACAGTACTAGTTTTTCTTGTCACCCAGCATGATCATACATTTTTTTACACAAATCATAAAAAAAAAAATTATGAGCATTAGCAAAAGCTATAAGAAACATTCATTTACTGAAATTACAAAATAAAATATCAAAACTAAATGACATTTTGCTTCTTCATTCATATTATCTAAGCAAGATCATCACAATTTATGATATGATTCTAAATTGAATATTATAATATATTGTATTAAGAGAATATCAAGTAATGGCAAAGCATCAGTGATGGTGATCAAGAGTTATTAATAAATCATAGGACTCAGTTGGCTGGTAATTAAACTTTCCTTCAAGCAGAGAAATTAACAAATATATATATATATTTTAAAAAAAAGAATCTGGGCGTATTTAAAAAATTCTGTTATCTAAAAAAAAATATTTTTTTTTTTCAGATTTGAATTCAGTATAAGGATGTAATAGGTTAGTACACTAATTCTTACATCAATAATCTCTTCCATTACTGAACGGATATTGTTTCTCATAAGAGATTAATTTGAACTGATAGACTGAATTTATTCTCTCTCTTTTTTTTTATCTTTATTACTCAGAATATACATGAATATTTTTATAATGGTCATTGTTTTCCAGTAATATAATTTACTCTACATCTTAATATTTAGAACTTCATCATTAAGATGCATTATGCAATATATATATAGACAGATAGATAGATCTATATATAAGTATAGTATCATATTTATAAAAAAAGCAAATTATTTCCTACCGATATATTTTCAATACTATTGAAACTAGTAATAAGCACTGAGCAATTTGAAAAGAATTTCTCTCTATCATTAGTTTTATATTTCTAAGAACTATAATTATTTCTATATTCTCTTCTTAAAAGTTTCTTTCTATTATATCAAACTCAATTTTCATTGGAGGAAAAAAAATGTAAAAAGGTCAATTTTTATAATTCTGCAGAATATTTAGTTATGGAAAACGTTATTGCTTATTAAAGAACTATAGATGTGAAACAATCTTACAAATATATATAATATTTGGGGAAAATGAAGTTTAAAAAATAAGCCTTTTTAATTTCACTATATGAATTACTTACATATACATTGTAATGTATGCGAATTAAATAGTGTTAATAATGGTGTCAATTATATTTGTCTGGGATTATTTAAATAGATAAAATATTTATTTTAAATAAAACCTTAAAAAGTAATTGTATGATTAATTGTTCTAAAGGTCATGTAATATTCAAGACCACTATTAAATTTCTAACAATTCCAGTCAGTTAATCTGAAATGAATTTTTTCTCTTTTTTTTCATTACGTTACTTCCTGGAATCTTTGGTTCTGACAATACCCCTGTTCTGCACAAAGCTATAAAAAAAAATTCGATTTTTTATATTAAAATTTTATATTTTACATTTAATAATTTAGTTTGAAAGTAGTGTTTCTGAATAAGAAAACGATTTACTTCAAACTATAGACTTCATTGCCTTTAGTGTTTTGAAGCAGTGATAATGTGGCTCAAGGTCTGCAGATTGTAACTCAATTATGCCATTTGCGGGTGATGTCTCGTGAATTTTCTTGTGAATTATTAAGCAACAAATCATTTGATTATTTATTTTTAGTTTATATTAAAATAAAAAAGATAAACATTTAGATCTGATTTTTTTTTTGTTCCGAAATTGGACATAATAGGTAAATACATAATTTGAGATCGCACAAAGAATTTAAATTAAAAAAAAACAAAAACACCACAGGATAATTATAGTACATCATGAAAAATAGTATTCAGAATACTGTAGTTTTAATTAATTAAAAATATTATAAAGTTTTGATAGTAAATTAAATATAAACACAAAGTCAAACACTACATAGGTGATGAGAAGGAGAGATCAAAGAGTAAAAATTAAAAGGTGGTGATTTTAATAGAAGAAAAAAAATCTTTATGATGCAATAGCTTTGCAAGGAAGACAACAAAATTAAAAATATCTATTGCAAGATCATAAAGATCATTTAAGTTTACATTCATGATTCTTTTGGAGAAAAAGAAACTAATGAGAAAAACTCGATCTTGTAGAAAATCCATGTGTCTGAACTCCCAGGTGCCAAAATCTGACATCATTGACAGCATGGTCTGCCATCAAACTTTTAATAAATTTAGCAATCATTTCTCTAAAGATCTTATATAATTTCAAATATTCAATTTGCACCAATCTTTAACTGTGACAAATTTGGGAGGGGTGTGTGGACTTTTTCTGCAATAAATATATAAAATATTGAAAGAATACTAAATTTATTTTAATTATACATGAAATCAGCTTATAAATACTGGTTTCAAGTTCTTTTCATCTAATTACTTCTAGAATAAACTACTGCATAGTTCACATAAAGCATTTATAAGAATTGAAGCATCAACAGTTAGTTATTCATAAACAAGCATGGCCAATCTAACAAAAAAAAAAAAAAGACAAAACAATACAACTATAATAATACATGAGCTTTGCTAAGATTATCCAAACTAATTGGTGAACCAAATACGTTGACACATAAAACAAACTGACCTATTTCTTTGTTTATTTGATATTTTGTGATGATGTCTTTTATATAATTTATATTAACAACAATGTTAATATATTTTCATTTTACCTCTTTTAATATAGTTTGCTCTCTATTTTTAAAAAGTGAGGAACTAAGACTGATTCTGATCTTGAAACTCCTGATGCTCCAAGTATGATCCAGTATGTCTGATGCATAGTTTCTCTTTTATAGCATCAGAAAATTTCCATATTTCATCCATCTCACATGTAGTCTCTTTGTAGTTCTTTTACAATCTCTCATAATCAAATTTAAAACTTCAACTTGTTATCTATTATTATCTTTTCTAAATAATGGTTTCATCTTAAGCAATAAAGCCAATCAAATATATTTTTTTAGTTCTATAAGTTTTAATTCTATTTTTGAAATGTTATCAAAAGCAGTTTTCTTCATCTTATTCTGAACCCATATAATGTAAACTTGAATAATCAATGAACATCAAATACTACAATGCTACAAAATTCTTAACTCCAGTTTCTGGCTTTAGCTTTAATTCAGTTTCAAAACTGAATTAATGTACTTGTGCGTCTAGCAGCATGTAATCCAAATTAATATACTAAAAAAACCTAAGGTTTTGAACCCAAGCTAACTCATTTGCATAATAATATAGATCTGAAATCAGGTAAGTTTCAATATATTTTAGAGATCTTAATTTTATAAAAATTATAGGCCTCTTGTACTCTTTATTCGGGAAAGTTATAATAACAATAACAATGCTTACTCATATGTTGCCAAGAGCAGTTCTCTTTACCCTACTTTAGAACTATCTATTGAAGCTTGAGTAATCAGTTTCTGGCTACTTAGTTTTCAATGATGAAAGTAAAAAGACAGAAATTGGTTGGAAAATGGGATTGTGTAGTATTATATCATCTGGAATTCATTAATTATTCAAGACTAAATGTAATTCAAAGAGAATTCCTCTTGGAAATACATGACTAAGTATAAAGTTATATGATATTGTTGGTAAAATATAACAGTTAGCAATAAACAATTGGTTTCATTTTAGTTATTATATTCCTGAACTTTAAATTACATCATTTCATAGAAGTAAAACTTATACAAAATAAAATGAAATTATTTATAAAATTAACATTTATTAATAATATTGACAAGTAAAATTGTTATTTTTAATTAAAGTCAGAAAATATATGAATACATAAATACACAAGCTCCATTTCTGAATCATAACTTCCACCATACAAAACATCTAACTATTTAACAAATTAAAAACAGTTTAAGGTATTTTTTTAAAAAGCATAAAAATATTTTATTTTCATCAAATTCTTCTTTGTAAATAACAGAAAAAATGAAAAAGTTTATTTCTCAGAATTAAAAAAACTACTTAAGAATAATAATGTTTTCGTTTTGTTTTTTACAAATATATAAGATTATGAACAAGAGCAAAGAATAGTAAATGGCAAAAATGAAAAAAAAACCTCATGCAAGTTTATAAAAAGCGATACTATATCTAAGGTTAAAACAATTGCAAACCTAATAAATAATTGAATGTCCTATTGCTTAGATTTGAGCATTGAAAGCAATAAAGGCGGAGCTGCGATCCATTGACCTTGAACTACAGAATCTGCCATGCTATCATTGTAATAAATCATACACGGTCTCTAATCTAAATAAAGAATGATTAGTAATCATTTGTAAGTTTATTGAAGGATTATTGCTGTGAATAAAATTGACTAAAAGTACCTACATATTACTAAACTAAATTATTTTTATGTATATAAAAGATTTTGATTATGTATTCTTTAGTTATGATACTAAATCATAAACAAAATTATCCCAACTTATGTAAAGTACATCTGATTAACATTATTTTACAAATTTGTTCAGCTTATAAATTATCATAATTTATTTGACAATTTTTAACAAAACAGTATTGATATAATTGCTAAAAACTATTCGACTGATGTGTGTGAGCATTACAGTGCAATTAAAATAGATTTACAAGCATACTACGTCAATCCAATAATTTTTATTTATCATCTACCTACATTGGAAGATTAGGAAATATATGGAGAGAAAAGCAAAAATAAAAGAGGGGATAAATTAATTTGATATTTTTAATGCAAATAATTTTTAAAAAAAGTAAAATAGTATGTATAAGTTTAAGTAAACATTCTTATTCATTTTTATACTTGTATGAACAGTTGAACAATTTTAAAAATAATAATAATAATTTTAAAAATTAACAGAATGAATTATAATATGCTAGATTTATTATTATGATCATTGAAAATATTTTCACTTGACATATCATTTTCGTAGAATACATCAGCTAAGTAAATCAAGAAATAAAAGTAATTAATTTATAATATTTTTAATAGCATTTTTTTTTTTAGTGAATAAAAGTTTTTATTGCAAACATATTTTATCATTTTTCAAGTTAAAAAACTATATATATATATTGATGAGAGAATAGATAAATGTTCAAAAATTATCAAGAAGTTATATATATATATCAAAAACAATTCAAATAACCATTATGTGTTATATCATTATATATAACTTTATTTATACACTTTCTAAACAGATATATAAATAAATAAAATGTAAATAAACAAGAAAAATTAAAATTAAAATATCTAAATGTAGTAAATTTTACAAGCACTTACATTATGGCAATAGCCATCCTCACTAAATCTACAGACCTCAAATTGACAGGTTTAGAATAATATGATTTTATTTATTAAATATGTATTCTTCATGTTAAAAAATTTCAAAACATATTCCCTTTTTTTCTTCACATTTTTTCTTTCAAAAGTTTGATATAGTGCAGTATTTTTTTTATTTAATAAAATGTTTTCTAATTGTATGTAATACTGGAATCTCTACACATTTAAAAAAATTTGAAATATACTTTTCTTAAGAAAACAGAAAAATAATTCAGTAGTGAAAGAAAAAAGTCATGTTGTGAAGTGAACTATATATTCAAAAAACAAAACAAATCATCTATAATAGATATAATGAAAAGCACATTTGTGTCACTGTTGTTTACACTCCTGAAGCAGTTAAAGTTGTAACTGTATTAAAAGTTTTTTTTTGTTAAAACATTAAACTAATGAATAAAAAATGAGAATATGGTTTTTAAAATTTCAAACAACTGGAGAGTCTGAGTCTGCCAAACCAAACAGTTGTTACACTTTTGTTAATTATAAGAAAATCACTGAAGAAAAAGAATATCAACCAGGAAAAGTGTTTAATTGTGATGGAACTTTATTGTTATAATACATCAATGGCTTCAGAATGTTAATAATCTGACACTTTATTGTTCATTTTATTAAAAAAAATAGATGTGATAAAATGCATTTATTATTATTATTTTATGTGAGAATAAATAAATGAATGTCCACACATCAAATGTAAATATACTCTCAATTTATTATTAATAACTATATATTTTAATTTTGTTTATATTATAGTCTTGACTTGTATATGTATATTGTGCACATAAAACATTTGTGTTATATATGTATTGTGCCTTTACTATTGGTACAGACAGGTAGGGTTGAAAAAGTAGCTATATTAAAAAAAAAATTAAGTTTTGGTTATTTTATATTATATAATTTTGATGTTATAGATAGTAGGGATTCAAACTCAGTAGATAGGAGTCTATAAAGATATATCAGGTAGTTTGACTCATTTTGAGATTAATTAAATAATAAAATGACACAATAAATTGTTTAAAAATAGTATTAATTTTGATTTATTATATTTAAAAGATTCTATAATGGTAGAATAGCTTAATTATAGTGATAAATATTTTATATTATATATTTAAAGTAACTATTTTCATTTAAAATTTGGGTTCGAAAAGATAGATGGCCATTCTATCTTTTCCCAAAGACTTTATCATGTGTTTGAAGTGTTTGTATTCAGTCATTTATAGTTAAAATCTGCAAAGCGCATGTGCACAGCTTAATGTTGTATAGCTATTACAGTTTATAAAACATCGCGCTATATAAAATAATTGATTTATTTAAATGATAGTTAATTTAATATTAGTTTAGAATGTTCTGAAAGTATCACGTGATTAGAGGTGGTTGTATGAATATGTGAGATTTCAAAAGTTAGGAAAGAAAACTTTAATTTTAACTTGTTAACAAAAATTTGATATATAATAAAGTGTAACAAATATTAATTCTAGAGATAATATTAGAAAAGTAATAATTAAAATTATTATTTTATTTAAGTGTAATATTTTATTTTTAAATCAGTTTTAGGTCATTAAAATATTAAACATTATTTTAACAGGGATATTTAATATTTTGGATAAAAATATTTAATATTTAAAATACTGAAAAATCTGATAATATTTAATATCAATGACTCATAATTTCAAAACTTAATTTTAAAAATAATATTGATGTAGTTTTGTAAATGAGAAGATTTTTACAAGAAGTATTGACCAATGAAATCATTAAATTAAGGCCAGTATAGAAACAGAGGTTGAAGTCAGTCTAGACAGATTAAGTGATTCAGATTAAGACAGATTCAGTTTGAAATTTATAATTATTAATTTTTTTATATTGTGACTAATAATTTCTTTTAAATTATTATTATTTTTATTTAAAAGTGTTTTAAAAATATAACTGGAATAACTATTTAAATAATGGTTCACTAAAAAAACAAATTTCCCTATCAGACTATTACCACAATAATTCTATGGAACATGATAGTAGTTACATAAATATTAGAACAATGAACACGAAATGCCAATGAATATACTACAACAAGACTGGAGAAGAATTATGTAAGAACTTTGAATAATATGCCTGGGTGAGTGAATATTTATTTGCAAAAACTTTATCATATTACAATTAAACTAATTTATTAAAGTTAATTAAAAGGAATTGAATATTTATTAAAAATCATTATCATAGTATTAAATTTGAAAGAAAAGAAAGTTAAGGCTCTGCATTTAAGCTTAAAAACTGACTTTAAAATATTTTATTTTATGGTGTGATAGAATGACTGTTATATAATTGATAATAACAATTTACATTTAATTTGTTTTTGAAGTAATCTAAATGGACTTACATTTAAGAATGATGTATTTAAAGACTGATTGAAGAAGACAATCTTTGAGTGTCTTTGATGCTTTTAAAAGGATTGGTTATTTATTAAATCAATGAATAAGCTATATACTCTAAAATGATTTTATCTGAAATAAATGACTTATAATATGTCTTTATAAAAGATTGAAATTATATCAGTTAATAAATGCTTTGAATGATATAGCTATCATTTTACCTAGAAAAGAAAAATATCTAGTGAAAAGATACATGTTTAAAAGGATAAAATCGTAAATCTTTTAAAGAAAAATATTTATTTTAATTTATGTCTGCTGATACATGTATTAAATAAATAATTTATATTATATAATGTTTCACTAGAGTTTTGACCAATGGAGATGCAAATATTATTTGTGCTAATTTATTACATTATATCTGCTATATACAATGGCCCAAAGCCAAGAGATAAGTACATAAGAAATATTTTCATAAATGGATCTGTAAATTATTTACTTTATAAAGATGTTGCATATGTGAATAGATGCCCAGAAAAAAAGACTGAAATTAACAATTATCTTTTCAGGATGGTTAATATTTTCCTTAGATTTTATTGGATTTTATATTATTACTTTTACATTTCTTCAAATGTTGTCGAGGCAGAAGTATGATTGTGCACAAAGCTTTTCACCTGTAACTAGGCAATGGGGGAAGATTCCTGACAAGTGTTCAGCTTATAAGCAGGAGAAAAAAAATCTTTTTGTAACTTTAAAACTTTATCTTTTTTTTAATATTAAGTCTAATGTTAATATTTAGAATATTACAACTTTGTTTAAAACTAATCTTTTTTTATTATATTTTAAATTTGCTCTTAAAATAGATTAACTTTTATTATTAGTAGTATGTTGAATAAAAAAATGGGTATTCAGAAAATAATTTTCTGAACAAGGTAAATTACAATCATAATTTTTTTTGTTTTGTTGAATATATGGTCCAAGAAACCAATCGCCATAACTGATCTTAATAATTATTGAGATCATTGGTAATTTCATTTATTATTTATATTACATTTTGCTTGATAATTTTTTTTGATACTGTTTGACATGCTGTACTATACCACCAGGCAACACTGCAGTGCCATCAAGAACCATACAAACAATAAATTTCTATTGAAAAAATCGCTCAAAAATAAGTAAAATACAAAAACAAAAATTGGTTCTTGATGGTACTGCAGCATTGCCTGGCAGTATAGTACAGTGCATCAAACAATATCTTTTTTTATTTAAAAAAGATATATTTTAATTAGTATTTTAAATGAGTATTTCATATTTCTTGAATTTAATATTAAAAAATAGAATGAACTATTGATAGAATTATTGTGTGTATTTTTTATAAAAGAAGTGATGAATGTAGATGAATATCTTGGAACTTCCCAAGAATACTTTAAATATGGTGGTCAGGAGAGTAATATTCATATGAAATCCTAAATGTTAGGTATATGTTAAAATCTGTTATATATAAACTACATTTTCATATACTTTAAAGTTATATTAAAATATACAGATAACATAGGGCTATATATCATTCTCCATAGACAGGTGCATTTCCTTATTATCAATAAGTGCTATAGTAGAGTCATGACTTGAATCTTAGGTGCCCAATAAATATGGACCTACTATTATGATTTTGTACTGTATCCATGATATTATCTTACTCGTTTTGAGTCATTTTTGTTATGCCATATTCTACACCAGTGGTCTGCAACCTTTTCACATCTGCAGCCTGGCAAAAATAAGGATAAGATTTCACGGACCGGCAGAAGTTTACAGATAAATTTTCTTAAAGTTGTAACCTGCTTAGCCTTAGATAAGCATAATTGTTATAACTGATCAAAACAGCACACTAGTTATTGTGTATTGTAATGGTGTTGCTTACCTTCACATGCTGAACACAGAAAACAGTACAATACCAATCATTCTCATTAATGTGCTTGCATTTCTATGTTTATTATTTCATTGTTAAAACATTCAAGAATAAAATGTTATTTACCTGAATGTTGGGAAATATCATAGCTAGTGTAATTACATGGCAATGATTATGATAAATGTAATATCTGTATTTAATGTTAAATATGCAAGATGGTTATATATATATGGAGGTTGTCTTTTGATAGTAGTAAAGGCAAAATAGAAATCGTGTAATTAATCACTGTACAGTCAAAAAAAAATTCGCTGTAGTTTAAATCTGAAAAAATAAAATGAAACATGTAAAAGTCTGAAGTTTTGTAATTTTTTTTGTGCTGGTGTGTTGAAAGGATCAAAAAATGTAATTAATAGGAAAAGTTTTTTTTTTTTAAAATGGTAAAATAGATATCGCGTAATAGAAATAAAGCCAAAAAAAAAATCGCAAAGTTATTTTTTGTTTGTTTTTATTTTTAAAAAAAGGTTAACAGAAATTGGTTTTAAAAATAAAAGTTTTAGTATATTAGCAGTATACAAATAAAACCAAAAAATATCACCTTATAGGCCAAAAAAAAAAAGTGGGCGTATTTTTAAACAAAAAAAAAACAAAACTTGAAAAAGTCAAAAGTTTTGATCTTGTTTTAACACATAAACAATGCCGACAAGCAAACGTGATTGGCTATCAAAAGACAACTGAAGTTTGTTTAACAAAAAACCTTTTTTTTTTTTTGAATTTTGAATTTTTTTTAGAAAAATAATAAATTTAATTCTATCTCTCCATAAACATCTGTGATAAATAGAAAAACAAATTAATTTATGTATGATTGATTAGATTTCATTTTTGTTCTGTTTCTTATTTTTAACAGGGTAAAAATGCGATGGAAAAATAAATAAAAACTGTTTATATTAATTAAAAGTTTAAAATCTTATTATTTTGTTATTACTAACTTTCTTGCCAGTCTAGCGCAACCCAGCAGAAAACTTCCGTGGTCTGGCACCAGGCCGTGGCCCGGTGGTTGAAGACCACTGCCCTACACTATAATCACTATCTATCACCATAGGAGTCATAGTAAAGGATAGTTTTATAAGTTTGTAAAGTAATGTTTAAACTGCTTGAAGTTGATAATTTGTGAGAGGACAAGATGAAGTATATAGAAATTTCGGTTGTATTCTCATCCTTGGTGTTCACCTTAAGATGGCGTTGATGCTAATCAAAAACATATACATGTAACGATTCTGGGCCGGACCTAAACGATCGATTTGATCTAAAAAGATCTTATTTCTTAGATTTGTAATAAAATATTCTACTAACTAATACTGTTATATGATGTTAGTTTTTTTCATTTTTGTAAATGTGTATGTCTTTAAAGTTACGGTGTTTTTCTAATTTTTTTTTTGACTTTATGTGTCTTTTTAAAGTTACGGTCTTTTTTTTTTTTTGCAAGTTGTAAATCAATAATTTTATTCAAAAGCAAGACGTAATAAGTAAATGTTTATTAATCTTATCTTGTTTTTGAGTTTGTGTATGTGTCTTTAAAGTTACGGGGCTTTTTCAATTTTTTTTTTTGGACTTTAGGTGTGTCTTTTTAAAGTTACGGTATTTTTTTTGCAAGAGTAAATCAATAATTTGATTCAAAAGCAAGACGTAATAAGTCAATGTTTATTAATCTTAGATTATTTTTGAGTTTGTGTGTGTCTTTAAAGTTACGGGGCTTTTTCTCATTTTTTTTTTGGACTTTACGTGTGTCCTTTTTTTTAAAGTTATGGTATTTTTGGTCAAGAGTAAATCATTTTATTAAAAAAGCAAGAGGTAATTCTAAATCTATCAAAAGTAACGTAGTTTATATACTACAATTTAGAATTGATACCCAACTACTATTAGTAAGGACCGTCATTAAAAGACTCGATTGAAAAATGATACCCGACTAATTTCCGTTTGCTTTGGGGGGGGGGAGGAATCAGAAAGTGGATTGTTTTTGTTAAGTCTGTCTATATAAAAAGGGTACCGTTATTGAAATACTAAATTTAAAAATTATAGCTAACTAATTTGCGTTTCTTTTGAAGTAATTAATCAGAAAGTGGGTTTCTTTTTTTTTTTGGTAAATCTTGTGTATATATAAAAACAAACAAACCGTAATTCAAAGACTCCATTGAAAAAAATCAAACCCCGTTGAATTTGCTTTTTTTTTTAAAGACAGTAATTAATCAGGAACTGGGTTGTTTTTGTTAGTGTGTAGATATAAAAACTAATCTTATTTTGAAATAATAAATGTAACAAAACAAAAAAAAAAAAAACCCGACTAATTTTATTTTTCGGACAAGTAATTCCTAATAATTAGACAGTGGGTTGTTTTTGTTTGTGCGTATATATATATATATATAGCAAAAGTAACTGGTCACGGACAAATTCTCGTGAAAACGGTACTTTTCGCGTGATCCTTTAATTTTTTTTCCCTTTTGGACCCTTAAAAGCAATTTTTGAGGGTTACCCCTTCGTAATGGAATCTTCAGGACATTATTACTAAACTTACAACAGTAAAGTAAGTTACAACACATTAAAAAAAATAGACTTCTTATCAAATTTAAAAAAACTATGACTGGTTCAAATACACACACTCTCACCCGAAACTACACAGAAAAGATATTTTATTATTACGAGAAAATGATGAACAAAATCGACTACTACGGCAGCCGATCAAGGCATTTCTTTCTCTTTGCTTTTAGCATAGAAAAAAGCCATAACCGGCAGCCGTCGGGAACTCTTTCTGTGTTTTATCATAGAAAGAAGTCTCTTTGTGTTGGCTTCTGTCACCGCCTACTCCGTACAACATAATATGAGGAATTTTCTGCATTTATAATATAGAAAAATTCTTCTTTGGTTGGGTGAAGGCTGGTGAAACTATATATTTCTAGGAATTTACCTAGAAGAAGCGACATCTTAAGGCGAACACCAAGGATGAGAAAACAACCGAAATTTCTTTTGCAAATGATGTTGAGATGTTTGATGATTATCATGGTATATTACATAAGAGAGGAATGATTGCTATTCTTACAAGTATTAGAGATCACTTAGCTTAAATAGATGCATATTTAAATTGGGATGAAAGTGAGAATAGTAAAAATGATTTTGATATAATAAATGTAAAGTATAAAAAACAAAAGAAATACAAAATCAAGCAGTATAATTTATGGATAGTTTTTTAAATTTTATTATAAATAATTCAAACCCATTTAAGTTACAAAAATTTATTTTGCCTAAATAGTTAATTTTTATAGAGGGAAGTAATCATATTTTTTATTTTAAATTTTTCTGATTTTCAACTATCAGGATGATACTTTGCTAAACTGCAAAGAAAGTCTTTAATAATTTTTTTTGAGATATTTTATTTGTTGAAATTCAAAAAGTGTATTTTAAATATAAACTTATACTGATGCATTATATCATAAGAAATATAGTTTATAATAGTATAAGTATAATATTAAGTTTTCTTAGAAATTGGGAAATTTATTGTAACTGTTCCCAACACAAAATAATAAAATATTATATTTAATGAATGAGGATAATATATTGTTACTACTGTTGTTTTTTATTTTATTTGAATTGGCCAGAGTGAAGGCTATCTTACTTTATTTTTTGTCATTTATTGGTAAGATGACTGTAAATATATATATTTTTTAATGTTAAGTAATGTCAATTCTTATATTTTTTTGTAAATATTTTTTTTATGTTATAACCTTATTATAATAGTATAATATTGTTTAATGATAAATAAATTTGTTATCTGTTTTTGAAACTTATATTCTAGTCTTTCACCTGATCGGCTCGTTTTTAAACGAGGAAACTTGACATCACTGTAAATCGCTTAGTTTTTGTACTACGTTTACAGTTTTGACGTCATTTTTTTTATAAGAAAAAAAGTTCTATAAGATGCTGCCATCTATTGAATTATTTTACAAGTAAAAAATCAATAAAATGACCATTTATGTCAAACAAAACAAAAGCACCACCTTCTCACATCTTTTCTTGAATCTTATTGGCTGTTGAAATTTTGTAAACAAAAGAAAATGGAAAAGCACCGCCTTCTCACCATCTTTTCTTGAATCTTATTGGCTGTTAAAATTTTTATATGGCTGCCAAAAAGTAAAGAGTTACAAACGGTTTTTGTTTTATTTTGAAAATGATAAACGAATGTTTTAGAGCATTTTAAAGTATTTTTTGATGAAATACAAATGAAATACAAATTATTTTCATATAATATGCTAAAAATAAATATTATTTTACAAAAATAGTTAAGATTTTAGCAAGAATTATTTATTTATTGCAAAGTGGGAAGTAGAAATCATAACGTGGAATTGATCATTGACGTTTCTTTTCATTTCAGCCATAATCAAAAATTTTTTAAATTATAAATCAAAATTTATTTTTGAACAAACTTACGTTCACTTTCATAATCTGACAAATTAATAATATACTTTTTACAAATGAAACTAAAGTGAATATATTTAATAAACGGTCAATATCTTTTGAAAAATTGATACATCAGTTTGTGAATTGGCCAATTAAAAGCTTTGAGTTTTACCTCCTGCAGCGAATGATATAATCACCATTATTTATTTGATATTTCATTCTACATGCATGATTCACAGAAATTAATAATTTGAAATATTACTTATTTGGCACATGATCCCTAAAGATTACTTAGATATTATTTCTATTATACTTGATTGAGTAACAAAGTATATTATTGTTATTATTATCATAGAAGATATGATCATTGGTAATTATTTTTAAATTGATGCACCACCAATGAGAGATATACTTGATATTGCCACAATATTCCAATACATTATATTTTTTAAGAATGCCACATTAAACAAAGAAAGATTGTACAATGTTTAATTAAAATTTTATTATATTATTTATGTTTTATTCCTAAACTTTAATCATTAAATAAATTTAATGTTGAGAGTCATTAAGTTATTTTAGTTGCTTATTGTTGTTATTATTTTGAAAGAGTAGCTTAGATATCATGTAAAATCCCTCATCATATTTAATTACAGGGTGTTAATTAATTAATTCATCTTGTTATTAGTTTGTTAGAAATGAACCTGAGATTATTATTATTATTTTAGGAAAATTGAACATTTTCTATTGAAAGATGATAAGTAAGAAATTATTAGTTAATGTTAAATGTCAATTATTTCTGTAATAAATGTTTTAAATCATATTGTGTATTTTAAGACATGAGAGTATTACATGGTAATTTTGTTATGTGAATTTAGTGGGGTAATATTATTATGCCATTGGGAATATATCGTTAGGGATGTATTCTCAATGTTTAGCCAGTGTATCTTACTGAATGTCTCATGTTAAGAGTTTTATAGTTGTACTTGTTATTTTAATCAAATCTTATTTTATTTATAATATTGAGCTTGTTATAAGTTAAATTTATTAGTGAAATGAATAGATTATTATAGTTGGAACCTTAATTATTTATTATGAACCTAAGTGTTATGATATTTTAATTTATTAAGTTTTCTTACATTTAATTATTGAAAAATATTGTTTTATTAGATACTGTATGTTAGCAGTGCATCTTGAGCTAGTCTTAATGTTAATTGTCCTGATAGTCATTGTTTATATAATGTGACTGTAGTTTTTTTTAAAAGTGTCATAGCATCGTCCGGGATGCGAACCCGCAACCTGGGCAACTGCCTGCAAGTGCAAGGCGGTTGCGCTGACCTCTCGACCACCAATGCAAGACATGTGACTGTAGTTTAATATTATTATATCCTAGTTAGCTGGATTTTTTTGTTCAGATTTCCTTTAAGGAAGGGTACGGTATATATATTTAAAAATACTGTACATTTATAAAACAGTACAGTAAATATTGTATTGAAAACAAAACTTTTAAACAAAGCACGAACTATTATCCATTATACATGATATCTGTTAAGAGTCTTGGAGCAAAATATAGTTTTTAGCACGCTTCCTTTCTAAATTAATCATTGTTTTGTTTTTAAAATTAAATAGTAATTTAATTGTTATTAATATTTTGAATTATTTTAAAAGCAGAAATATTTGTTAATATAGGTGAGAATATGAAAATTTATTCATTAAGCAGCACATTAAAAAATTATCAAGAAAGACAATTCATAAAAAATATATTAAATGAGCACAAATTATCTTTATAATTTTGATCTGAAATTAAAATTAAATTACTACTCATAGAAGATTGACTAGGCTTCACCTTAGAGAGAAAATTTTAGTTTTTTTTTCAGGTTACTGAATTATTTCTCACTGTGAAAACAACAGATTTAAAAAAAATGGATCAATTAGCTCTTCCATTAGTCTCATAAGTAAATAAGTCTTTTTTTTTTTCATATGTCATAGCATTGGCCAGGGCGCGAACCTACAACCGTCTGCAACCAACCACTTGCTTGCAAGGTGGCTGCGATAACATCTCGGCTAACAATGCTTGACAAGTAAATAAGTCTTTTATTGACAAATTCCAAAATAGATCAATTGAATTTAATTTCCAGATGAACCTACTTTTTAACTTTTCATTCTGTGATTTCATTCATTGGGAACAATAGTATTGGTATAAAAAAATAGTATCACAAAACATTTTACCTTTTGTGTACATAAATCCCTCAATATGAATTTCCTAAACAGATAGTTATGCTAACAATGTTTTTGGTCATCTATCACACTTTCTGATTTATTTCTTTGAAGGTATAGCAAAGAACATGATGACAGCACTGTTATAAATGGCATTTATGCTTTAAAACAAAAAATTGTAGTCATAATTAAAAGAATTGATAAGAGCATGCTGTACTATTTTCTGCTTGCAAGATAAAAACATTGAGTCTTTATAAATTTGTCTAAATATTAAAATAAAATAGCATTTTATAAAAGATAAATACCTAAAAGATAACGAGTATGCAATGTATAGAATTTTTATCTTTATATAAAAACGATATTTTAAGTTGTTAGTTTAATATTCAGATTAGCCTGATAATAAGCTAAATCTTATCGTTTACTTATCAAATCAAAAATGAATATTAATCTGAATATTTGAGATGATACGGTTGCATTATAATAACATGAAGACTGTGACAGTAATAGCATTGTAGTAATAGGATTCCCTAGCAATATGCGATGTGAAACACTGTGGCTTTCCTTTTTCAGTTAGGAATCTCTCAGCCACTATGCCTAGAGACTTGTTAGCCATTTTCCCTTCCCTTTTCATTTCCCACCCTAAGTTTTTCCCAATATTCATCTTTATCTTGCTCCATCCCATTTCCACAGCATAATCTTTGTTAACTCCATGGCCTTTATATCTAAATTCCCCTTACCTTTTCCCAAGCTCAGCATAAAAACCAAGAACCCATTTTCTGTATAATCACAATGTTTATATTTATTCTACCACAACTTCATTATTTGTACCCTTTCTGTTTGCAAGCATTTACATTCAATTAACAGATGCCTAATATTTTCTATGCCTTCCTTATATAACTAGCAGACTAAATCACCCATATTTTTCCATTTATGTGTGTATTTTCTTGTTGCTAAAGATCCTGTTCAAGCCTTAAACAGTAAACTACTTTTCTTGCTCATCATTCCTTTTGATTTTTCTTCATTAAATTTAATCTCTATCTCTTTACCCACCCTTACACATGTCTTCAGCATAACTTCCATATCTTCCTTACTTTCTGTGCACAAGAAGACATCATCTGCAAATAAAAAAGACCCGATAATGTACATACTCCCTTGTCACTTATTAATGGTATCTCTACCCCACTTTCTAGTCTTTCTATTCCTCCCTCCATTTCTCTCAAATACAACAAAAACAAAATTAGGTGACATAGGGCATCCTTGCCTTAGTTCTACACCATTTTTAAATCTAATTGATTCTATAATTCCTAATTGATACGTATAGTAATTATTTTCATGTAATCTCTTAATAAGATCCACTGAAGTCTCTAACCATTCCCAAATTTACTAAACTTACCCATAATCTATTTCTATTTATTCTATCATATGCCTTCTCTATATTTATAAAAGCTATATATAACTGTCTACTTATATTTCTACTCATATCTGAAAGCTGTGTAACTACAAATAAACTATCTCCTATATGCCTATCCAACTGAAAAACTCCTTGCATTTCTTTCACTATATTATTTTCTTCTATTCATTTTGGATCTTTCCAACTACCATATATGTGAAAACTTAAAACAGGCAAAACTCTCCATACAGTAGTGCTATTCACTGCAAGCCAGAGTATGCACTATTGTATGGAAAGTTTTGCCTGTTTTAATAACAGTTATGAGCAAGCATAAGAAATCATGATCATTTGATGTTAATGTAAAAACTTTATGTAACACTAACATTACCGCTATCACTCCATAATTGCTTAACTTTCTATAATCCTTATCTTTTTCTTCAAATAGTAACCTTATTCTTGTATTATTTTAACTATCTGAAAATTCTCATCTTTTGTGCCATCTTATTAAAACATGATAATAGGATAGTTTTGCTCTATTTCCTAAATTCATGACCATCTTTGCTGCCCATCTATCTAAATTTCTTGCCTTTCCACTTTTCAATTCTTCCTTACCTCATTCAATTCATTTTTTGTAAACCTAATATTTCCATTGCTGTATGTGAATTCAAATTCTGTTGTGATATTGGCAGCAGCTAACTTGTCTTCAGTTATAACTTCATAATAATAATACTGTAATGATTTTTTTCAAACCATCTTTTTATAGTAAATTATGGAATTTAAAAACAATTAAGTAAATTCTTTTCTTTATCAAAAAAAGTTGATGACTCTTTTCAATTCATCTTAATTAAAACTAATTTTTTTTTTTATCTCAAAGTTTTCTTAATTCTTTAAACAACACCAGATTTTAGGATTTTATCAAATTATATTATACAAAATTTACCACAAACTTTAATTTTAAAAAAATCTTAATCTAATTAAAAATAGATAGGATAATTTTATAATTATTAGTAATATCTATTATACCATAAAAACAAGCTTTTTTTAGATTTCAAAATCAGACTAAACATTAAACAGACCTTTTTAAATGTTTGATTTGAAATAATTTATAATAATTTTAAGCATCAAAATTATTATTTAATTCTTAACTGTTATTCCAATGCAATATAATAAGTAATATAATAAATATCTACAAAAATTTTGTTTGTGTTCATTTCTACTTTTCCTTGCAACCTTATATATATATGTGCACACACACACTGTTATGTTGCATATACCATGAGATATAACTGTCTCAATAGATAATATTTTACATCAAAACAAAAAGTTAATAATAGGTGCAAAAAGAAAGTAAACTAAAAAAAATAAATCAGTTTCAAGATTAATTAATCTCATCTTGTTATACCTTGTATAAATGAATTGATGAGATCCAGTCACCCCATATATTTAAATAAATTAAGACATCTTATTTTATATACCATTAACATGAGCATTAATTGTAAAACTTGCCCAAGATTATTGTACATCTTTTGCATAGGAAAAACATTCCTATTTTACTAAAATTAAGTAATTGTAATAAGCATTTTAGCAAAATTTATATATATTATATGTTCATAAATAAAAACATACCAGATGAAACATAAATAAACAGAAAATATAAAAAAGTTGTGAGTTGCATTTAATTTTTTATGACATTTAAGTACAAAGTTAACAATATAATATACTTTAGCATAAAAAACCCTAAATAGTGGTTTTATGACATCAGTATCTAAGCATAGTTGGTTGCTGTACTTAGAATATCAATGGGTTTCACAGGTGGAAGAGAATCAAATGGCCTTTAGATATTAAAGCCAACTGTGAATAATAAATAACAATGCCCAACTAAGAGTTCCTACTGACTTGTAGGATATGATGTTGATTCATCAAAGGGTATATACTGTTTTGATACAAGCAGACTTATCTGTTGCTCTCTTTTATTTTTGTTAATCAAATTACTGTAGAGACTGATCATCATGAGCCTCTTGTGCCATCAGATATCTCCTTATACTAAATCTGACAATGGGATTGTGTATTTCTGCTACAACATTTTCATCCTTTAACTATATGCACAGCATTTCTGATTCCAATTTATTTCCTTTTTCTTTTTTAAATTGAAGCTTACAAGATTTCAGAAAGCAATGACAGAAATGGTTGACAGTTCTTAGTTGTGATCTTTGCTTGAGACACTATAACTACTGATAAGTTAGTTTGGAACTGGATTTCAATGATGCAAGAATTTTAGCTAGCAAAAATTGTATACTTAGGCAGCCTATTTAGGGATCCCCTGTCTATGATGAAAGTGGAAGGATCTAGAAAGTGTGACTATTTTGGTTTTTGCATCTGATAGATTGCTCATTTCAGTAGTAGAAATACTATTAGTAAAAATAATAATAATAGTAGTGATAAAGCAAGAAGCCGTGGTAATACTAAAGGTATTATAAATCTAGTTGTTTTTTTTCTAAATATAGATAAATGGAATGCATGAGCTTTACTTGATACAAAATTTCAAGACCAGAATAGAAGGCTGCATTTGTGACAAAGGGATTATGAAGATTTAAAATTGATACCACTGCTTTTACTGGAATTTGTCTTTCAGAGGAAGTATTAATAGAATGGATGGATGGATAGAAGTTTTTTTGAAAGGCAGAACAGTTGGTGAAAGAAAAAATGCATGGTGTTGGATTTACAGTAAAATCTAATTTAGTGTCTTCTGTTGTTGGTATTTTTTTATTATATCAACGAAAAGTTAATAGTCTTAAAACTTGTATTACCCAATGATACCAGTGCTCATTTATATTAATATCTATGCTCCAACCTTAGACTTAGAGAATTTTAAGAAAGAAAGCTTTTATTCCTTGTTAGATAGCATTATTACAATAATGCCATTAAAAGACTGACATTGTCAAAAAGTTATTAGAAATAATGGTATTGGTACTACAAATTGAAATGATTTGGTTATTATTGAATTTAGACAAACACCTGGGTTAACTATCAAAAACACTTTGTTTGAGCAGAAAAATCACAATAAAGGAACATGGATGCAATCACATTCAAAACAATGGCATTTAATAGATTACATTATATTTAAGAATCAGAATATAAGAAAAGCCACATTCACACACAATTAAATTAGCTGCTATATAAAGCTGTTATTTTATCTAATTTTATTATATCGAAGTAAAATTTAGACACTCTGTTGGTGCAATATAAAGAAGAAATTAGAAAAGACTTATTTAAGGAAGCTTTGTAAAAATTTAAAAATACAATGGCAAGTTCATAAATGCATTCAATATGTTTTATAACTTCCCCGTTTTTATACTATTGAGTCCACTACTGTAAAATCATCTTTCATTATGGTGAACTTGAGTATGATTTTTATTAAAGAAGTTGATCCACTTTATGTTATAAAGATTATCTCAAAGGCATTCTAAAAAAAGTGCATTGTCAGTTGTTTCCATTATGAATATATGCAGGGAATAGAATTCATTGAAGGGCTATAATTAAATATAGTATTGAAGTATTATAGAAAGAAATGTTTTCTGCTTAAGAAATTAAAGGCAACATCATAAAATATCAAATAAAATAAAACACATGTTTTATAAGTGATATATTTATGCCAAAATCACACTTTTTCATATTTTTGTCTTAATATCCCATAAATACAATTTATCCAACCTGCTTCAAACACTTTTTAGGTCAGTCGAAACGTAGGTGTATATATATGTACAAATAAAGAGTTTGCTAAAAAGTGTTTGAAGCAGGTTGGATAAATTGTATTTATGATATATTTATGGTTTACAGATTAGTTTATATAGTCGTCACAAAACTCATTTCTAGAGAAGTTTATTTCTCTCTCTCTCTCTCTCCTTTTTTTTTTTTTTTTTGAGAATTGACTATTTATTATTTACGCATGAGAGGCCTATTTGGTTCTTTTTTTGCATAAATAATTTTCCAAGCAATTCTGTAATAATTTAAAAAATATTGTTTATAATCATAGATAGTAAGGGTATCAAGAATTTAGAAACTTCAAAATAGTCTTTACCATGTAGTTATAAGAATAAGTTCACTGGCAAATCAGTTCTATAAAAAAATTGAAGAAAAATCAATTAATTTTAAAAAAGCATTCTCATGGTTATTTTGAACTGTTAATATTTGCTATAATGTTGTATGAAATATTTATGTGCTTTTGTAATTATCTTAGGAAATGTGAATAGGCTGATAATCCACTGAGTTCAGTAGTAAATAAACTATCTCAAGAACTAAATATTCATAGAAAAAAAAAGTAAAAGAAAAAAGTCTAGCCAAGAGATTAAAACTGTTATGATCATTCTACTAAATTAATCCTCAAAGTCACGTGAACATTCACTTCAAACAAGTGAATATTATAATACAAATAAACTGCAATGATAACGTTCAATATAACTGTAACATGCTAACACTCAGTTTCTCAGTATTGGAGATATAGATGGCTACTGCATACAACTTTTAGTAAAAAAAAAAGTTATTTTGTCCCTATTTGTGCCACTTTTATTATGCATATAATCTATCTGATCAGATTACAGTCGCCAGAAAGTTATGCTCAGAAAGTTTTAAAAGGAATGACAATGTGTGTGCAAACATAATGAAAATATATCTTCATAAAAGGTTTTATAATATAGGTAAGATACAATTATAATATTCGACGTAGACATCTCCGAAGACATGATCAGCAGTCTAAAAATAGGATTTTCTCTTCATACAATGGGTAACTTTATCAATCTTTAAGAATGGCACACAATTGTTATTATTTCTTCTAATACACTTTATATTAATATCTTACAGTTTAAAGACATATATCTAGACACGTCATGCTCTCGGACAATTCTGATTATAAATTTATTTTCTTGAAATTTTATTTTTAGCTTTCAGTTTATTTTTCATTAAATTACAGCGTAGCTTCTACATTTCAAGCTTATCAAATTAATATAATTTACCGTAATTATTTACATTAGATAAAGATTATTAATCAACTTCCTTTTCTTTTCCTGATTTTTATGCAATATGACAATTATTTGAATGACAAACATCCGAAATATCTATTATTTAGGTCGCTCGTTCACTTTCAAAAATTTGGTTACCTATTCTCATTGCAGTGTTTGCTATCTGAAGCAATTATTTCTGCCGTTTAATGAGTTCATTTTTAATTTATTTAAATATTTGAAATTGATTTTTATAATAGATTTCTCATGAAAAAAAAAAAAAAGGTTGATTGCAACCTGCGTCTAGTGCGTATTGTTTCCTCGGCATTCAAATGAAAGTTGGAACTTCTTAAATAAAGGAGAATAAGGGTAATATTTGATTTAAAGAATTCACAATTTTTGAAGCTGTGTTAATTTACATTATTAGTTTGAGATTACAAAATAATAATAAATCAATATTAAAATATTTAAAAAAAATTTTTTTTTTTTTAATTTTGACATTTATAAACTTAATAATATCCTTGTAATATAGAGTTTTTAGGATATCATTTTTTACGCACAGTATTGTCAGTGCAGTAAGTTTTTGTTATAAAAGACTAATCTTTTGACAGGTTTCAGTGTAGAAAGTGAACGCTCCTTTGAAGTTGTCGTGTACATATTGACAAAAGTTAATGCTCAAATATGATGTTACAATAAGTATTATTATTAGTATATATTATTTAAATAAATTTAGAAATCGAAATTAGGGGCATTAACTCATTTAAATAAATTTAGAAATCGAAACTAGGACTATTAATCCATTAAACTCATTTTGTTTAATGTTGAGTGTGCTTCTTTTCGTCAAAACAATTTGGTTTTTAGCTACATCATCATCAACAAATATAAATTAATTGTTTTTATTTTATTTACAAATAATTCAAGTTTGAAAATATACTAATGCATTTTGTTTTGTGTATAATATATGAAATTCTCATATTTGTTAGGCTGGCCGAACTATTTGACAATCCGATTTAAATGCTATTAATAAAATAATGCTGATAAAATATTTTTCAGCTGAACAATTATATTTTATAATCCTATATGGTTTCGTGCATAGCGGACTTGAGAGATGAAGTCCTATGATAGCAGCTTGGTTTATTTCCGATGCTCGAACATTATGTGATCTTGCGAATGAAAACCATTCGACTAGACCGTGTTATATTACCCTGCATGGCTTAGTGCATAGCTGACTCGAGAGATGAAATCCTATGAATCGGAACTTTGTTTGTCATTTCCGATGCTCGAACGCTATATGATCTTGAGAGTGAAAAGTTTGCCTAGACCCTATAGCAAAAAAAAACAAAAACAATTTATTTACTTTTTCTTTAAAACTTCTTTGTTCCCTATTTTCTTTTTAAATAATTTAATGCATTTAATTTTGTTAAAGATTAGTAGAGATCTGGTTGACGTAATTAAATGGGGGGGGGGGCGACGATTAAAAGAGATAGAGGTTATTTATATGATGGTAGATAGTTTAAATGTAAAACGTAAATACAAAGCTTGAAATCGAAAAAGTATATTTAGATTTTTTTAAAAAAGCATAGTTACGAGAAATTTATTCTTTATTGTTATATTAAGAATAAAATAATAAGTATTGTATAATAATGTTGTATCCTAAATTTATTTTAAAATATATAGGGCATATATGCACTGGATCTATTTATCTTAATGTTTGTAAAAGCTAAAGAAGTAATTTTCATTCACAAAATTTAACTAATATTTAGTAATCGTTTATTTACTTATTTTAGGCCTCATGAAAGTAAAGTTAAAAATAGGAACTCCACGGTGGTACTATATTAATGAAAATTTGAGGTCGTGACAGGGGAGGATGCGGATAACGAAAGTCAATCTTTGAAAGATGCCAAGTCGCAGCAGAGTTTTCCGAGAAACACATTCATGGTAATTACTCATTTAATTAACATTATTTAAATACCTATAAATAATATTCCAGATTTACCTTGGCCGAGTTTTTAATTAATCCTTAATCCCCCTCCCCCATTTAAAAAAATATGAAATAAGAGGAAAAGAATATATGTGGTTGGAAATATTTAGAATATTAATCATTTTTATTTATTTAGTAATCTTATATGCTTTCTACTTTAAGAGATCGTATAGAAAATATAAGAAGAATGATATGTATATATTTTGATATATTTTATCAATTTTTTATTACAAGTTCTTACTGATTAGCACTGCGCGTTATACTGCATTGGTAGAGGGTCATATTACAGAGCTTATGCTCCTAGATTCGATTCCACTTCTGATTCTAGAAATTCTTATGAACTCTTGAGCTATAAAGCCATTTGATTGTTTATTTATTTTACTATCTTATAATCTAAAAGCATAATTATGAAATACTTAGAATAGATCACAGACTTTTTTCCATTATTGAAATTGATTAGTATCCTTTTTATTTATTTCTCTTTCATTTTTATTAATGGTTACTTCTATTTTGTACCAGATATTCTCAAACACTAGCTAGAAATTTATAAAGTGTTCTGTACGTTTTCAAGTGTTTATTAATATTTATCTATATACTTACAGAAAAATGTTAACAGACCTAAATCCTCACAAACAAACAAAAAAAAGTACATCGAAGTTCAAATTACTAATGAAATAAATTAAGAAAATAAATTGTAGTTGCCATTGGAGAAAAGTATGCTCTTAAAAAAGAGATTTAAAAATAATAACAACAACCTAAACGGCAAAAACCTAAATATAATTCATAAGAAATATGAGCACTGGGAGTGCCAAATCCGGAACTGAACCAAAGATCTTATACTCCAGAATCTGATCTTATATTTCAGAATCTGACATCTTGATCATTGCACTAAATCATGTAGAGCAAAACAAACAGATTTATAGCATTCAGAGTTTGCAGGAAGTCATGCATCCAAGTACTATCTTGGCTTAAGATTGCTTAACTTCATGATCAGACAAGTTACTGCAGTCCATATATTTTAGTAAACCAGTGACTAATCCTTTTTTATGCATAGCTACCATGAAATTAATTGATATAATAGAAGACAAATATTTATCCTTTACAACAATAAGAATTTATGGTATAGTAACTAAGCCATGTGTCTGTTCTATAATGATCTGAGATTTAAATTTAGACTAGTGATTTTTTTTTCAGGCCATAAAAAGACATATTTTTTTTGTAGAAGTCATTCCATAGCCAATCCAGTAAACAATTCAGTTTTGGTCAGTAAATGGGTATTAACTGTAAGTTTAATGCTCACTAAAATAAAAAAGAAATTATAATATGATTATGTTTTTATTACTGTTGGATAGATATAATTCTCTTATGAGCACTGAGTTCATGGTTTATTTCTGTTAATACTAGAGTCTAAAGAGAGTGAAAAAAAAGTATTTTAAAAATAGCTAAGTTTCAATGAACACTTGTGTTAAATTTTGAAACATTAAATTAGAAGTTTTGTATATTCTGATCTGTTTAGTCCATTGACTGACTCAAAAGTGAAAGATTTTGGATTGATTGCCAGATGAAAAAAGTAGATAAAAAAGTTTTAGCATAACCATTTGAATAAAAATGATGTGCCAATCTGCCATTTTTGGTGCTTAATTATATAAATAGAAGTATAATTAAGAGTTTGCCTGATTTAAATTAAAATCATTAATAATTTTTCTTTCGTTTTTTTATAACCATAGAGAGCACTTATGTGAAAGTGATTGAACATATTCGATTGTTTATATTATTTGATTAAAGTTTTCAGTGTAAAGACAGGTTGTTTATTCTGGAGGTACTACAAGCAGGACAATAATATTTTGTTAATATATTTTTGCACACATTTGGCTCTTCTTTTTTTTTCTCTCAGTGATGAAAGTTTATTCATAAAAAAAAAAAACAGATACAAATACAGTTAGAAAAAGTTTACAAGGGAGTGATTATATGATGAATAGAAATTTCAGGAGCAACATGGGAAGAGGGGAATGATACATGTGAAAAAGGAATGGTAAGTGGAAAGGAGAAAGGGTGTGTACCCAAGCCAGTCTGAGATGCATGTCTTCATTGAGCAAGGACCGCATGGGTCACAAACATTTAAATGATTGAGTCCTATGACAGAGGCTGAGAAAATGAAAGTTGGAGGATTGCCCAAGTATCTGTGAGGAGTGAGGTAGGGCTAGTTTGATATCTCTGGTTTTGAGAGAGTGAATTAGATCCAGTAGCTTTTGATTCACTGAGTGTTCTCTCTGGTCAAAAATAATGGCACATCGAAGCAACCAAAGTGCATAGATAAGGAAAACTGATAGTCTAATAGTTGCAAAAACCCCTGTTTCTATGGATTCTTGGAGGTTGAAGATGGTGTTCCTGTGTGATGAAAGGCAGGAGTTGATGACATGTTTCATTCCAAGCAGAAAGGGACATTTAAGTAGGGAAGTGCTGGAGGGCTTCATTGTCAGTTTTACAGAACTGGCATAGGGGAGAGATCTTGGTGAAAGCCCTATGTTTGATCAAAAATTGATTTGTAGGAAGGGAGTGAAGGTTGATTTTGAGGAGGAAATTGAGGAATTTTGTCTCAAGGGATCATCTTTTCAATTTGCGGATTAATTGAGCATTCGTAAGTTTGAGGAATGTAGGGAGACAATGGAGAAGTCTGCGGTCTAATTGAAAATCTCCCAGTACTTTTGTTTGCCATTGATGGATAGTATAACAAAGCCAGCCTTTTGTAAGATGTCGGCAATAAGTGAGGTCCATGATCTGGGTCTGCCACTAGGAGGAGGAGTGTTAGTGGGTGTGATAATGATATGCACAAGGTTGGCAGGAAAGTGACTTAGGAGTGTGAGGATAATGTTGTGAGATCTCTGGATCAGAAGACTGTTGATGGAGTGCAGGCCCAACTCATTGAGGTTTTTAGGAAAACAGGTTCTTTTTATGCTGATGGCCACCACCTTTCTGCCCCAGAGAAAATGGGTGCAAAGGGAATTGATTTTGCTTATAAAGGAATGTGTAGGTAGAACAATGGGGAGGTAATATGCTATTTTAGGAAACACTAGAAGATTGAGGATGGTGAAAGGGAGAGGTAGATTCCTGTGATAGCGCTGAGGGTGGATGATATGCTTTGATACAGTGCAGTTTGGACTCATACCCTCATGTCCTTACAGATTTAATACAGAAAAAGATAACAGAATTTTTTAAAGCAATGGCATCGTTATGATTAATTATAAAGATTTTTTTTAATAGATGACAAAAATATATTATATGTATATGCTAGAAATTTTTTTCAAAATATATGCAGGCAAATTAACTGTCATCCGAATTTTATTTTCTCTCAATTTATAAAATACCAAAAATAGGCTGTCTCATTCCTGGTATTACCATCCAAATAAAAAAATGTAAAAAAATTAAAAATTAGTAAAAAATCTCTTTTCTTAATTTTGATAGTTAATTTAAATAAAGCAAGATGATATAGTTTTTATATTTTAATATTTTACGTAGTTTAAATTACTAATACTCAATTCATATATTATAAATAGTTGGTATAGGCTTTGCACACAAAAAATATAACAATTTAGCGCAGACATGTGTGAACAATTGTTTTGACAAATGTAAATTCAATAAACAACCAAGTTTAATTAAAATAAGAATCAGTGTTAAGATTAGAAAAAACTTTAGCTAGAAAAAAATAGCATTGAAGATTTTTAAAATGCAAATCTCAGTATCATTTTATTTATTCTATGTTTTTAATTAAATGAAATACAGATGGCAAAGTATATAGATTTTGTTTTAAAAACAGATGAAGTTTTCATCAAAAGTTGCTTGATTTTAGTTAAATGTCACTGGAATATAAAAATAAGTTTATTTTTAATATCATTCAAAACAATTTTAATAATGCTTCTTAATACTGCCGTAAATTAATACCAACCTTTCAATTGTTTATTTAAACGCTACTTTAAAAACTAATAAAAGTAAATAAATATCCTATATTTAATTTTTTCCAATGTTAATATAAATAAATAATAAAAAAAGATTTTTAATTTAAAAATTGTATAACTACAATATAGTTGTTATTTTTTTCCAATCCAAAATATACTGTACATATAATAAAAAAATGCTTTCACAAGTAAGAATTTTAAAATTTCTAATTAATATTGTTTTAATATTAAATAAAATTAAATGTGTATAATGTATTTTTGAAAACAATTATTTTCTTAGCATTTTTGCCTTAAAATATATATAACATAAAAAAATTAAACCAGAGTAACGGTCCGACAGAAGAGAGGGGAGCGCAACTCACTACGGTCGGACCTAGGGTCTTCGGGTAGGATGCTGTGAATGATGCGATGAAGTACTGATCGTATCTACCTCCATTGGGATAGCTCTAAGTTTACACACTAAATGCAGATGCAATTTAGTTTAGTTCATTCATACCTTGCCCTCTTTTGGATTCCATTATGTCACAGTATTCAAATTCAGGGAGAATGATGCTTTCGGCTCTCTTCAGGGATGAATTTACTCTAGATAGCAACTATCACACCTCTATATAGGCTCCAGTTGAGTGAAGGGTTCATCTAACCATATTACTATATTATGATGTAAAAAGAAAGTATATGTATGTATATCTGGTTATGAATTGATGAACGAATGGATAAATAATTTTGATAAACTAGAGACCATTTTAATGAAAATCAAATTAACAATGTTTATTGACTAACAAAATAAAAATTCAAAACACTTTTAACATGATAAAAAGTCATCATCATCATCATCATCAACCATTATCAGTCCACTGCAGGATGAAGGTTTCTCCAAGTTCAATCCATCTTTTCCTATCGTTAGCTTCTCTTCTCCACATCACCCCTGCACACTTTCTTATTTCATCCATCCATCTCAAATGTGGTCTCTTTCTGGGTCTTTTACAATCTCTTGGAATCCAGTTTAAAATTTCAATTGTCCATCTGTTATCATCTTTTCTAACAATATGTCCAACCCAACTCTACTTTAGTCTTTTAATTTTTTCAATGAGGTCAGTAACACCTGTTTGTTCTCTTACCCATACATTGCATTTTCGATCCCTTCTTGTTACTCCCAACATGCATCTCTCCATACTTCTTTGAGTGGTCTGAAGTCTCTGTATTGCTCTTCTATTAAGTGTCCAAGTCTCAGAGCCATAAGTAAGAACTGGAAAAACACATTTATTAAAAACCTTCCTTTTCAAACACATAGGCATATTTCCTTTTAGTATCAAGTTATTTTTACTAAAAGCACTCCAACCAAGTTTAATTTTATGATTAATTTTATCCATTATATTTCCAACTGTATTAATAATCTGACCAAGGTATTTGTAACTGTTAACTTCTTCTAACTCATCATAATCAATCCTTATTTTCATATTTTGAGAAAATCTATTAAACATTACTTTAGTTTTTTTAACATTTATCTTTAGTCCTACTTTCATCTGGTAACTCCTGCAACATTTCCTGTAACTCTAAAGCATTATTTGCAAAAACAACTACATCATCTGCAAAATCTAAATGACTTAAATAATCTCCATTTACTTTCATTCCTTTAGCTTCCCATTTTAATCCACAAAATACTTCTTGCAGCACTGCTGTAAAAAGTTTTGGAGATATGGAGTAATCCTGTCTTACACCCTTTTCAATGTTGATTTTCCTACTATCATTATGTAATCTAATTGTTGCTGTTGCATTTTTATAAATATTCTTCAAAATATGACAATATCCTGGATCTACACCTTGATGATTCAATGCTTTAATCACTGAAGAAGTGTTTATAGAATCAAATGCCTTTTCATAGTCTACAAATCCTAAGCATAATGGCAAAAATCATATTCATTTGTCCTTTCTATAATGTCTCTCAATACTTGGATATGATCTACTGTACTAAAACCACTTTTAAATCCAGCTTGTTCTCTTGGTTGGTGGAAATCCAGTGTTTTCTGTAGACAAGTTGTAATTATCTTAGTAAAAATTTTGTATAAAACTGATAAAAGACTGATAGATCTGTAATTTCTAATATCTTCTTTATATATATATATATATAACAAAACTTAAATATATTCCAAACAACGGTAAACAATTTATAATACAATATAAATAAAAACTCAATAAAAACTCATAAAGAAATATTTTCGATTATATTCATAATCATTTTCAACTCAACTTTCAAAATGGAATCATCTATTACCAACCGGAAACACATGTCAATTTAAATATCCCACAATTCATTAATCCTAACATTTGCTGACTGTCTGTTTATTATCGTATTTTTATACCTACTAATAAAAACTGCCTCTTTAATTTTTCTTTTTTCATTATCTCTCTCTTGGCCTAAAATTTTTATTTTATTTATATCAAAATTAAACTTAAAATTACAATTTCTATCATGATCATAAAAAACAGATTCAGTATATAACTTGACTTCATTACTATTATCATTACATATCTGTACATTTTTCAAAACTCTTTTATATAACAATTTATGTTCTTTAATTCTTTTCTCTATATTACATCTAGATTCCCCTACATATGATAAGTTACACCCACAAAAAATTCTATAAATTATATTACTCACGTTATTTTTTTCTAACTTTTCTTTTGAATTATTAACCATTCTATTTAAATTACCTGATCCATAAAAAGAAACATTATATATACCATTATAAACTTTTTTCATAAATTTTACTTGATTATTACTATAAAAAGGCAAAGAAATGCACTTCTTACTCTTAATTTCTTCATCACCAGTATTTCTATTAATTTTCTTACTAAATTGACAAACCACTTGATAAATTTCTTTTATATTATAACCTACACTTAATAATTCACTTACATAATTTTCAATATTTTTCTTTTTATCACATGCATATTTACACAAAATATTATTTCTATACAAAAAAGACCTAAAACCAGCCATTTTATAATTATGTGGCACTTTAGATAAATAGGGAATATACCCTCTAGTTTCAATAGGTTTAATAAACAATTTATAATCAATCATATTATTGTTCCTTGAAATTATCAAATCTAAATATTTAATACTGTTATTATATTCTTTCTCCATAGTCCAGATAAGACCTTTTACTTTATTATATTCATCAAAAATTTTATCAATCATTTCTGAAGAAGCACATATAAAAACATCATCCACATATCTCATATATATCTTAATATTTCCCATAAATATAAAATTGTTTAAAATTTTCTCTTCATAATATGACAAAACAAAACTGCATAACTGTGCCACCATTGGTAATCCCATTGGTCAGCCTTTACTCATCTTATAAAATTTACCATTAAAGGATGCAACAATATTTTGTTCATCAGAAAACATATTAATTGATTATCCACTTTCTTTTCCAATAAAGCTTGATGAATTATCTTAATTGAATAAAGTCTATCAATAGATCCATACATCTCAGAAACATCCAATGACACTAAAACATCATCACAGTCCAAACTTAAATCTTTAATTTTTTCAACAAAATCAAATGATGACGTTACAGAATATTTTCCAAATCCAAGTAAATCTTGTAACATTTTAGCTATATATTTACTAGTCTTATACACAAAAGACCCTCCAAAATCCAAAATTATTCTAAGTGGATAACCTTCTTTATGTAATTTTACATTAGCAAATACACATGGACAAATAGCACTTGAAGGATATAATGAATAGTAGACATTATCATTTATTCCTTTATTCTTTGCCTTTAATAAAATGTTATTAATAAATTTCATTCTTTCTGAATCAACATTATATTTATCAATCAATTCAAAATTTAATTTTTCCATTTGTAAAATAACTCCTTGAACATATTCATTATTTGAAATCAAGCACATCTGTAAACCTTTGTCTTCCTTTAAGCAAATCAATTTATCTTTCATTAATTGTCTTTTAAATAATCCAATAACTCTTTTCCATGAATTATCATACTTATTAGAATTTTGTAAATTAACATCTTTAACAATTTTATTAAACTCCTCTACAGTCATTAATTTTCCATCATAAGAATTTTGAACTGATGATATAATCTCCAGTTTATAGTCATCAGCTATATCGCCTACATATTTAGAACCAAATCCTAATAGATACTTTTGTATTAATTTCAAATCACATGACGATAACTTGACATAATTTACACTTTGATCAATCTTTGAATATTTTTTATTAAATAAAAAATTAATCTTATTATCAAATTTCTTCTTATCATAATAATTTTGACACATCTTTTTAAATTCAAAACAATATTCAAAATTATTCAATCCAATAAAATGATTAATAACCTTTAAATACTTCCGATTATTAAATAAATCTTGCTTATTTCTTCTAATAATTTCAAGCAAAATATTATGTTTCACTTCAAAAATAAAACTAGGTTTCAAATCCAGCGATTTATTATATTTAAAGCAGCAGCAATTCAGGAATATTTTAAATAACTTACAATCTTTCAAAAATTCCAATCGACATTTCGTTTTAATAATCTTTAAACACATCTTCTTCCATTCTTTAAACAACCATATCTTATTCATATATTTGGTATCCATTAATCACGTAACATTAACACAATAAAACAAAATAAATGTCCGCTAATATCAATAATACAATAACGAAACTTAAATATATTCCAAACAACGGTAAACAATTTATAATACAATATAAATAAAAACTCAATAAAAACTCATAAAGAAATATTTTCGATTATATTCATAATCATTTTCAACTCAACTTTCAAAATGGAATCATCTATTACCAACCGGAAACACATGTCGATTTAAATATCCCACAATTCATTAATCCTAACATTTGCTGACTGTCTGTTTATTATCGTATTTTTATACCTACTAATAAAAACTGCCTCTTTAATTTTTCTTTTTTCATTATCTCTCTCTTGGCCTAAAATTTTTATTTATATCAAAATTAAACTTAAAATTACAATTTCTATCATGATCATAAAAAACAGATTCAGTATATAACTTGACTTCATTACTATTATCATTACATATCTGTACATTTTTCAAAACTCTTTTATATAACAATTTATGTTCTTTAATTCTTTTCTCTATATTACATCTAGATTCCCCTACATATGATAAGTTACACCCACAAAAAATTCTATAAATTATATTACTCACGTTATTTTTTTCTAACTTTTCTTTTGAATTATTAACCATTCTATTTAAATTACCTGATCCATAAAAAGAAACATTATATATACCATTATAAACTTTTTTCATAAATTTTACTTGATTATTATTATAAAAAGGCAAAGAAATCCACTTCTTACTCTTAATTTCTTCATCACCAGTATTTCTATTAATTTTCTTACTAAATTGACAAACCACTTGATAAATTTCTTTTATATTATAACCTACACTTAATAATTCACTTACATAATTTTCAATATTTTTCTTTTTATCACATGCATATTTACACAAAATATTATTTCTATACAAAAAAGACCTAAAACCAGCCATTTTATAATTATGTGGCACTTTAGATAATATGTTTTCTGATGAAGGCTTTAAATTTTATTGAACAAAATATTGTTGCATCCTTTAATGGTAAATTTTATAAGATGAGTAAAAGGCTGGCCAATGGGATTACCAATGGTGGCACAGTTATGCAGTTTTGTTTTGTCATATTATGAAGAGAAAATTTTAAACAATTTTATATTTATGGGAAATATTAAGATATATACGAGATATGTGGATGATGTTTTTATATGTGCTTCTTCAGAAATGATTGATAAAATTTTTGATGAATATAATAAATTAAAAGGTCTTATCTGGACTATGGAGAAAGAATATAATAACAGTATTAAATATTTAGATTTGATAATTTCAAGGAACAATAATATGATTGATTATAAATTGTTTATTAAACCTATTAAAACTAGAGGGTATATTCCCTATTTATCTAAAGTGCCACATAATTATAAAATGGCTGGTTTTAGGTCTTTTTTGTATAGAAATAATATTTTGTGTAAATATGCATGTGATAAAAAGAAAAATATTGAAAATTATGTAAGTGAATTATTAAGTGTATGTTATAATATAAAAGAAATTTATCAAGTGGTTTGTCAATTTAGTAAAAAAATTAATAGAAATACTGGTGATGAAGAAATTAAGAGTAAGAAGTGGATTTCTTTGCCTTTTTATAATAATAATCAAGTAAAATTTATGAAAAAAGTTTATAATGGTATATATAATGTTTCTTTTTATGGATCAGGTAATTTAAATAGAATGGTTAATAATTCAAAAGAAAAGTTAGAAAAAAATAACGTGAGTAATATAATTTATAGAATTTTTTGTGGGTGTAACTTATCATATGTAGGGGAATCTAGATGTAATATAGAGAAAAGAATTAAAGAACATAAATTGTTATATAAAAGAGTTTTGAAAAATGTACAGATATGTAATGATAATAGTAATGAAGTCAAGTTATATACTGAATCTGTTTTTTATGATCATGATAGAAATTGTAATTTTAAGTTTAATTTTGATATAAATAAAATAAAAATTTTAGGCCAGGAGAGAGATAATGAAAAAAGAAAAATTAAAGAGGCAGTTTTTATTAGTAGGTATAAAAATACGATAATAAACAGACAGTCAGCAAATGTTAGGATTAATGAATTGTGGGATATTTAAATCGACATGTGTTTCCGGTTGGTAATAGATGATTCCATTTTGAAAGTTGAGTTGAAAATGATTATGAATATAATCGAAAATATTTCTTTATGAGTTTTTATTGAGTTTTTATTTATATTGTATTATAAATTGTTTACCGTTGTTTGGAATATGTTTAAGTTTCGTTATTGTATTATTGATATTAGCGGACATTTATTTTGTTTTATATATATATGTGTGTGTGTGTCAAGTACGTATCTCTACCATATTAATGATTAAATGTGTTTACTATTCCAACCTTTACTCATGGCAGATATACATGACAAGGCATGAAATATTTACAAAGCAGATAAAATTAACACAAAAAAATCATTAATTCATTATTACAATGATCGCGAAGCTGACTATTTTACTATATTATATCAATGATGTACAATAGCTTCATTGTCCAATTTCAGCTGTAGAAGTTCCATTTTTTGGGGGGGGACCACCCTAACTATGTACAAGTTTTATATGGATAAAAAAGAAAATTCATGCAAGAATATTAGTTATTCATACCAAATAAACATATATAAACGATCATTAGTTAAGAAAAAAATAATAATAATAACAACAACACAAACTTTATTCTGTAGCAAGTGTATGTTCTTAATATGGAATAATATCAAATAAAATCTTAACTTATTCCATATTGCAGTGATGATGATATGCCTAAGTGATGTTACTACAGAGGGAGAGCTGATCTAAACTTTATTTAACAAAAAAAAAAGGTTTTGTCTAACTTAACCTACCCCTCCCCTCCGTACTTTCTTGATTTCAATTACAGTGGACTCTTCTAAGTTGTAAACATTCAGTTTTCCAAGTGTTGAAGTGAAATAAAACAGAATTCTACAAACATATATATGAATTGGAATAGTTTGAAGCCTGTCCATTAAAGTATAAAGATTGGCTATCTTAATATAAAGCTGAGTACTGATTATATATACACCTGGGTCTCGTTTTATGCGATAGATAGGTTCCTCAGAAAACACACGCAAATGTAACTTACATTGAAAAAGGGGGATGTGGTCTGTGATTTTTCAAAATTTGCGTAAAAGCAAAGCACCAACGTAAAATTACTTTAAAATTCGCGCGCAAAAAAAATAAGGAAATAAAATATGACTAATAAAAAATTTCAAATTTGAAAAAAATTGATACAAGACAAACTTTTTTTAACTATAATATTTAATTTTATTCAAAATAATATATTTTTATGCATAATTTACAGTACAGTAATTTACATTTTTTTATACACGTTTTAATTATTATCGCTATTTGCCCAAAAACACGTTCGTTTGCAAACTAGTAAAAAATCAGATTTTCATGTGATGTGATGTGATGTATTTGACTTCTCCTTAAACAAAGTCAAGAATATCTCAGCAATTATTCTCACAAGAGAAAATACAACTAGCGCCAAGTTCACTCTCATGTTGTGTTAATGGTTTTCTGTTGACGACGACAATGATTTTATTAATTGTTTATGAACTTAGACTTATGATAATAAAAAGACATTTATTCACCACTGCTGGGAAAAATTTAATTAAAACTAACAACTAAAAATTAAATTCTTATTTTTGTCTTTAATTTTCAATTCCATTTAAAAATCAAATTTCGTTTTATGTCACATTAATGTCAAGTCGCCCATAAGTAATTTTTAAATTGTTAATTACAATTAAAAATCAGATTTTAATTTTTCATTGTGCCCACTGCTATTACTGATCTTTTAAAAATAAACTTGTGGACATTAAATGATTAATAATTGATTACATTCTTTTTTAAAAAGCAAAAACAGAATGTGATTTTAAATGCAAAATTAACACGCACAATGTTTGAACAAATTTACATTATAATCTTGTAAAATTTAATGTGTGTATACATAAAAATGTGGAAATCATGATTTTAATTTCATTATTGCATAAAATCTTACTATTATAAAGCACTGAAAATATTGAAATTACTAAGATGAAAGTAGAATTCCAATAATGTGCTATTACTTTCAATATAACGTAAGTGCGCAAAATTTATTATTTAAAGTAATAGCGCATTATCGGAGGTCGACTTCCAGTGAAACACAAATCACATAACTTCAAAATTATGTTAAATAAGTCCACATAAAAAGAGACCCAGATGTATGTGTGAAGATAGTGATTTAGACCAACTGATGATTGCTGGTTTAGCATGAAATATATATATTGGTGATTATTTATCTTTTCAACATGTGTGTGATCAGGTGGGTCAGCAATATGAGATGGCACTGAGAGTGGTGGGTCATGTGAAAGTCTGAGTTCGAACCCCACATATATTACATATGTAAATGCAGCCTGTACAATGTATTAAAATAATACATAATAAATGTCTTTTATATATACAGCCTCTCACTTTTTGTGTCATCCTTCTTTGGTAAGACATGCATCACTTGCGGGAACTCCTCAGTGATGCACTTGAAATGATGTTACTTCCATCTTCTGTAGTTGCTTTCCTTCTGGATCCATCAGCGCATTTAAGATAGGATATTTGATGTTTCATTAGGTATTATACAGGTGAATATTAAATCATTGCATTTCCTATGATCAGGGACAATAGCACTCCGGCCCTATGGCAATGTTAAATTAGCCAGAATACATTGCTCTGCAGTTTCTAAAAAATTTACATTTCCTTAATTCACTATTTGATATTTAATGGCTTTTATAAGAAAAGAATTATTTCATCATTTATATATATATAGGGATTGTTCTATTTGTTTATTTTATCCGTATTCAAATAATAATGCAGTTTTTATTTTAAATGTCAATTTAAAATCAATTCAGTTATTTTTATCCAACTGCACAAATCTATCAAAACTTTTTTCTGTTTAAATATTGGCTATAGTTTTTTATAATTTTGCGCTATGAAGTTTAGACAAATAATTTGGAATGTTGGAATAAATCATCCATATTCTCTTAGATTCGAACATTTGATTTTTAGATGTTGGTGTTATGCTATTATATCCTTTTGAAAATAATAAAAGACAACTGAAATGAACCGGCTTTGCTTTTATACTGGGTTTAGTTTTCGATGTTTAGTATACTTGCATTTCTATTTCCTTTTCCATTGCTATATGTGTCTATTGTTGTTCGTATTATATTGATTGTAAGTAAAAATAAAATTACGTAATAGAATTCTTTCACCTTCCGCATTTGGTTACCTAATGACTGGCTTGGCATGTCTAAATATTGTATCATGACGTAAAAAATATAAACATTTAATTCATTATTGATATACATTTATATTTGTATGATTTCTTTAACTAGGGTTTTTATCTTTTTATTAGATAAGGGAAATTAGTCTATTGTGACATTTATTTAATACGGTATTTAATAAAATAAACGTTTGCTGTATATATATATACGTGTGTGTTTATTCTATAAAATGATAATGCATGCTCAAACACCTATTAGCTAATCTTACATTTTAAATGTTTGATTTAGTGGTATGAGTAAACAAAGGCTGGACTCAATGGATTATAAGCTACCCATACACCAGGGATTCCAATGTTACCATATTGATAAAGATATAGTAAACATACTATAGCAACAGAAAACTATGGTTTAAAACTTTAAAAATTTAAGACATCTGATATGATGTTATCTTTATATTTATCCATAAGATCTTAACTTTAATATTTATAATTTTTTCTTCAATATTTTGAACTATATTTGTTATATTTATCTGGTAGAAATTTCATGTTTTATTTATTTATTGTAAATAAATTATTAGCTTATTTTATTATTAACAATTTAATTTCTTTTTGCTTTTTGCATTCATTCCAAACATATGCCATTAATACCTATTAATCCTAAGAAATCTTGAAATCCACTGGAGGACATGCAGGAGTAATGGTAATAATTTAAAAGGATGGTGATCAATAATATTAAGATTTCCAAAAATAGGTTTTGTATTTAGAAAGCTTGGAACCTGAAGATTTAATCTTAAATTAAAACTAAAACAAAAAATTAAAAATGCTTTTGAAATAATTACACTTAATTTAACCTTTAGTGCTAAGTTATTTGATTATCATCATTAAAGTAGTCTTTACATTAAAGGTATATAAATTTTTTTCAGATTTTTATTAACCATTTCTAATTATTTATATTATCCCCTATTTTAAATCTATTACAATATAAATATACATAAAGTTTTTTAACTAGTTAATAAGAAAGAATTAATGCAGGATTTTTGCAAATGAATTAATATTCATCAAGTTTATTTGAAGTAAGTGTGTCATGTTATACCTTTGACGGTGACCCTTTTCTCTTATTATTTCAACCTTATTTATAAATGTATTTGAGTTGTTATTATATACAAATACGCATTTTGTATGCTAGATTGCATGCAGAATAAATATATTGGCATGAATATGTGAAAAAAGACATTTACCAAAAGTTTCAAAGAAATATTTGATATCAATATTTTTGTTCTTAAATAGGGTTTATACCAAAACCGACTTTTTAGAAAACCGGTTTTCGAATTTTAACTTTTCATAAAACCAGTTTAAACCGGTTTTGAATTTTTCTGGATAAAAAAACAAGAAATACTTACAACTTAAAATAGAAATTTAATTTTTTTTGTTTATTATAATTCAAAAATACAAAAAAGAATAGATAAAGTACATATATGTACATGCATAAAATTATTAAAATAAAACATTAACACATTTAAGTAATTATACATTAATACTCTTAAAAATTACAGAATTCAAAAAATGTTTATCATTCAACTGTTTAATATGTAAATTATTAATTTATTTCTTATTCTGTTTAATAAAATATGACTTCAAAAAGCAAAGAATGTCAATAGATTTACTACTTAGCCCTGTCCTTACTTTTAACACAAAATTCCCAGAAATAGAAAATACTCGCTCACTTGTTACTGAACTGGGCTTAATTGTCTTTAAAGCATTAAATAATAAATCTAAATTTTTTGTTCTTTTATTTGTAGTCTCCAGGACCAAAAACTCTTTCTTTAATGTTTGAGGAGTAGAGGAGGTCACTTCTTCAGGTTCTTACAGATATTTATTTATTGCTATTTCAATAGCATTTTTCAACATAAATATATCTTGCTCTTGATTATATCTTTCATCACTTTTTTTAACATCACATTCTTTTTCTGTAGAGTAATCTTTATATGATTTTGATAATATCTGTCTGGATAGCTTAATAATATCAGTTTTTGTAGCTAATGGAAGGAATTTATTAGAAGATTTTGTCAAAAGGGTTTGAGAATTTTGTAAATAGAGGATAGATGTTACTAATACTCTATCTCTTCTCTCTTCAATACATGACTTTAAAGTGTGTAATAATTTGTGACTAGTTTTAGATTTTAAATTTTGTAATTCACCCAACAAAAATTCAAATATGCTTTCACTTGTTAATAAATTCGCATCTTGTTTACCTAAAGCTTTGGCTGCTAATTTTATCGGACCTAAAACTTTATGGAACTCTACAATTTTGTTACAATTATACAGGCACAAAATGCACATTGCTACACACTTGCAACAGTATTGCCATCTTTCTTTAGTATATATAACTTGAGTATTTTGCTTACATTTTAATCTTTTTAGCAAATTAGTTATAAGTGTTATATACATTTAAAACCGATCTTTTTTTTTACAGAAAAAACGGTTTTCAAATTCCAAAATTTTCTTTAAAAAAAACGGTTTTTAAAACGGGTTTTTACAAACCAACAAACTCTATTCTTAAATGTAGATGATATCTCAGTGCTGATCTTATTCAAACTAGGACAAAGCAAGAAAAATATGAGATTGCGATTCTGAATTTTTATGGCAAAAATTACAATGATCTTTGACTATTTGAAAGTGCCTTTTATATTTGTATAAATGGTTGATAGGCAATCCCTATAAGTTTAATTTTAAAAGGAAATAAAAATATTTAGATTCAAGTGAACAGTAGCTAAATTTGTGGCATAGTTGTTTATTTGTCAAATTAAGAATAGATTTTTCATTAAAGTGTGTGGCTAGGTAAAATAATGAATATACTTCTCAATATTGATATTTATTTTTAAGAGAGGAGAAAACAAGATTCTCTATTACAAGTGTAACAGGTGAACCCCCTTTTTGAAAGTATAAAGTTTATTCTTCCTTTTTATTATGACTAATGATGAACATTTAGTTGCCATCAAACATATATGAAAGTAGAATATGGATACATACCAGTAGAAATGAATTTAATCATTTAAAATTATTAATGGGAGAGTCAATACATATAATGGCTCTACTTCGTATTATATTAATTAAAACTAATGGAATAAATATGCCTGAAATAAATGCCTCAGCTGTGACTAACTATTCTCTATATTTTTCCAATAAAATGTATCTCCCTTAAAATGTCTATTTAATTGTCACCGGTGTATTTATGAGCGTCAATTTATTGATCTCAAGTGCCAATTTGCCTAATACAGTAAGAATTATACTGGGCAACATTCATACATGGCTTTCTTGTCTTTTCATTGAAGGGCTTTGCCTGACCCATTCTAGCTCAGTATCTCAGGGATAGTGGTGATTGCACCATTGAAGAAAATGGATATGTCAAGAGTATGAAGGTATAGCATTTAACTTAACTCATTTCAATAACACATACTATCTCTTATCCTTATACTTAAGTAATTTAGGCTAGTAAGATCTAATTCTAAAATTTTGTTCACCCCATTATTTCACACAACCTAAAAAAAAAAAAAAATTAACAAACCCTCTTTATTTCTGGTTATCTGGATTTGGCCTAAATTTGCACACTTATGCATTATATAAGTAAGTGATTATAGACTAGAAAATAACTACTTCATGGATATTATGAGAAGACATACATGCATATTTTTTTATTCAATAACATTTAATAATTTTACAATACAAGCTGGCAACTTAAATTATCATAATGATTATATATATATACTCTCTTTATTACATTGAGAACAGGTTTAATAAATAAATAAACAAAAGAATTCCAAAAAAATATATATAATACTTTTTTTTCCTCATGTGTCATAGCATCAGCCGGAAAGCGAACCCGGGACAACTGCTTGTAAAGCAGCCTTCGCTGCCCTCTCGACCACCAATGCTGAGGAAAAATATATATATAATACTTTTTTTTTTCTCATGCATCATAGCATCAGCCGGGCAGTGAACCAGCCTCTTGACCACCAATGCTTGACTTATATATATAATACTTTTGTTCCTGGGAATGTATAATATTAACATATGCCTGTAAGCTTACATTTAGAATATTGGCCATATACATTGACCAGAACAGTTCATTTTCCTTTCTTTTCTTGTTGTACAGACTTTGGTTTGAGGGTCATAGATAAGATTTCTATGGTTTTAAACAAAAGTCCTTGAAACAATAATATATAGCAATGGGCAAATGGCAAGATTTCCACTGGTTTACATTCACGGGGCTGGGTGAGAGTCCAGCATATTTGAGCTTTACCCCGTTCTACTGATATCATTTATTTTCTTTAGCATATGGTTTACACTTATTTGCCCCTTTGGCAGGTTTAATTATCTATTTTTTTCTTTCCTTCATTTTATACACCCCCCTCCCCCCGCCTACCTGGATGCCCCGAATTTTCTTCTCCAATCTTTTCCTTTTTTTTTACATTTCTTTTAATCAATTACATAAAAATCTAAATATTTCAGTTTTCATCGACATTCAGATTAGTTTAAAATAAAATTAATTTTGATGTTTATCTCCCCTACCAAAAACTATTTTTATACATTTACATTTGCTTTCTTTTGTCTGATTATGAAATTTGAACAACAGAAAAAAAAAAAAAATAACCTTTTACCGTAAGTATGGATTTTCCAAGAATTTGGAGAGGTAACAGTGGAAAGACTAATAAACAAACAAACAAACAAACAAAAAAAAACAATACACAAAAAGCGTCTTTATCACCAAATTGCAGATTCCTTACAATGATTAAAAAATATTGATTTCAAAATTAAATTTTATATATAAAAAAAAAATTATTTTTTTTAATTTTATTGTCTTCTCATAATATTTCTAATAATAAAATATATATCTATGCATACATACATATGTTGACTGCGTTTATACATTTGTGCAGAATCTAAGTAAAAGCTTTGTGAGAAGTAGTTGACCCTTGCAACAGGTTTCAAAACTGGTTCCTGTTACACAAGTAATGAGTCTCTTAAGGATTTCAAATAATAGGAGATGATTTGTCTGATGGCGTGATTTTAAATGCTATTTCAAGATGAGGAAAAGGCTTCTCAAGCTGAGATAGTGTTAAGTGGTTTTTGAATTTTAAATGAGATTGCTATTTTTTTACCCCAGAGAACTTTCTTAAGTGATGTGTGGATATAGCTAATAATTACTTTTGTGAGTGCTATTATTGATATAAAAGAAATAATCCTTTTCAAAATTAGGATATTTTACAAAGAGTCTTTTGTATATAGAGACACTTTCAAGATTGACTAATAATGTTCTCTATTTTATTAGAAAGATTATTCTGTATCTTTGACTAAGATAGAATGGAAAGCCTAAGAAAGGGCTAGGCATTCCATTAAAGTTTTTTTTTAATACTGGATCCTATAAAAGTTTGCCAGGTATATAATTTTTCCATATAGAAAGTTTATATTTATTCATTAATCTTGAAATAATTTTATTACAAATGGAATTTGTTTTCTGAATAATAAAAAATTTCAATATCACCTATATATATATGCAATATATTTAATATTAGTTTTAAGGTCTGGTATATGTGCCAAGTAATTTTCTTCTATTTTTAGGACAGGGTTAATATACATTGTGAAAATAAGAGCATTTAATGGAGAGAAATGGCATATTGAACAAATAGCGCTAGTTGGGGACGAGATATATCCAATAAAAATTATATGTATCTCTCTGCACATAAGCAAATTTGTCAAAACATAAAAGTATGCTTTGGGGATGGAAGTGTTAGCAAGAGTGTTAACCAATTTGTATACAAGAACCAATAACAAATGCTGATTTGATATCCAGTTAGATAACTATTAGATTTTTTTTCTTTTCTGATTGAGTCAACGATGGTTTTAAATATAAAGGCTGCCTAAATAATGAGTGAATCCTTTTTTTCAAATTTAAATTTAGATAGCATTGGTAAGATATATGGCTCCATTTTATCTTTTAGGACCATCTCTAGTACTTTTATACCCAATGGGTTTAGTTATATGCCATTGTTTATTTCTTTTGAGAGAAAATTGTCCAGGTTTGCCTAATATTTAGATAAAATAATTCAAAAAGTGAGATGTAGACCAGGTGACTGAATTTAGGTATCAATTCTTATTTTTTTAAAAATTAAAAGAATTGAATTTATCTTCACCATTGGGTTCTCTAAACAGTTTATTTGAGGGATTATAAAAATCACCAGTTTGAATTTTATTTCATATTATAAATATGCTGCCTCTAGAATATATTCTCCACTATCTGTTGCACTTTGTGTCTGAAGAGCTGTTGGAATTAATTGAAGGGGCAACTCACCTAATGTAGTTTCTTAACTGTGGATGACTGATTATGAAATATTCTTTTTTTGTTGTCAATTATTCTTTGAGGGATGCTCCTGTTGCATTATATAAATTTTTTAGGGATAGCAATGTGTAGGTTATTCACTTTCTACTCAATTCTTTTGTGAATTTCATCCCTGAAGCTTACTATGCCTATGGCGGATGGTGTGGCTTTGATAATGTGAAAAATTGTGCTTGATAAAATATCCATATTGATAATATATGCTTGTACTATAGTTTATTTAAATATATATTTCTGGAAATAAAAATGTTGATGTCCAGGATGGGAATAATAACCAATGCTATGACCTGTTGAAATTAAATTAGTTGCATGATCAGAGAAAGGGACAAGTTTTAGTTCAAGGTGATGTAGTGAGAGAAATTAGAACATTCACTGTATTAGAGAAGTATGTCTTCCATTAGTGAAGAAAACAGATCCTCCTTTAAGTAAGAAACTTTCCCCACTCACAAGTGGAAAAGACAGTAGATGGAGCCATATTTTAATGAATTTGTCTTAAGACATACTGAAGACTCCAATAAGAATGCTAGTATAGGGGGAAGTGGCAAGCATAGAGTTTAATACTAATATTAACCTTTTTTTATTGAAATAGTATTGGTTATTTTATCCATGTATAAAGGTATTTACAGTTAAGGGGTATTTATAAATTGTCTATAAAATAATTTTTTTTTACTTACAAGATAAATCAAACTACATAAAAAATTTTAAATTGAGAAACCATAGTTATATTTCCTGATTATCTTAAATCCATCTAGGCTAAAATGTAATTATTAACATTCTGTATAAAAACAACCTACTTTCAATATAACAAAGAATTCTTCCAACAAAATCAAGGAATGGCTATGGGCTCACCATTGTCTCCCCTGATTAGCAATATTTACATGGAGAACTTGAAACCTTAGCCATAAAAACTACTCCATATCCACCTAAAGTGTGGTTTCAGTATGTGAATGATATATTTATTGTATGGTCACATGGTGAAGTACTGCTACAAAATTTCTGGAAACACATCAACAACATATCCCTTCAATTAAATTTACAACAGCATCAGAACAAAAACAAAAATTGGTATTCTTAGATATTCTTGTGACAAGACTCCCTCATAGCAAAATCAAAACTGCAGTTTATGTAAAACCTACACATACAGGAAAATACCTAGCCTATTCATCCAATCATACCAGAAAAAAAACATGGTGTTATATTATCACTATGAAACAGAGCCAAAGAAGTTTGTTCAGAAACCAGTGATTTGAAAAAAGAAAAGATTTAAATAGAACATACTCTTATAAAAAATGATTATCCATCAGCTGTTATTAAGAAAACATTAAATAGACAACAAAAAAGAACAATCAAGAGAAAAGACAAATATTGGTACTGTAGTGTACCCATACATTCCAAAAATAGCAGACAAATTAAGGAAAATCTGCAATCAATATAGCATAAGAACAGCTTTCCAGAGCCATACCACACCACAAGGAATTCTAACATCTACAAAGTCTAAACTTGAAATGCTGAAAAGAAAAATTGCAGCTATGAAATACAATGTGAATGTGGAAGAACATATATTGGTGAGACCAGTCATCTCATTGAAAAGTGCTTGCAAGAACACAAACTGATGATTAGAAGAAAGAAAGTAGATGTGTCTAAGGTAACAAACCATGTAGGTGCCAATGAACATATGTTCAATTGGGAAAATACAAAAATATTGGATAGAGAAGAAAAGGTACAAAAAAATTTAAAGAAGCTGCTCACATGACAATGCCAAAAAATCTCATAAGCCAACCTAGTGTGACTATACATAATGTATCAAAACCACTAATCAACTTTGCTCTTAGGAAGAAGTGGAGAAATCAGGAAGAACCTCAAAGGTAAGTATATGACATTTCTACTGACAGTTGCCTCTGGCAGGATGGCTCTTTTGGTTAGAGCATTACCTTAAAATACAATACTCAAGAGTCTAAGTGTCCAGGTTTGAATCCCATCTAGTACTGTCAATGGCCAGGCCAGCAACATCTGAAGAAGAGGGGAGAATAATACCTCTTGAAACATTATGCATATACTAACCGGTTTGAAATGCTATTGCTAACAAACAGTTGAATGTATTTGGAATATTTAAATAAAAGTTAATTTTTTCTAAAGACATTCAATACTTATATAAGATGATGGAAATAGTCCAATATAAAAATACAACTAGAACATCATCATCACAAACCTTCAGGAAAACACTATGCTGAAGAAAGCTTTAATAAACTACTTAATATATTATGTAATATATATAAAGGCTATAACCTTAAGATGTTGAAAAATTTTGAAAAGCTAAAATGTTAGTTATATAATTGCCAGAAATCAATGATTTTTGACAATAATCTAATTAATAGCAAATCAGAAATATTTACATATACACTATTGTCTTCATGTAATTTATTAGTTGAGTAATAATGAGTTATTATTATAATAAAGTTATTAAATAAGAATAAAAAAAATTAGAGAGTTGTTCTTTCTTTGCATGTATATAAAAATGCTAATTTTTGTAATATTGTATTTTGTTTTGATGTTTCTAATCTGCTTGCATAATAAAATGTTTGATTTTATTTATTGTATTTACCATCAGAAAAAGTTTGCTTGCAAATATTTGCTTAGAAGTGTCGAATATTTTATCAAAATTTAAAAAAAAAAAGATAATAAAAACAAAATTCGCTACATAAGCAAAAATAATAAAGTGGCAAGTAATGATTGAAAAAAAAAACCATTTTCAAAAATTGAATTAAAAAATAATAATTTCATTAACAGATTTTAAGAAAAAAATAAGCAATTTTAAAAAACTCAAATAATAATTCAAAGCCAAATATAATCATATATCTCAATAAGAAGAAAAAAACTTAATTTCAAACAAAGCAGAATTACTTTCATATTCAGATTTGTTCAGAATTTGAACAAAATAAAACACAGTTTTGCATCAAGGAAAACAATAAAGAAAAAAAAATCTAAGTCACAAAAGTATTTTCTGTTAGTGCACAAATAGTTTTATTTTTTTTCTTAATAATAAACACATTCAAAAACAGAAAATAAGAAGAAAGAAAACTATTAAGCCAAAATTCAAAAAGACACTCAATTCTACTTTAAAATACTTACTAAAAATGGCATGAAAACAAAAACGAAAACAATCATCAACAATAAGAAAATTAACATTATTATGGTTAGAGCCAAAAAGACTGATATATACAACAAATTTACATAAGACTAATTGTAAAATGCAAAATCAGGTAAATAAAACTGAAGAAAGCACTCAGATCATCTATATTTTAAAGCTTATTTATTGTTAACTAGATAGAAGAGTTTGAGTACTAGGAGGAGCAATAAATCTTAGATTAGATTCTGGGTGATATTACTTCCTAGACATCATATCTTCCTCAGCTCACATTTGTTTCAATAAATAATTTTATCAAATCTGTGAAATCAGTTCAAAAGAAGAGAATTTTTTCCTGTATATTTTAATTTTTACTAAAAACTACTACCATAAGAAATTAACTGATTTTGATGAAGTAATAATTGTAAAGAGATATTCTTTACCTTGCTCCTATGTGACCCCAACCAAAGATGAAAAATTATGCTGAAGTTTTAAAGAACTAAAAATAGCAGACCAAATATTCCATCAAATCATATCAAATAAACTTCTACTATGTATTAAATGAGAATCCTGTTGCTTCCAATGACACTACTGGAAAATATATTAAATGTGCCTAAATTCATAGATATGTCATAATTACTTTTCAATCAATACTACAAAAGGTTTAGCTCAATTCATTGCCTATTTAAACCAAAAAAAAATTTCCACCAAGGATGAAAATATTTGGCATATTTTAAGATAATGTAACATTAGAATATTAAAATTTCTTCCAATACAGGGGAAGAATTTGATATATATATTGTAACGGTAAGAATTGTCCCTCCATGCAACAAAATCTAGAACACAAGCAAAATACACTAAAGCTGATCGAGTATGGATACTGGGATCCAGAATCCGACCAACATTCAACCCTTTCACCTCTGCTCAATGACTTAATACCCTATGGATGACACTTCTCAACATACACAGACATTCAATTAACCCTCGGTCCGGCAGTCACTCTCGGTAGAACAAAAGACTCCTAATTTAACTAATTTATCACTGATTTGGTCAGATATACACACATAAGACTAAGTGTTTAATTAAAATAACAATGATTGCTTATAAAATATAATAGAATAATCTACATATAGATATGATGATGTCTGTGCAAATTAAACTAGAGATGGATAAAATGAATTCACGGACAATAAAAATTATGGAAATGAGTTATGATTTTAAATATTATTTTAATGAAACAGCGATAAATAATAAACCAAAACATACAAAATTAAGTGATGGGAATGTGAGATAATATGCTTGCAGGCATATATAACTAATGAGATTAATGTTATATATCTCACTATAAATATTTAATAAAGTGTGGTGCGGTATTGGAGTTTATGCCTATCTTTATTAATATGCCAAATTTCTAGCTCTTTTGTAGTCTGCTAGATCATATGGAACTTTACAGCCAAAGTTATATAACTAACTATAATAGCGCTCCTATGGCGTCTATCTATATAAAATTAATTTGAGCATGTAATTAGGCTCAGAGATACGCAGGTTAGCATGTTAACCTAGATTAGGATATACTCTAATGCTAGATAAGCATTTAATATAAAGGGAGAGAAAACTGGTTTATAATAGGTTTACCTATATACTCTATGGCACATATTAAAATATTAATTAAGCAAAAAGGTGCGAATGGGTCATTATTCATGGGCTTCAGTCTCCAAAGACTCGGTTTGCCCTAAAACTGCTCAACTTGCTACGAATAAGAACATTAGTAGTTCAGGGAGTCGGATAAGCATTATGAATCATCTAGGTCCTTGTGCCCTAGTTCTAAAAGTGTGCTTGAACCCGAACTAAAGTGGATGAGTGTGGCCTCCACCAGCACGTCATCAAGAATCATGCAGCAAGCTGATAAGTGTACATTGCGTACTTTGTAAGGACACATCCACAACTTATACATATATATAACGCAATTGTGTAACATTATATTTCCATGCCTTAAAATTAGATAGTGTCTATTTGCATATCTATACAATCCAGTTCTCAAATTTAGTATTTTAAATATACTATTTAGGGACTAAATTAATTAGTAACCTAGTTTAATATTATCACCTGCATCTCAACATATATAAATCTAAGGAGGACAAAGCATATTTGCGGGGTTAATTACGAATAAAACATTAAAATATGCTTTGAGAATATCTCTATGGCTAGTTCCGATGATATACGAGTTACACATATAAACATTTATAATTCATAACTAGAATTAAGCAAACTACAATTTTAACTAGATAACTGATTATTGTAATATTAATACCCAAAACTTAATCAGTAAAATAATAATATGATCTCAAAACAGCGAGTGAGCATGAAGAATAATAATTCAATTATTTAATATTAAATTATAGTGAAGATTAGAAATTATCTTCGCGAATCGATAAGCTAAAATTATATTTATAAATACCCGCGGTTTCGAGTCATTTGGCATATTAAATACATACATTATTAAAATGATAAAATCATAGAATAAATTGAATAGATTTAGAAATAGGCATAAAAGGACTGCAGAAAATTATACATTTAAAATAGATTATTAGAGTTTTACATTTTAAAAGGGAATTCGAGTTTTACATTTTAAAAGAGAATTCAAGTTTTACAATCAGGCAAGATTTAGCATTTTACAATCAGCAAGATTTAGCATTTAACAATCTTCTTTGTAGATTTTAGTAAAGGTGTTTGGGAAAGGCAGATTTAATAAATAGCTAGCTTTTAAAAGAAAGAAACAAAAGTCACAGTTTATAAACAGAGCTCTGAGAAAAAATTTACCATTCAGTTGATTTCCATTGCAGTTAGTTTTGAAGCACTTGGGACGATAATAAGTTGACACTTGATGATGATTGAAAGTTAATGGAGTTTGCTTGGCTGGTGTATGGCATTATATTTTAGGCATTATATTTCATCGGACTAAAGTCTCCCATTCACCGCGAAAAGAGCAGTGATTTCTAGCGCCTTCCTACTCAATCATTTTAAGGTGAAACCGACATGGATTCTGCTTACAAATCACTTAATATATCTCATCATCCATTGGCAACAAAACTTTAAGTATTTATACTTTTTAAACTCTGTCCACCTGTTAATTTTTATGAGCTTGAATGTAGCTGAAAAGTCCATTTATTTATTTTAGCAAAACATATTTAATATTTACAACCAGTAGAGAAACTCATTTATTTATTTTAGAGACACATTTTTAAATTATAACAAGTAATTTAGATTTTGTTTTCCTGTACAATGCGTGACCCACTTCGAAAATTGTTTACAAGATCAAATGTTATTTTGGACAAAATTACTTTTGTAATTAGTAAAAGACTTATTTTATAATCATAAGTGGCAGAATAAATGCAGAATAACAGGAAATATACGTACGCGATTTCAATAATACAACAATAAAGTTGCTAAATAATTTAACTAAAATATTTCTTAAACTAGAAATATTTATAAAATGTATTTCTTAAACTAGAAATATCTATAAAATGAATATACATATCTGTAATATATATACCATTAACATAACAATAATTTAAAATAAAATATTTCTTACATCAGAAATGTTTATAAAATGAATATATCTGTAATCTATACATATACAATTAAATTACAGACATGCTGCTCACATATATATACGTGATTCTGCATATATAATAATTTAATACTATTTACATGGGTACTCTGAGAGGGTTTAAACCTGGCATATGAATAGATGTGTGGGTAAAATAAGTGAAACGGGCAGATGAATGAAACTGACCATTTCAATATAAAAATAATATAAATAGTAATTAGATAGGGAAATACTTGAAAATTATGCACCTATCTATAAAATAAAAATTATTCATTCATTTGTTGGTGGAACAATAAATAAAGAAATAAAACAGATTGTCAATATTATTATTTCATCAGAATTTTTCAAATTATAATATGCAAAAACAGAAGACAGTATAGACATACTAGAAAAAATTAAAAGACCATCACTAAATGAGCTAATGTTGTTATGAAAAGACAGATTTTCATAATATTTCAACTTTTAATTTCTGCATTTAACTTTAGGAGATAAATGTAAGAAAAAAAACTATAGTCATGGATTCTGGAGCTAATTTCTATGAATCATAACTCCAATTCACGATTGGACAATAAATCATTTGAGGTCTGTAATTTTTAATATTTCTTTATTACACTTTTAAAAAATATTATATTCCTACTGCATTTTTACATTCATTTAGTGAAATAGTTTTGCCAACAACTTTTCAAACACTTCTTTTAAAATATCAATAATAATTCCATCATTTCCCCGAAACTTTCACTTTCTTAATAGATATAATTACATGTCTCATCCCTTCATTTATAATGATTATCAATTCAAAAAATGTAGTAATTGTAAGTTACTGTTTTTCTTATTTTTTTATTATTATATAATTTCTTGTAGAATCATTTTACATATTTTGTGATGTCATCATTCTTTTTAGTAATAGTTTCATTTTTTCTTCTTATTGCTGAAATGGTTTTTCTTTCAATACCAAGAATATTGTTTTATACTTTTGAAATGTTTATTCTTTTCTATAATTTTGTTTGGCAAGTTATAGCCATACTTTCTTATATCATCATTAATTTTTTTCATAGCATTTTACAGAACTCCAGATGCTCAATTCTACTTAATACATCACTTTAAAAAATATTTATACTCCCTTTTTTAAAAAAATACATTTTATCTTAATTGATAATTTACTGATAAATTGATACGTTTTTGTACCAATTATCTTTGTTATAATTCTTAATAGAATATCAGCTATCTACTCATTGATCTCCAATTTAAAGCAATTTCAAATTGATAACATTGTAAAATAATTAGCATGCTCTAATTTAGATTCAGTGGAGAGCTTCTGAAGATTAGAAATATCAATTGCTAATACTATGTTTTTTAATAGTTTTTATCTATCTAGTTTGGATTACCACTTCTTGTGTTGAATCAACATTATAATCTTGAAATACATATTTTCTCTGAGACAAAATATAATCTAATTTTGCTTTACTTTTTGTTGCTTTCATGTTCATTTCCACTTAGCATTTTTTTTCAAAGAAAAAATTCATAATATACAATTGTTGGAGTTTTTTTTCTGAAAATTTCTCAACTCTGTATTATTTCTCATTTCTTTCACCATACCTACATTTTCTTATAACACTTTCATTTCCAATATTTTTTCAATTCTAGCATTAAAGTCTTACATGATAGTTGTTAAATGTTTTTTGATGTGATCAAAGGCATTTTGTATATCTAAAAATCCTCTTCTTCTTCTCACAATGACAACTTTTTGAGGCATAAATCTGAATTATATATATATTTGATAATTTTCATTATGTTGAATAACCAAACTTGCCATTCTATCTGATATATCACCAATCTCTAAAATAATTGTCTTTTCACTTTTTATTTATAATGAATCCCATTCAAATTGGACTTCCAACATTTATGCCTTTCTTTACTACATGACCATTTTTCAAATCAACTGTTTCTTAATCTTTTCTTATAACTTCATGAAGACCAACAATTCTCCCCAATTCTGTAATCTTCCTTCATTTGAAAATGATCTGAAATTGCAGGTACTTAAATAAATGGTCATTAGTGGGGTCTACAGTCAGGGAATACTTATTGCACACTGCCTTTGGTTGCCAACCACTATTTTACTGACAACTTTAAAGCATCCTAGGATTAAGAACAAAAATTTAGGTTTGTCTATCATGATTATAAATATCTAAGGAAAAAAGCATTCAAAAGAAAACTCAATTGGTGACTCAATTCAAGACTCAGTTAAGAACTATCAGATAACTAGAAAGAAAGACCAAAGGTTAAAAGTCAATAAATTCACCATGATAGCTGATGTTCATTGTTGAACAGTCCATATATTTTTGATTATCATATGAATAATAACACAATACCAATTGCAATGACAAGTACATATAGAGTAAATCCTAGGGATTTGATTTGTTTGTTTTTTTGATAACTCAAAGAGTACTTACTAAAGGGTCACCTTTCAACTAGCAGCAAATTCCTTTCTGCAACCAATTAAAAAATATTATTACTTTAAATTTTAGTAGTAAAAATATGACATTTTGTTATAGATATGTGCTTCATAAAAATATTTTAAAAATGAAAACACATGATGTGAATACCAGTATTCAAAGAAGAAAAAATGCATTTTAATACTTAACAGCAATAAAGATTTGCATAGTTTTTCATTTTACACAATATTTTAATTAATCAAACTCTTTTGCAGCACACAGAACATTAATTATTACTTAAAGCAGCATTCCCATACTTTTTTTTTCATATGTCATAGCATCGGCCGGGACGCGAACCCACAACCGTCTGCAACCAACTACTTGCTTGCATGGCAGCTGCGATACCTCTCTGCTAACAACGCAAGACGAGCATTCCCATACTTCAAAGTCACAACCATCATTGTTTGCATACCCATCTAAGTGAAGCGAGAAACTGCATAATTATCATTTGAAAATGATTCAAAAATGACTGAAAATAATATACTCTACATAAAAAATACAGGCTAATAAACGAAGATAAAAGGTTCGAACCTGGACATATATATATATTGTTTTTCATATCCATTGTTGTTTTCTAAGGTCATTTAATATAATTATTAGATCGAATCGAAATTATCATATGGCGTTTGGAATGCCCCAAAAAACTTTTATAATAATAATAATCATTACCACTACATATTCTGTCGTAAAACACATGAATACACACTGCCTTCTAAAGTGTTTTTGCTTCTTGTTCTATTCCTCTGACATTTATAAGTACCGCTTTTCTAAAGATCACTGATCATTTTCTTTTTTTTTTTTAATCTCCATTCTTTCTAAATATTTTTAAGTAAAATATAGTTTTAAAAATATTCAAAGAATTCAATAATGTCAGCAACAATTCCTTTTCCCTAAAGTCTACGAGGTTCTTAATCGTATCAAAACAAATAATTGTTAAAGTGAGCGCAAAGATAAAATTTCTTAGAAAATCATTAATAGCACGTATTAGTCAAATACGAAGAACTGGCGTTATTAACCAATAAAACATTTTATTAGTAACATCTAATTTCATTTCGAGATTATTAAAGAACTTAGCAAGACCTGAAGCTCTACTTTATTAATTGGCAAAAAAATACGGTTAACTGATAATTTAATTAAGAATATGAAAGAAAAATTTTAAATATTGTATGTAGAAAAAAAAATCTGTAAAAATTCATAAGTGTAAGAGATACCAAGAATCGTTTATACAAATTCAAACAGTTTATGGAAATAAAGGGGGAATGGGTTATTCAGAGTTAACTTTCATTTTTTCTATAATATATATTATTTTTGATATTTATATAAATTGCGTTAATTTATATATTGGAAAACCGTTATCGGAAAGAATTAGATGGGGTTCTTCTTTTGGTAAGAAACATTGTCTAGATATCATGATTCCTTTTTAGGTAGAAAATTTAAACACATAAATTTTACATTTGTGCATTTACATATAATATGTGTAAAAGCTAATCTAATTAAGATCAACTAAATTGTATTTTGTTTATAAAGTTATAAACTGGGAAAGGTGAGCTAATAAGATATAAATTTGTTCATATTGCTTGCCATCAGGGCCGGCACTTAGTTGGAAGTTGCTTTCCTTCAAAGTCAAAATAGGCAATCCAAATCCAAGGGCTATTTATTAATTTATGTTTAAAATTTTTGTTGTAACCATGTGGAATGCAATTTATATATATAAAAAAGAAAACAAATAACACATTTGATTTTTAAAATATTTTAGGTTTTGACAATAATTTTATTACACTTTGTTTACAAAAATTACCATAGCTTTGATTGCAAGGGTTACAGTGACAATCTTTTTTCCCATGTGTTTAAATAGTTCACTCTTACAGTTACATCAATTATTTGTAATTTATATTTTAGGTGTCAAAGTTTCTAAAACATATATCTGCAAACAACTTATGTTCTATCTTTAGATTGCTAGAATACAGTTCAATATAGAAAAAACCTGACAACAGTGCTACCGTTGAGAAGAGACCAAGTTGCAGTGTGGATATCTGGACATGCAATTCTGCAATCTCTATCCTTAAGTTGTTTAAGTTTATTTATAAATGTTGATGGATATTGCCTGATATTATTTTCTAGAATAAACATACAACAGATACACCAAAATGCATATAGTGTAAATGTATTATCCAGACTGTGGATGTGATAGACTTTTGATATGAGCTTGTTATTTGTTTTGGGTGCCTATATGTATTTAGAATGAGATTGCAAATTGTGTTCAAGACTAGACACAAGTAGAAAATATGTTGCTGCATTTCTTCAGCTGCATGGCACAGTCCACAGAAAAGATTAATGTGATTGTACAGTCATCAATATTTGATAAAGTATTAAACAATTAAATATCACGTACACAGCTGTTTATACAGACTCAAACTCTCAATACAATAGTGCCAATCACTGCAAGCCAGAGTAATCAATGATTGCAAGAAGGTTTGTGCATAAAATCCCTATCTAGTGCCTACTCATTCAATATCCCAGACTAGTTTCTAGCTCATGGCTTTTATCAATGAGGACCCTTGGATCTGAGAGCAATGTATCTAAATCTTAGAATCTAATGCAACCCTCCAGCAGCCACATTTTACCTTATTAACTAACTATACAATAATGTTTTCAATTCAAGCTCAATAGCATGTGTAGTTATATAGATCTGAACTCAGTTCAGCATCCATACTTTTTGGTGTCTTTGATTCTTTAATAATCACAGTCACCATAATCCTATTGGGCAGGATTGGTAGTAAACCACTAAAAATCACATGATACACCATTCTTTATGCTTACACAAACTGTTTACACAGAGGCCAAACTCTCCATACAGTAGCACCACTCAGTGCAAGCCAGAGTAATCAATGGATGTGTGTAAAAACCCTATCTAGGGTCTATTTATTCAATATTCTCCAACTAGTGTCTAACTTGTGGCTTTCATCAGTGAAGTGCTTTGGAACTGAGAGTACTGCATCTAGATCTTAAGATCTAATGCAACTTTCTAGCAGCCATGTTTTACTTTATTAGTCCAGATGAAGATCTAAACTCAGTTCAGCATCCATACTTTTTGATATCTTTGGTTCTTTAATAATAACAGTTTGGCCTCTGTGTAAACAGCTTGTGCAAGCATGAAGAATGGTGATCATAGGATGTTTAGTGGTTTAATACCAATCCTGCCCAATAGGATTATGGTGAAGTGGTTATTAAAGAACCAAAGACACCAAAATGTATGGATGCTGAACTGAGTTCAGATCTATACAATTATGCAAGCTAAGAGCTTGAATTGAAAACCTTATTGTGTTTTCATTTTGGACTCAAAGCTTTATAATTAGCTAATAAGATAAAAGGTGACTGCTGGATGGTTGCATTAGATTCTAAGATCTCTAAAATCCAAGATTCCTCACTGATAAAAGCCACAAACTAGAAACTAGTCTAGGGATATTGGATGAGTAGGCACTAGGTAGTGATTTTATTCACAAACCTTTTTGCGTCCATTGCTTACTCTGACTTTCACTGAATGGCACTACTGTGTGGAAAGTTTGGTCTCTGGGTATCTGATAAAGTATAAGATAGGTAAGGCATGCTGGTTAAACTGAATTAAAAAAATCAGATAATTTTGGCTCAAGTAACCATCCCTGGAATTTTGATAATAGCTGTTTATTGTTGATCCCTAACATGGGAAAATTTAGAGTGGAAGGAGTGTTGGGGTATAGCAAGGTGTCTATTTGCCAGTAGATACATTTACCAGCATGATACAAAGGTGTTTGAATGTGTATACTTTGTACTGATTTAATAATAAGAGATTTGAGTATCCAGATGTTGGTGGAAGCTTGTCAGGTGATATTATGGAAATTAGATATTGAAGTGTATTGAGGTGACTAAGAGTCAAGACAAGTAGAGTAACTGACCACTAAATTCTGAAGGTTTCAGTGTTGTGAAGTCCCAATCCATTTTGAATAGATGTCTGACTAAGCTGTTTATAAGATATGGAAACTATATTCTTTCCCCACAGAAGCTTGTTGCAAAGGGAGGAGGTGGTCATGTATTTAATTAGGGGTTAAGTAATAATTTATCTTTGTTAGAACAAACATACAATTTGATTTTTGAATAGATGGAAAGGTATACTTTGGATAAGGAAGTAGTAATTTTAAGCACATGATTCTTAAGTTTGTTTTGTAGCTTTTATCTCATTCCATGAGCCCCCATATAAAACTGGAAGCCAAAAAATGTGATGGGTTTCTTTAAAAGGTTTGCATATGGAGTTTATTGGTATACAGTCACCATGCAGTGATTTTGCTAAGATTGCACTTTAGTTTGTGAGTAGATATGAAGTTTTGAAGTATTTTTTGAAGCATTGGCTGCTGTTTATATGAAGAAAAGATGGCAGATATGTTATCCGTGTAGGCAATATGTGAGATGAACTGTTTGGTTTGGAGAATATGGTTTCTAGTTATTTTCTACTGAATTTGTATTGGAAATAGATTGATATAACAAATGAATAGAAGTGAGATTAGTGGTAATCCATGCAAAGTGGATTGAATAGAAGTGAAAAAATTTGAATTTCTTACATTGAGAGCAATATGTATCTCACACCTTAGTAGTAGGTTGGTGATTAGATATAGTAGTGTAGTTGGTAATGTAGTTTCAGCAAGTATATCAATTATAGTCTTAATGTGAACTGAATTAAAGGCCACTTCAATGTCAGCCTATATAACCATGGGTGCAAATATTTTCCTTTCTGGTACAGCATTTTGAATAGTTTTATACATAAGTGCACCTTATGTGGCTGATGAATCCTTCTTAGCAAACTGCATTGGTGAAATCAGGGGAAGAAAGTCCAGTTCTAATTGATATTTTATGATTTTTTCCCAAGATTTTTATAGCTAGATATCCATGGAGATAGTCCAAAGATTAGAAAGTATAGATATGAATGTCTTTTTGATGAATGGAATCAAAGGTATAAGATATAGGCCTTGATTAGATATATTTTCTATGAGAGATAGTTACCAAGGCTACAGAGACATTTGTTAGTTAATTGACTAAAAAGAGAGAATATAAAATAAGGTATTCCATGGTTCCCTGGATGACATGCTTGTAAAGAGTTGCCAGTTTAACATTATACTGATCAACATGCAATGGCTCATTCGCTTCTGGAGATCCAAAGTAGTCTGGAAATGGTTTGAAGACATATGTTTGTAACTTTTTCTAGAAATGTTGGTAAATAAAATATATCACATTGTGATCAACATAGGTGATCTCTTTGATTTGCGGTGTCATTGGACTCTCACCTTGGTTGCCTAGTGCCCATCTAGTATATCCCTGGGTCTAAGTGTGTTGTTGACTGAGGCAGATTTTTTGCTTTTTTGATTGCAAGATACTCATTTAAGTTGTTGACATGTTTTATTATATATTTGTATAGGCTTGAATATCTGCTGGTAAATATGATGGGTAGGATTTTCCTTGGCTATTCACCTGTGAATCTCATCAGCCATTGCAAGTAGATGAGAGGGAGGAATGGATTGCTGTGTAGTATGGCGAATGTTAAAGGAAATTATATTTATAAATGCAAGATATTTATGAATGGTTAGTCCTTCCAATATATGTATATATTGAAACAGTAAGATGTGCATTACCAATCTTAGTTTCACCTTGCCTTCCTGTTTCCTACCCTCATGCCTTATTTAAAACCCTAATTTCATCGTATTGTGTGTGTACTGGGTATATTTACCAAAATCCCGCCTAAATTTATATGTAATGGGGTGCCTGGGGTTTAATAATAATTAAAATTTTTAAACGGTTTTATTTTCAAACCGTCAAGTATATATTATGTATATATGCTTGTACAGTAAAGTAGGTCACATATTCTCATCTATACACATACTACGATAATATTTAAAATTTATCAAAATATTTTATTTAAAAGTTGTTTTTGAATCGATTTATTTTGTGATATTATTTTGCTATAATTATTTGCCTTTAAGAAATAATATCACTGAGAAATATTTCTGGAAATTAAATTCAGAAAGAGTGTTTTGTAAATGTAAAGTGTTATTTAGTTTTCAAAAACATGTCATCATTTTTAAATCAGTTAGGGTAAGGAAAAAACAATAGTGGCTAATTTTTATCATATTGGCACCAGTTTTACTAGTAGATTTGATAAGATAAAACAGTGTTTATGAACAGATTTTAATTAGAAAATGCAGTCCGTGTTTTCAAATGTGTAATAATTAAAGAGTGGATTTTATCACCGCAGGGTTAGATTGTAATCAGAAAGAGCATATAAATAGGGCTGATTGATTGTAATTATTATTAGACAGAGTTATTAATTAACCTACCTGATTGTAACACCAGAAGTTATATTTTCTGTAATTTTGAAACTATTTTTCCAATTAGTTTTTTATTTGCGTTATCAGACTGACTGTCTTGTTGATTAGTTTGGGAACTAGTTTTAAAATCGTTTAACCTCAGAATGTTGGAGTAATGGACCAGTAGGTTGTCTTTCCCTCAGAATCCTGTGCCTTGGCCGTCCGTCATTCAAAATCCGATGTCCTGTCACCGTATCATCAAATCCAACTGAACCAGCCCAAAGAAATGCTGCTCCTAAAATCTACTAACTGCTGCTGCAGAACCATGAACCAAAAAAAACTCATAACATTACTTAAGAACTTTGATACAAGTTTGGAAATGCCCACAGACAGAGTTAAAAGAACAAGGTAATTAAAATCAACCCGAGATCTCGGAAAACTTCAAGCTATAGCTAATAATGTTGTATATTCTTGAAATGTATTTATTTAAACATTTTTTTTAAATGCATGCTGAACTTGTGCTTGGGTTGATTTTCTATTATATTTATAAATGTCTTAGTTGAATGTCTTATAATGAAATATATAATTAATTTCTGTAGACAAATGCGAGTTACGTAGGGAAGTTAAATGATGCATGGTTGCCATCTTAGTTTATAACGCAAACACGCATTTTCCCCCTCCCATCATTTATATTTAAAAATATCCCTTATATATGTTTTAAAATATTTTTGCGTATAAGAATTTTATTAAATGAATATTTATTTATCTTAAGTTTTGTTGAGAGTCTGCTGGCCATCTAAATATGAAATTCGAGAGTGAGCTATTTCTGTTCCTTAATGAATTGCCCTTTGTTTTACTAATTCTTTGAAAATTAAGCTGTGTTGCTAGTAAATATGCATGGGTGCTGGAATCCTACTGTTGGCAAAGGTCATCAAATCCGTTCCCCCTTATTTTACTCCGCGGTTCCCAGTCCTGTGCTAAAATGGCACATGGGAATTATTTTGCATATGTCCCCACAGTTATGAAGCTCCTGGGTGTGGGCTAGGCTTGAGCTGTGAGTGGGTTAGAGACGTCCCAAATAAAAGGCAAAATGCCTATCCAATGCCTCGACTTTTCACCATCTTTTAAAGTTGCATACTCATAAACCTCACCCCTCCTTGGCATATATTCGCTGGCACCACTGTATATTTCTCTTATTACTTATTAAAAGAATTCTATTTAAATGAATTTCAAATCTGTTCAGTATAGCTTAATCTTATAATCTATTCGCGAGCAACTCTCGATCTCCTTTTAAATCTCCAATTATAAATGTTTTAGAATATTTCAAACTCTGTTAGACTTTACGTGACTTGCATATGCCTACTGTGTCACCATATTTTAGACACATTATCTAAACGAACCCAAGTACGAGGTATCAGCCATCTTGTTTGTTTATTATATAACTATCCAATTTATATCACTAAATTATTTTATTATCAAATCATTAAAATCTTATTTATAAATTTATTTCTTTTTTTTATTTATTCGGGGTGCAATATAAATTACATAGTACATTAAACTTATCTTTGGCACATCTATAAGTTATTGTTAAATTAACCTAGGGCTATTTTAGATTTAGAGTCTTTTGTTTTCTCCCTGATCACCGGCACCGGCATGAAATTATACTATTAGTAGCATCAAATGTGTTATCACATAGAGGGCATTGTGGAGCTTGGACTTTGGATTCAAACTTGGGATTTCTGGGAGGTAACTCTCCTAGTGCTGAGTTCTGTGTCCCGAGTTTAAATTCTGCAGTGTGTTAGTGAGATAGACATGTTTTGACTGTTACAATAAATATATATATATTGTATCCTTACTAAATTAAAGTTAACACAGACTCACTCCGGTTTAACTCTGTTATCAACAACTTAATTCACAATTAGGTTATTGAACAATAACTTATTAAGAAAAAAATACTTTAACTAGCTCATAATGCATTTCTAAAATACTATAATTAAAACAATCAACATTAAAAAATAATTAATTTCATAAATTAATCGTTCAAACTAAATACTCGGCTCATCTACCATTCTATTAATTTAAAATACGACTAGCTCATTATTTACTATTAAAATGGTTCTGCACGAGACATTTAGCCAGATACACGGTTGGTTTAACATTAAAAATATACCCTGAAAGATACACTCTCAATGGCATAAGAATATTACGCCTACCTAATTTATAAAACTACTTGTAATATTTCCATGACTCAAATTACACATAAAATAAATTCTAATTAAACAATTATGAAATTTACCATCAAGCATTAAAATAATTATTATTCCTTTATAAAGCATATAATATTAAGTCTAACATTACATAAAATTCCTATACATTATTTCTTAATCTAGCTCTTAAGAAATTATCAATTTCTCAGATTCATCTTCTTCTAATAATTACATATAAAATAACATAGCTAAGTATAGTGAGGAATTTTACATATACTCAACTATACTTCAAAAAATAACAATAAACAAATAGAATATTTCAGAGATTTAAAATAATACGTTTACTTAAATACTGCCCATCAATAAACATAAATAAAAATTATAAACTCTTATGAAAGCAATAATTGCAAAAATATTTTATATCATATTATGCTATTATACTGATTATATTCTTATGTGGCATGAACAGAAGCATCATACTTTCAATGTGATTGCAATATCAGATAATTTTTAAATTGGCATTATATAACTTTCATGTTTAGTAATATTAATATCTTCTGTAATAATAATAATAACAATATTATCATTCATATTAACCATGTGCAGTAATATAATTATACAAATAATCAATAATTTATATATGTGGATACGAAGATTCAAAAACACTCAGACACATCAAGTAATGAAATTCTTAAGACAATATAAATTCAAAACATTAACAAATTTATTATTTAACAAACATTCTTAAATTTACAAAATATACCTTAATATTTAACACAGCATTACGCTGTTGCACATGCACTTTGAAGATTTTAACTATAAATTAATGAATACTAACACTCAACCACATGATCGTGCTATATAAAAATGATTTATTTACATACATTTAAAATATACCTTTATAAAATTTAAATATTTACAATTTTAGAAGATTAAGCCAATTAAAATATTTATACAAGGAATATTATAAAACAAAATATTAAATAGCCTTCATTCTGACTATTCACTATAAAAAATTATATAAGATAGTATACATTGTGACAGTAACATCATGATTATCTTTTATACTGATGATATCAATACTTATTATCACTATCATAATTAAAAATAAATAAATAATGTTAATAATGAATAATATTGAAAATATTATATCATTCATAACTAATAGTATACTTTAGATTTCCAAAAGAAAATTATAGTTATAGGAATTGTTAAAAAATTTAATACATAAAAATCATTCTTACAATAATATATATTTTGTTCATATACACCTGGGTCTTGTTTTACGCGATAGATAGGTTCCTCAGAAAATGCGCAAAAGAAATCGCACAAAAATAGACATAACTTACCTTAAAAAAGGGGGGATACAGACTGTGATTTTTCAAAAATCGCATAAAAGCAAAGCACCAATGTAAAATTACTTTAAAATTCACGCAAAAAAAAAATAAGGAAATAAAATATGACTAATAAAAAATTTCAAATTTGAAAAAAATTGATACAAGACAAACTTTTTTTAACTATGATATTTAATTTTATTCAAAACAATATATTTTTATGCATAATTTACAGTACAGTAATTTACATTTTTTTATACACGTTTTAATTATTATCGCTATTTGCCGATAAAAGTTTCATTTGCAAACTGGTAAAAAATCAGATTCTTCACAAGAGGAAATATAACTAGCACCAACTTCACTTTCATGTTGTGTTAATGGTTTTCTGGTGACAATGTAATTAGTAATTAATCTTTGAGACAATGATTTTATTAATTGTTTATGAAACTCACGATATCCAGACATACAACCATTTAGCTCTTGTTGGAATTTAAGAGCACATTCATGATTAGTGTCATTAATAAGACAATAATTTGCCAACTGACTAGAAAGTTGAAGACCTTCTCGAATCATTTTTGCAGTGAAAGGAACAGGTTCCACTTCTGTTTTATTATCTTTTTCTATACTGCTGGGAAAAATTTAATTAAAATTAACAACTAAAAATTAAATTCTTATTTTTGTCTTTAATTTTTTAATTTTCAATTCTGTTTCAAATCAAATTTCATTTCACATCACATTAATTTCAGGTCACCTTAAGTAATTTTTAAATTGTTAATTACAATTAAAAATCAGATTTTAATTTTTAATTGTCAAATTTAATTGTGTCCACTGCTATTATTCACCTTTTAAAAATAAACTTGCGGACACTAAATGATTAATAATTGATTACGTTCTTTTTTAAAAAGCAAAAACAGAATGTGATTTAAATGCAAAATTAACACACACAATGTTTTAAAAAATTTACATTATAATCTTGTAAAATTTAATGTGTGTACATAAAATGTGGAAATCATGATTTTAATTTCATTATTGCATAAAATCTTACTATTATAAAGCACTGAAAATATAGAAATTATTAAGATGAAAGTCGAATTCCAATAATGTGCTATTACTCTAAATATGACATAAGTGCTCGAAATTTATTATTTAAAGTAATATTGCATTATCGGAGTTCGACTTCCTATCTCATACAGTGTTAATGCATAAAAGAAAATCACATACAAAAATATTAAGAAGAAACATGAATCGCGTAACTTCAAAATCACATTAAATAAATCCGCATAAAACGAGACCTAGGTGTACCAACAAAATATTTTACCCTTATCTTCCAGGTATATATGTTAATATCATAGTATGAAATAAGGAAAATATATTCAATGGAACAATTCTTTATTATTTACTGCAAAATTTTTATAATAACACTATAACTTTAACTTTTATTAAATTTACATTTTTCATAAATAATCAGATTATCTTAAATAATCATATATTGCTTGTATGTGTTGTATTTATCTATTTCAATTTCTATCATAATACTAGCATTCAAATGTTGCATTCAATCATCCTTTTACAAACAAAAATATGCATTTAACATTTAGTGATCTCCATTATTAGTGTAACTAGGGATATCAAATCATTCCTTTATCTTTATCCATCTTAAAATAAATATCGTTTGTGATATATTTTTCTATCTTCTTGCATTTAAGAAATACTAACAACCTTCTATAGTCCATCTATTATTTTATCAACTTTAAAACTATAATGTTCACAATATAAAATCCAGTGGTAATAAATAGTGATTAAAGTGAGAGATACAAATATGACAATAATTCAGACTAATACAAAATATCATGATTGCAATGCTTAAGACCACATATTCTCATGTATATCTTAAATTACAGTCATGGCTTCTACCTGAGCACTTACTGAACTATGAAAAGAAATGCAACTGACCATGTACTAAAATATACAGAACTCTGTTATCTGTATTTTATTAATTAATTCACAACAATATAATTCAAGATAATATTTCCTCAATATCCCTATCACCCAGGATTTCATTTCACAACTAATTTCCTGGACCACTATACTTCATCTTCCACACTCAGAATACTTTTTTGGCATTGTAGATAAATTCTATTCTCATTACACAAAATAATTTCTAAACTTCATTTCAAAGACAATATCTAATATGAAATCAAGAAGTTCAAAATATTATATACTCAAATGGTTTTATAAATTTCATCTTTAACACACATTCATTCAATTATTTTATGATTCAAAGATCAGCATGTTTAGTTTTTGTATCTATACAAATACTGTTTAGAATAATATATTGGTAATTCATCATAATATTAAAGCTATGTATACTTAAGCATTCATAACTTATCTAAATAACTTGAGATAACTCACATGGTATATTTTATATTCTCATATCACATTCTGGAATATTTAACATATTATCAAACATATAGATATATCATCTGGTTTCAATAACCAAACAACATGATAGATAAATAAACACACATTAAAATATTATTAAAATAAATAAGTTACCTTAATCCCAAAAATTATTAGGATTCAATACAGTGAACTCATCTTCTCCCCAGTCATCCAAACATATAAAAAGTTATAGGCATTTTTTAAATTTAACTTTCAGAAAATGTTAAATTTTCTTATATTCATTATTTTTCTTTATTTCAAATAAACTATTCAAAACTTAAAAACTAAAACTTATTTCTAAAACAACATGTTAATTTATATATTATTATTTTAAAAAATATTAATAATAAAAATTTTAAAAATGATAAAAAATTTAAAGCTATGTTATAGAGTCTTTATCTTTTTTTCTTACAACTGAGTTGAAACAGGTGAGAGCCATTGCCATTGACAACCATAAGTTTCTATAGCAAAGAGATTTTTCCCCTCTGTACTCTGAACAATGGATTACACAAAAGTTAATCTTTTAAATTCCCACTAAAATTTTGTCCATCAGTACTTGAAAAAGTTCAACTACGAATATTTACTGAGTACAGCAAGGAAAGCATAAAATTTCAAGGAAGTATCCATCATAAACAATTATTTTATCAGGTAATAATTTTTCACATTCTACATTTTCATGCTGGTTCAGACTTTTGCTAAAATATGATAAAAATATTTTTTTTCTTTAGGAAGCACTAGTAGAGATTTTAAAGAGTAATATCACTTATTATTTCATTCATTTCTATCAAACAATTTTTTCATTTCAATTTTTTTCCACATATATTCATATGTTAGTATAATAATAATTTATAATATGATAGTTTTTTAAATTTCAAGCCTTTTTCCTTTCAGACATGCACATATTTATTAATGAGTTTCTTGCATGATTTTTATAGTTTTCTCTATTCAAGTAATATTTTATTAAAGACTTAAAGAAAATTTTTAAATAATATTAACTATTCATTCTCTTTTTAATAGGTAATCTTTTAATGTAAAGTTTTAAAAACATGTTCTCTTCATTTTCCGTGCATAATTTGAAGAATATATAATATTCATTCAGGCTGTTTTTTTCTTTTTCTTAAAAAGATTCATAGCAAAACATACTGTCATATTTGCAGATAATAATAAAAAATATGCACAGTTATAGACTTTATTCCCACCATCAATTTACTTGCAAATTATAGCTTTCTCTTATCTTCTCTTACTTTTAAATGAATAATAACTTTTCAGATAGCTTTTAATGACTTTCCTCAAAATAATAGATAAGTTCCATAAAAGTTTATATTTATGAGGATTTATCATTAGTACTAAATATAATTGTCCTTTCATTTCATTTATACAGATAAAATTAAATAGAAATTTTTTACAACTCCTATGAAGGCTCTTCGTGGTTGTATGGTTTCAGTTTTTATACTTTCTCTTTTGCATTAATGCAGTGGTTAGATAACTAGTATCAGTGATTATCACAGTTTTATTAAGTTTGAATATGAATTTCACTTACAGAGAATTAACTCATTTACCCCATTATGGGATACATTACACTTAATTTTATATTATAAATCATTAGTAAAATTATACTTTACTATTTCACTAATAAAATAAAAATATTTTTAAAAAATTAAAACTTTATTTGAATAATTTAGACTAATTCAAATGACTAATTAAATGATTAAGCAAATAAAAAAAAATTGAGACTAAATTAAATCTAGACTGATTGAAGTGAGCTAAAATACCTGCATTTATAACCTTCTTATCTTGTTACCTGATTGACTGATAAAATTTGTCTTTAGACACTAATTTACATATGGATTTAAAAAAATTTCTACAATTTATTTTATAAAATAATTTTACTTAATTAATTTTCCATATTTAATACTTTTGTTTAATACTTTACAATATAAAGTACATATATTTAAATACTAAAAACATTATTACTAACTTTAATAATAACTTTAGAATATAAAATATTATTTAAACATCATAATAACAATCATTACACTTTAAAACAGAATTTACAAAAATTATTTTGCAACATTTATCTTTATCAAATTTTATTAACAAGGAACTAAAATTAATTTTGAATGTTCCAGAACAGTACCACTGCCAGTGGATAGTGAAGACTTCTAGGGGGGTGATAGTAATTTCAGAAGCATTTGGGGCATTCAGGTGGTCTAGCCATTTGCCGATTTTATAATTATTTTATAAATTGTTTATGTGCAAGAGTATATAAAAAAGGATAGAATAATTTTAAATGTTTTGTACATTTTTGGTTTTTTTTTCTATTAACAAGTTAAAAGGAATGCAGGTTATTATTGTATGGCTAATTTTAAATTTTACTAATAGACAGAGTGGCCATAAGTTCTGTGATTACATTATTGTTGAATTATTTTAAACAAGTTGATATAATTGATTGTATTATTCTGTTTTTTCTTTATTATATATAATTTTAGTCTATTAGTAGCCTATATAATACTTCCACATGCTTGATTTTTTACAAATACTATATTATATATATATTGTAATGGAATATAATATCCCGTCACATTATTTTAAAATGAAAATAAAAAGATCGTAAATAAAATTGATTTATTAAAAAGAAAAAAAAACTTAAAAACTGAAAAGTAAAAGTTGTTTAATATATATATATATATTGTCATGCAGATGGAAAACTTAAACTATTTTAAGAAAAAGTATTTGAAAGTATTTTTTTTGTAAAAAAGTAAAAATATAAAGACTGATATTTTAAAAATAGAAATAATGTTAATTTCTATAATCTTAGAAAATGGAAATGATTGTCTTATTAATTAAATGATTGTTCTTAAAATAAATTAAATGGTCAGATAAGAAAATACAAAGAAATTAAATCACCAATGCAAGCACAAAAATGACAGCATGGACCATAACTGAAACACGAGAGGATTAGTGATGTCTGGCTCATTGAATCCCAAGATCTAATGATAAGAGGCTAAGAAAAATATAAAAGCCAAATGATTATTACAATTGGGATCTGAGAGCTGACTATGACTATATCATTATAACTAGCTATATTGCAAATTTTCATGGTGTGGAAGTCTGCAATAAATTTAATTTTCCAGACAACCAGCTGAGGCCTCTGGATGACAGTTCCTGACCAAATGAATGGCAAGTAGTGATTTCATTTCAAAGAAGGACAAAATCTATGAGTGATCACGAAGATGGACTTCTAAATCTGCTAAATCTGTAAAGTATGAACTATTGTGTCTATCTAATAACTTTCCTAAAATTGCAAGTAATTAATAGCTGAAAATAAGAACTCTTATCTGACTTAAAGAATGCAAATTCAATTATTGATATTTTTATGTAGATGTTTAAGCAATCATTTCCATTTCATTTTTTTTGGTGTGTGTGTTATGTTTTAATTAAAATGTATTTTGATTTAAGTTGGGTGTAGATAGCTGAATGGATAAAGATTAATAACTATGTTTAAATTCGTTTATGTTTAGTTTAAGGGATTTTAACTTCAGGCTATTGTTTCATGGTTAGGACAATGCTTGTGGAGGGATATATGGGTGTTTATATTAATGTAATGTGAAGCGTGTTTAGCATACAGGGCAACATGCCAACTGAATGCATGACCCCAAAGAGGCAGTCATATCATTGCAATGGTCGCAGACATATTTCCTGCACCATTGACCCCTTCTAGCTCTGGAGGGATTATAAGTTGGCAGAAGACTGCTCTCCCCCATGTGTAGCATTCTTTAAAAAAATTATATACATGATTCCTTAGACAGATGCACATTCCTGTTCTAGATACGGATCATTTCCTTCAAATAATATCACACTGTCAGATGCACATTTCTGTCGGTGTGGTTTTACACTATCATCTTCATATTGCATTGATTGCGACTATATATCTGGAAGCAGGCATTGGGTTGGCTATGAACTTTTAGTCTGAGATTGAATGAATGTTTTGATAAGTTTTTAAATGGAAAAGAAATCTATGTAGACTATCTATGCTCGACATGCTAAAGTAAAATATAATTTAAATATCCATCTGTGCAGTCTATTTAAAATAGTAATTTAAATTTAAAAAAAAATTAATGTTAAAATCTAAAAATAAATTTATTCCTCAAATTTTAAATGTGCGTTAATAAAATCTATTTGTGTGTTAATTACTGGCAGTGGCTTCTTTTATTTTATTGTTCTAAATATTTAATATATATTTTGAAAATATAAATCTATTAAAACTTATAAAAATGTTTAAATCTCGGCTACTCTATGAGCTAGTGACATTGGGCAAATGGTCAGAATAATATATATAAAAAATTTTTTTTGAATCATAACTTACGTATCTGCCTACTATATAAATTTTTCTAGGTTCAAATGCCTAGATGGCGCCCTTGTAGTGTAGATACGTTAAAGGCCCTTGCAGTGACTGTTAAAATATATATAGAGAAAGAGAGAGATGTCAGATATTATAAGCTTATAAAAATAAAGTTAAAATGGAAAAATAATATTTAATTTTTTCATGTTTTTATAATAAGAATTCATTTTATTAAATATTTTTTATTTATAAAATGATAATATAAAAATTCTAAACATTAAAAAAATAATAATAATGCAGATATTTATATTGTGTTAGGGGTTAATTGTACAAGAGAGGGAAAAATATATAATAAAATATATTATTTTTTTTGTTCTCTCTTCAATAATTTTATTTAATATTCTTAATTTTGAAAAAAAAAAGGATTAAAAAGAATTTTTTCCTTTTCAATAAGTTATTGAAGGGTTTTAATTTTATCTTTTAAAAGGCAGAGAGGTAGATAGGCAAAATTATAATTTATCAGATTTTTTAAAACAAAAAACAAAAAAAAGGGTGTTAACATTTTGTTAAGAAATTTTGTTTTAACTAATTGAAGTTGTTTTTTCTTTTCTGTTTATTTCTATAGAACATAAAATAATTTGGGTCAAATAAAATGATAATTAAAAGATTATTTTGTTTTTGGCATAAAAGGAAAAATAGCTATAGTGAAATTTTTTCTTATGATTGGAATTTTTCAATATTAAAAGAAAGAAAATGCCTAAATAACTTTTTGTAAAAATATCTAATTGGTCAGAGATTAATTTTGTCAGATTTGAGGCAAGACATGATTGGGTGGAGACAGGATTGTCCCAAAAAATAAGATAGCAAGAAGGGTAAATCATTAGATTTCAATGCTTTGTGAGGAACAATTAGTTCTGTTTCAGCCATTGAAGAATATAGAAGCAGCAGTTCAGCTGTGAAAAGCTTAGTGAGAAATAGTTTGGTAGTCTAAAGTAAGACTTATCTCACTACAAGTTTTTAAAAAAAATTTTTTAAAATAAATTTGATAAAAACCATGTACTAGGTTTTAGTTAGAAGTTAGGCATTATTAAATCTCTCCATCAATCTGTTCACAAAAAAAAAGTTAAAAGACAAAAATACCCCTAAAGTAGCCTGAAACAAGTTTGGTTTACATCCAAAAGCATGATTGTTTGTTTCGGTATGTTTGAAAAAATAAATAAAGTCATTATGTGTTTTAGCCTGATCTGCATATTAATAAATTCATTTTGAGTATTAGCCTAATCTGAAAATTATTAGATTGGAAAAATTGTTAAATTTATTATATGCATTACTCAACCACAAGTCATTACATTGAAAAAATAGATAGGTTTAGTCTGTGCAAAACCTAAAAATATTCTATTGTAAAAATGGAGAAATTTAATTGTGTACATTACCCTGGAAATATGTGTTAATGGAAAAGCTTAAAACAAGAAAAACCAATATAAAAAAACTGAAAATTAAAACTACCAAAAGTTTCAAAATAAATTAATGTGCACATTATATTTACATTTATAAAGAATTTTTTTAAATAATTAATAGTCATTAATAATTTTATTAGTATTTTTAACTGAAACATTTTTCTTTATCTTATTTTGCCTTCAAAATGCAATTGTATATTACCTTTTTTGTTTTTATAAGAAAAGGGAAAGAGATTTTAAGCTAATTTGATTTTTTATTCTTGAAATGGTGCTTTGTAATTGTAATCATTGAAAAGAGAAACAATAAAGTTAATGTTAATTAATTGAAATAGTAAAAGCCAACAATATTTTAATATTAATTATATGAAGTTATATTTTGTTAATAAAAATGTATTTAAGTTTGAATTGTCATATTATCACATATTTTTTCTCAATTTTCTAGTTAATTTATTATACAATTGTTAAAAAATAGTAGCATTAATGTCTTTATTTCTCCAGATATCTGTTCTATGAATTGGCAGTATGTGTGACTGAATTTCATTTTAGCATAGTATTTTAAAGGATTTGAAATTATCCAAATACAAGTATTCAAATTAAAATAAAGTAAGCTTACATTTATATTTTCTCTTATTCACAGTCATAGTCCCTAGGGTCTTGTGATCTTGAGCCTTGATGGCATAAAGGTTTTTTCTCTTTAAAGTCAATTCACTGCAATTTATTTTTTGTTAGAAAAAATTTATGTCATAGCTGGTCTGTACACTAATGATATCATGTGGCCAGAGTATTAATAATGATTAACATGTATCAGTATTCCAGAATTATTTTTACGATAGATACTTTGGCATTTAAGGATATGCATCCAGAAGATTGTATATAATACCCTAAGTTTGACATTAACTATTGAATCTCTTTTAAATCTAATCATAAATGATAACTTGATTAATCTTGTTATGCTAGTGATATAGCTTGTAACATAATTATTCTTATAATTACTTATATTGTTAGTCCAAGTTGATTCCCTTGCTTCCTTATAGTTTATTTTATAATTACTTGTTTGTTATTTGTCAGTGCTAATTTATTTTACCTATTATATTTATTCATTTATATTTACTTATTGTTTTGATTATTCTTTAGGGATTATGCTGATATTTTTACATTTTGCTGTGTCACCCTTTACATTCTATACTGTTCAATGGTGACTCAATTGTAGGATTTGGTGATCATCAAGTTCTTTTGATCTATATACAAAATGGCCACATAACTTGAAGCTCAAATATAATTATACCTAAGGGAAAAAACTATTTTGATGCAGAATTAATTTTAAAAATGTATTACTGTAAAATATGAGACAAGAACATACATGATTATTAAATTATGATTTGACTATAAATTATAAAAATAGTGATCCTTAATATACATTTAAAAGGGTTCATATGTAAAGTAGAGTAGAAAATTAAAGCATGATTTTTGAAGATTAAATTGAACTTTTGATTGGTGGATTATGTTTAATTATATTTTCAATACTGGAAATGGGTGGGAGATTTTATTATTTGCTTGAGGATGCAATGTATTCATGCAAATCTATGGGGTGATCTAATTCACTATACTAACCCATTTTTGAGTTTTTATATTTCCAGTTGTTTATCATGGATATTTAATGTAGTTCTATGCCATAAATCTCACCCTCTAAGTCTCAGAGAAAATAAGCAAGATATATGTTTTGAATTGTTGTATTTACCAGCCTCTAAGACTAAAAGGAGCAAAGCTTTCAAAGATTTTTTACATTATTTCTGAGATAGTCTTTCTTGTGTTCATGCTGCATTGAATACTTATAAGTGGCTGGATTCTGAGTCAATTCTAGTATTGCATGCCACTTTTTAATCTATTGTTGTCAGATGCTGGCCAGATCTCTGGAAAGAAGTTTTGATTAATGGTTTGTTATATAAAATTTTTATGTATGCACATATAATTAAAATAAAAATACATGATAATGAAAATAATGGTGAATAAGGAAATTGGTCACACATGCATGAGCAAAGTAGGATTGGAGAATAAAGCAAGGAGAATAAAATAAATTAGAATAGTAAGGTCAATTAGTGAGACAATCATATTTAAAAAGCCATATTAGGACTAACAATAGTAGTTATAGCAGATAATAATGAAAAGGTACATAGAGGGGGAAGAAATGTGAGTTTCATTATATGAAATAATAGTTTAAAAAAGATATAAATTATTCTAAAGATAAAAATAATCAAGTATTAGTTTACATTTGGTTTTGCATGTAAAGATAATTTAATAGTTTTCCTATAAAATTAAAAGCAATCAGATAGACATTCATATGGTGACAAGAGCAAAATTGAAATAAATGAAGAAACATGAGGAAAAATAACACCAATCAAGAAATACAGATAATAAAGAATATGACTATGTCATTCCAGTTAATGCAAATATTTAAGAATAATCAAAAAATATCAAAAGAAATGTTGAAACGAATGGAAGACTAATCCACAAAGAGAAGAGAAAAATAAAAAAAACAGAAAAAAATGTTTAAACAAATGAAAGAACAATGAAATGAGGATAATAAAAAAGAACAGAGGAAAGAGAAAAGGATAATAAAAAAAGAACAAAAAATGCAGATTTTTTAAAAAAAAAATAGAAAATAGCTATCAGCAAAGTCACATGTTGTTTACAGAAATGAAAAAGAGTAATCAGCAAATAGAAGTAATAAATAGAAGATTATAATTAGAAAATGAAGATTAAAATGGAGTAGTTAAGCATTGATAGCCGAGAGGTCAGCACAGTCGCCTTGCAAGCAAGCAGTTGCTTGCAGACGGTTGTCATGGGTTCGCTTCCCGGCTGATGCCATGATATATGAAAAAAAAAGGAGAAAATTGAGCAGAAAAGAGACAAAAATAAAAATGATTATAAAAATAGAGAAAGTTAGGAAAGAATAGAATAATAAAATAGATATTATATATCATGGGCAGAAAGTAATGCAAAAGGAAGCTGAAATAATAGATTAGATTACATGTGAACTAGAGAAATTCGATCAAAAGATACATAGATCAAACAATTGGAGAAAGTGATAGAAAATAAACAAAATTATAAGGAAATAATGAATCAAAAGAATAAAGACTGGAAGGAAAGAATTGAAAAGATGGTCCAAAGTGAAAAAGAAGTAATCACGAGATATACAGAATAGATACCAAAACAATATACACACAGTTTTTTCGAGGCCAAATATTGTAGTTGAAAGCATTAACAGTTGGGTCTCTGTTAAATGGACAAATAATAATTATTAGGTATTACCTGTCATATGTAATGACAAAAGAAGTATGGAGTAGATAGCAGAATTACTGAGGCAACAAATCTGAGGAGGGTTGGGAAGAAGAGATTTTGACTCTTCCAACATTCAAAATAACGGTTTACAGAAAATGAGAGTTAAGACTAATATAATGAATAAGGGTATTAAAAAAATAATAGTGTGATAACTGCTAAGAGCAGCTGATTCATTGAATTTTTTTTAAAATTGTGGGAAAACTATACACACGACATTTCCAAAAATTCCATAAGTCACTGCTCCTTGACTTCCTTTTTAAAATGGCATATCACAAATTAAAATCAGACAAAATTTGAATTTTTTATTAATAGGATCATTTATTTTTTTCTTTTCTGCTCAGTTTGCTAGATTGCACAAAGAAGTCAAAGACAGAATTCCTTTATTGGCCAGACTCATTACTAAAATTAATTAAAAATGCACCAATGATTCACATTTCAAGGCCTTCATCCTGATAAAAACATAATTAGAATATCGAGTTATAAGTATTCAATTTTAATTTGAATATTTTAATTATTTGATAAATGGTCTAATTTATTAATGTGTTAGCACTTGTATTGGTGTCTCTGTGTAGTATATAAATTATATAATATTAAATCATTTATGCTCTTTATTATACAGTATATAAATTTGTATTCAAATATAACAAAAGTGGTTTATGTACAATGTAATTTTGGGACTCTGATCCAAGTTTGAGAGAACCTTATTTTATGGACATAATGATTCTCAAATGGTTTAATAATTTATTAATGTATTTATATTTGTATTAGTGTGTTTGTGCTTGTACTTGCATGTCCCTGTTTATTTAACAAGTAATGATTTTTACATATAAAAATTATGGTGCAGTGCAATGTAAATTTTAAGACTGATTATCAAATTTACAGAAAGATTGCAATTGATAAAGCAATCACAAAATTTATTGGGCATAGTACCATGTGAAAATATAAATACTTAAAACCAATAAAGAGTGATTTCAAATGGTGTGCATGTAGTGATAACCACATTGGTTATATATATATATATATATATATATATATATATATATATATATATATATATATATATATATATAAATATAAATATTAATATTGTACCAATATTAAAATTGGCACATATTAATTTTATTTTAAAATATATATATATTAAAAATAATAAATAACTTATAAAAATCTAAGAGGTTTCTCTAGTAAACAAAATCAGTTTGCTGTCAAAAGTAAAATTAAAAAAATCAGAGTTTTAAAATAAAAATCTTTCATGAAAGTTTTTGAAATAAAAGTTACAATTAATTAATCAGAAGGAGAGAGGGGTGTTTCATTAGAAAAGTCAAACTAAAAAGTTTTATAAAAGGAAGTAGAGTTTTTCTTATTAGTATTCGTAAAATATAAATAATTAAAAGCTTCAAAATACAAATCTCTTTTCATTTGGAATTAAAGAACAGTAATCTTAAAATTAGTTATATATGTGTGTGTGAGTGTAAATAAATATATGCGTGTTAGAATAATATTTAAAAAAATATAAATGAAAGTTAGAAAAAAATTATATTTGGAAAACACAGCGATGGCTATTAAGTTAAATAACGATTTAAAAAAACCACATCAGCAGTGGGCTACTAATTAAAGATATAAAAACAACATGTTTATGAAAGCTACTACTAATTAAACAATTTTCAAAAACACATTGTCAAAGGATTAGGAATTTTGACAACACACATTGCCAGAGGATATTAAAACAAAAACACTTTGCATATATAAATAGCCAGATTTTTATCAGACATCAGTTCAGCCTAGTTTTCAGTGAGTCTTGTTTCAGTTCAGATAACAGTGTAGTTTATATTATGTATCCAGAAACAGAAATGTGGTGTTGAGCAGCTTTTGGGATTATATGCTTTACTTCAGCCCTTTAGTCCAACAAGATCATCAAAACCTGCCCATGAAATAGTGTCTGCATAACAGCTCAGAAATTCTTGGTCGATGTTCAACTGTCTCCAAAAATAAAACCAATGGATTAGCATCAAATCTCTTCAAGAAACATCAAATCTAACCGGTTAGATATACTCCGTCAGAAGCAGCCAACAAGCAATATCCACATTCCAAAAATTCTAGGTAAAACATTTTATTATTCTCATTTATACATAGTAGCCACCGCTGTAATTCTTAAATCCTACAAAGACAAGTAATTTAAACTTTATAAACATGCATAAAATGAACTATTGATGTGCGTGTTTGTGAATGTTAAATAATTTAAATGTCAAAGATTATTTATGCTTTTCATAAGATATATATTATAATGTGTTAATTTAAAATGTGCGTGTGTTATATTAGTTAAAAAAATTATAAAGATGTTTAAATTTAGTAAATTAATGTTAGTTAATAAATTGTCTTTAAAATTAAACTTTATTTGTCAGTCAATTCTTTTTATAAATTCCTTTTACAATTCTTTTATCAATTCTTTTAACCACTAATTATGTATAATCTATTAGTGATTACAAACATCTGAGCTAGTCATGGATATTTAGGCATTGAGTTAGTGGCCATTGCTCAAAGCACATTATTTATTCATTCTTGGATAATTAACTGGCACCCATGTTTATACACAAATAAAAAAAGTGCTTTGAATGTGGTCTTGAACTCAACAGCTGAGAAGAAGTTATGTCCTGAAAATGTAACGCTAGTTATATATATTTTATAGCTATCGTTTGGGAATACATACTCTCCAAGTATGTTCTCTGCCTAAGAGGCCAGTGTTTCGAAAGACACATATTCAAAACTGGTACAAATGGCTATACCCAACTTGGGGCTGGACCTAAGAAACAATAGTAATTAAATACTTTGTTTCTTGTTTGAAATTTTTTATACAAAAGCTAAATTACATATGTTAAAGTTGTTTAATTTTAAAAAAAGAATTGACCGAAAACTTTTTTTTCTTTAAATGAAAAGAGATTTATGCTATTTACGTTATTTAAAATAAAGCATTATGTTAAATCAGAGACAGTTGATGTTTGGATGGAGTTAAGGTGTTAGAACAGGTAGAGAAAAGGACAAAAAGGGTGGAGTCAGTGTGGGTTTCCATTTTAGTAAGAAATAAATAAATAAGTTGTATATTAAATTTAGTAAAATAAAATATTGTTTAAAAATGAAAAAAGAGAAAGAAGTATCTGAGACGTGAATGATGATGAAAATGATGATGAATATGATGCAGAAATTTGAACAAAGTCAGCAAGAATTCAAACAAAGCCAGTTAGAACTCAAAGCAGAATTGAAGAAAAAAATTAGTCAGGTTAAAACTGAAATTAAAGAACTCAGAGCAGAAGTAAGGGAAATAATATGTGAAATCACAGGAAAGATAGAGAAAAATCAAGAGATCATAGAAGTAGATTTAATTAAAGAAAGTCAGGAAGATGAAAAGGAAGTTGAGGTGATAAAAGAGATAGAAATTGAATTAGAATCAGATAGCGTTATAATACTACCCGTTATAATTTATATCACCATTGTATGCTTCTACCCGTAGCTTCGAGTGAGGATATTTGTGAGCATGGTCTGATTCCATCTCACACGCCAATCTTACACATGGATAAGAATTATCTCATCGAAAACATAAATAAGGGTTCGGATATATATATACCTCTATTTATGGTAGCGCATCCATACCAGCTCAATCTCAGGGTTTGGGGACTATAGCCTAACTAGAGAACAAAGCCAAACACTACACAACTAAGTCTTCTGTGTCTATCTATTCTGTCTGATAATTTATCCGCTATAAATCTAATAACCCAACCCGAATGTTATCATACAATTCACTCTATTTATTACCATACTTAATACCAATAAAATCTCATTTATCCACGCATATAAATATATCAATATTCAAGCGCACAGCCCATTTACCCTGATACACACATATATAATTCATATACGCATCAAAATAGTACAATTATACATCAGAGCTGTTTATTTAAAGTTGTTATTTTATTTAATTTAAAAGAGATTTATTATAGTCATTAATATTGAGGTAACACTAGTTTCTTTACCAAGACGCATTCATTGAACATATATTTAGCGTAAACGTCAATTACCTTAAGTACTGTCGACCGTTCACACGGTCAAAGACAAGTCCGCATTTATAATTCTCCACGAATACTGGTCTGGTTGATATAACGGATGGCAAGGATTTCCAATATGGTATATCGAATAGCTTATTCTGGAGGTGGAGTAGATGATTCACTCATTTATGAAAGGGTCCCATTTCATAGATCTTTCATCGCCATTACACTTGATGAACAAGAACTCTTTTGTATAGCAAAATTCGTAGGTCCACTTCAGATGGGTTCCATGACAACTGTCCACTGGATCGGTTAACGAAACTAGCGCTATTGAATTACCCCGACATTTTGGGTGAGAAATATTAATAAACTTCTTAAGAAAATTTTATACGTCCACACACTCCGTATTCCAAGCCACGTTTTTTTTCCTTTTTCCTTTTTTCTGCTCTCCTGCCCACAAAAAAGTTCTTTTGTTTTCACTCTTTAACTTTGTAAAATTTTCTTCCAATATCCCTACGCCACTGTCCTGTTCTTCTATTGTTTTCCAAAGATACCCACCTGACCCGTTTTTGGACTTCTTGATGCCAGTTATTACTAAACCGCCTACAGCAACTGATTTATTTCTATTTCTATCTTCATATGTTCAAAAGATTAATTAGCAAAAGAAAACACGTGTTACCGACAACATTATTAACCAGACTTAAAGAAAAATTTTAACGGATAAAATATATACGAATAATCAATTACAACTTATACAGCTCCGTATATAATTGCTTGTAACCATCACCATTAATACATACACACATTTTATACTCACATATACAAATATATTTATATAAGCATACCCACCTAACATTCACACTCTTTGTAACAGGATTCGAATGACTATTTACATATATATCTTTTCATATATAGTCGCTCAACATTAACACTCGCAATTAGTAATATATTACATACACTTGTATTCGAACCCCATTTGTTACAGCGTTGTGACAGATAAAGTAGAAACAAATGTAGACCAAGAAATAAAAGAGAGATATAAGTTCAAGGTAGAAGATAGCGTAAAAGAGTTTTTACAAAGAATTAAAAATAAAAGGTTTAAAGTAAATGTTCGAAGATTTAAAAACAGATTTAAAAAAAGAAAGCGTAGAAAAAAATATTCCCAGATTGAAGTAATTCGGAGTTTGTCTAAATATCAAGGTTTTCTGATTTACAAAGTTGAAAATAGAACGGAAAGAGAAAGAGATAAAGTAATAAATTATAAAAGTGAGATAGATAAGAGAGGAAAGGTAGTTTATATTATAGAGTTAGTATGTAGAAAGAAGGAACCACCTGACATAGTTTAAAAGTTAGTAAATGGGCAGAATAGTAAAGAAAATAAACAAAAAGGACCGGAAATAGACAATGAGCATGAATATGATTATTCTAAAGTAAATAAATCTGACAAATTAAATCTGAAACTTCTATTTAAAACTAAAATAATAATTAAATTTAAAAATAAATGAATAATAATAAATGAAATGTTTAAAGTAATAATGATAACGGAGGCTTCGTAAAATAAAAGATTTTGTTTTTTTCTCAATGCACATATTAATTAAGAAAAAGGTTCGAAAATAAAATTAAGTTGGTCAGATAGATATTTGTATAATAATGAATCGCAATAAAGTAAAACAGTTTTTTTTTCTGAGTACACGCATGTTAAAATAAAATAATCTTGAATATATGTAAGTTAATAAAAGGAAGTAAATAAATGGTTTAAAGTAATCAAGTCCAATAAAATCTTTGTATAATAATAAAGAGCAGTAAAATAAAATAGTTTTCTAAATATACGCACGTTAAATAAAGAAGCTAAATAAATGGTTTAAAAATAATATCGTAATATAAATAAATATGTAAATTGATGTCCGCAATAGTTTAGAATAGTATTGTAAGATTAAATAAATATGTAAGATAAAATCCGTAATGGTTTAAAAATAATATTGTCAGATTTGTGTAATAGAAGTAAATATGTTAAAGTAACGTTCATGTGTATTTAAAAATAATATTGAAAGGTTAAAATAATATAAATGAAAGTCAATATAAGTTGTATTAGGAGTGTATAAGAGTTTGAATCTAAAGGGAATGAGGGTAGTATAGAAATGTTTTAGTTAAGGTTAAGTTTAAAGCTGTCAACTGGATAAATTTTAGTACCCGTAATGGATTGGCAGGGATCATTCCTCTTTTAAAATGTGCACTGGGGACAACCAGAGTAAGCCGCAAGTCACTTTTCAGGGGAGAATCCCCATACCTCATACCTTGTTTTCCAAAGTGTAAGTCAGAAATGGACAGTTGAAAATTCCTGCCATTCACAGTGATCTTTTCTTAGTCAAAGTCCGATCAAGAGAATCGGCAATCGTTTTCCAAAGCGTAAGTCAGAAATGGACAGTTGAAATTCCTGCCATTCGCAGTGACCTTTTCTTAGTCAAAGTCCGATCAAGAGAATCGGCAGCCAAAGCTTCGTTTATAAAAGATCCCTGTGCCACAAATTTAGTTTGTCCTCGTGGTCACTATCCAGGACTCAGAACATTGTAAACAATGTTGCCAGCATAGAAAAAAGAAAAGTATCATTGGAAAATGCCCTTGGTATGTAAAGTAAAAAATATCAAAAAAAAGCAAACTTAGAAAGAATAATAAATTAAAATTTAATGTTGTCAGAGATAAAATGGTCAAAAATATACACATTTTACTCTCAAAGGGAGGGCGGTGTAATGTACCAATATTGAAATTGGCACATATTAATTTTATTTTTAAAAAAAAAATTAAAAATAATAAATAACTTATAAAAATCTAAGAGGTTTCTTTAGTAAACAAAATCAGTTTGCTGTCAAAAGTAAAATTAAAAAAATCAGTTTTAAAATAAAAATCTTTCATGAAAGTTTTTGAAATAAAAGTTGCAATTAATCAATCAGAAGGGGAGAGGGGTGTTTCGTTAGAAAAGTCAAACTAAAAAGTTTTATAAAAGGAAGTAGAGTTTTTCTTATTAGTATTCGTAAAATATAAATAATTAAAAGCTTCAAAATACAAATCTCTTTTCATTCGGAATTAAAGAACAGTAATCTTAAAATTAGTTATATATGTGCATGCAAGTGTAAATAAATATATGCATATTAGAATAATATTAAAAAATATATAAATGAAAGTTAGAAAAAAATTATATTTGGAAAACACAGCGATGGCTATTAAGTTAAATAACGATTTAAAAAAATCACACCAGTGGTGGGCTACTAATTAAAGATATAAAAACAACATGTTTATGAAAGCTACTACTAATTAAACAATCTTCAAAAACATGTTGTCAAAGGATTAGGAATTTTGACAACACACATTGCCAAAGGATATTAAAACAAAAATGCTTTGCATATATAAATAGCCAGATTTTTATTGGACGTCAGTTCAGCTTAGTTTTCAGTGACAGTCTTGTTTCAGTTCAGATAACAGTGCAGTTTATATTATGTATCCAGAAACAGAAATGCGGTGTTGAGCAGCTTTTGGGAATATATGCTTTAGTTCAGCCCTTTAGTCCAACAAGATCATCAAAACCTGCCTGTGAAATAATGTCTGCATAACAGCTCAGAAATCCTCCATCGATGTTCAACTGTCTCCAAGAATAAAACCAATGGATTAGTATCAAATCTCTTCAAGAAACGTCAAATCTAACCAGTTAGATATACTTCGTCAGAAGCAGCCAATGACAAGCAATATCCACATTCCAAAAATCCTAGGTAAAACATGTTATTATTATCATTTATACATAGTAGCCACTGCTGTAATTCGTAAATCCTACAGAGACAAATAATTTGAACTTTATAAGCATGCATAAAATGAACTATTGATGTGCGTGTTTGTGAATGTTAGATAATTTAAATGTCAAAGATTATTTATGCTTTTCATAAGATATATATTATAATGTGTTAATTTAAAATGTGCGTGTGTTATATTAGTTAAAAAAATTATAAAGATGTTTAAATTTAGTAAATTAATATTAGTTAATAAGTTGTCTTTAAAATTAAACTTTATTTGTAGGTCAATTCTTTTTATAAATTCCTTTTACAATTCTTTTATCAATTCTTTTAACCACTAATTATGTATAATCTATTAGTGATTACAAACATCTGAGCTAGTCGTGGATATTTAGGCATTGAGTTAGTGGCCATTGCTCAATGCGCGTTATTTATTCATTCTTGGATAATTAACTGGCACCCGTGTTTATACACAAACAAAAAAAGTGCTTTGAACTTGGTGTTGAACTCAACAGCCGAGAGAAGTTATGTCCAGAAATAATGCTAATTATATATATTTTATAGCTATCGTTTGGGCATACATACTCTCCGAATATGTTCTTCTCTGCCTAAGAGGCTGTTTTCAGGACATATATTCGAACCCGTACAATATATATATATATATCACATGGAATTTATGCAGGCAAAAATCAGATTCTATTTTGCTTATGCCTTGCTACTCATGCTATGAAGTCAGTAGTTTTCCCACATCTTCATCATATTATTTTCAACTCTATCATTACAAATAAGCTAAATGCAAATAAATTATATCTCTGGGAACAATAAATATAACAAGATAACACTCATGATAAAGAATATAAACATTACTGATGCACAAAAATATAAAATGAAGAGATGAAACTAATTTTATCATTATAAGTCAGTACCTATAATTTCTAGTTTTAGATAGACAAAAGCCAATTGCTATGAAAATGCATATCCACCTTCTAAAAATGATTTTTTTATCTTTTATTAGGATGAATCTTTTCTTATAGACCTCTTGAGATTTTAATTTGAAGATAAAAATGAAGAATTTGATGTTTGAAGATTTGAAACTATGGATATCTTAAATAGAAATATTATATATGATTTGAATGGAATTTTATGAGAATACAAACAAATTATCAATGAAGAGTAATTTAAACTTAATTAATGATAAATTAGAAATATAAACAAACAAAGTAATAATTATTTTGATTTGAAATTTTTCTATTTTAATGTAATCACTATTTTAGCCTTATTTTTCCTTAGTTTTATTCTAAGTAAAGCTTTTCATTTAAAATTTCGTTTTTTTAATCAAACAATACCAAGGATCTTAAAATAGTAATGGAACATGGAAAAAAAATATTAATAGATGAGAAAATGAGGTATTTAATAAAACTATTAAGGAGAATCTGAATAGGAATGAATGAATTAAGGCATAATGACAACTACAATAATTTATGAAACCTATAATCTTCTAACTCCAGTAATAAAGTGATATTCATAGTAATGTTAAAATAATGGATAAAGTAATCATTTATGTAACTATGTAAAATTTTAAATGGGGAATTCCAAATATAATCTATTAAAACAAACAGTTAGAATAAAAAATAATATTTAATTTTTTTTTTATAATAATAAAAATATTGTAAATACTTTTTATTTATTAAAGTCAATATAAAAATTCTAAACATTTTTAAAAAAAAATATGAATATTGTAAAATAGAAACATAAAATAAATAATTTATTTTTTCTCTTTCTTTAGTAATTTCATTTACTATTTTATTTTGAAAAATAATAATAATAAGAGAAAAATTTTTCTCTTCAGTAGTTATTGAAAAATTTGAATTTTAAAAAGATGATAAAAGAGATAAATAGGCAAAATTTAATTTATAGAGATTTTTAAAAGAAAGAGAAAAACTTTAAAATTTTTTAAGAAATTTTTTTATTAATTAAAATAATTTTTTTATTTTTTTTTCAAAGGGTATTAAAAGTTTATCTTTCTTTGGATAAAAAAAAAATAACAACAGTGAAATTTTTTTATATTGGAATTTTCTAATTAAAAAAGGAAGGAAATACCTAAATACTTTAAAAATAGACTCAATTATTTAGGTTTAATTTTGTAGGTTGGAGACAAAATTGATTGGTCAATACAAAATTGTCCCAAAAAATAAAATATGAGGGAGGATAAATCAATAGACTTCAGTGTTGTGAGGAACTGTCATCCTGTTCGTTGAAAAATACAAAGCAAAATTACTAGTAAAAAATAGTTTGGCTGAGTTGAGTAAGACTACTCACTACATTAAAAAAGGATTTTAAAATGAATTGATAAAAATTTTTAGATTTAGCTAGAAATGAGCTTAAAATTAAACCTCACCATATAACCTTTTCACTAGAAAATAAATAAATAAAGAAACTTAATATTCGCATCAGGCTTGTTTTCATCCAAAATATGTTTGTGTATTTGTCTATTGAAAATAGATTGAAATAAAGGATAAATTAATTGTTTTTAAGCTGGTCTACAAATTAATAGATTAATTTGTGTAATAGCTGTGTGAATTATTTGATTAGGCAAAAATTAAATTCATTAGGTTTAGCAAGAGTTATTACATTGATAAAATGAAATGCAAATCTATGTAAAAATGAAGAATTTAACATTATTTTGGAAATAGTGTTAAGGGAAAAGCTTACAAAAACCCAACATACAAAAAAATAAATTAATTATATTATTTTTGGATTTATTTAATTTATGAATAATTTTTGAAATAAGTAATAATTAATGATAATAAATAATTTTATTAGTATTTTTTTGAATTTTTTATATTACCCCCTCCCAATCATTGTCAGGATCTATCACTTTATTAAAGATATATAATTTATTTAATGTATAAAGTATAGTATATAATTTTCAATTGGTTTATTAAAGTTATATTTAGGTAATACTATGTAATAATTATTTAAATGTAGTTATGTGTTTTATTTATTGTATAAAATAAAATATGTATATATTTAAAATGGGGAATATATATATATATATGTAAGTAGGTTATTTGATTATATAATTTTATCTTTAAAGCATGTGCATTGGCTTAATCATTAATATCACTATATAAAACAATAGCTATATAAAACAATATCTCATTATAAAAGGGTTATGTAAAATAAACATTAGAGGGATTATTAATAGATATAATGTCATGGATTGTCTTAGAAAAGTGTATTTTGAAAAGGCCCTAATAGAGGGTGAAAATTGGTTCAATAATAAAAAAATATGTATTTTTATATAGTTATTAAACTTAAATTGTGTTGGAATCATTATTAATTATTTGAAAACAACTTATAAATAATTTATTTAATTAATATGTTAGATCATTGTGAAGGATCTATCCCTGCTCTATGAATAAGCGTGTGTGTACTAATTTTATTTTAGCATAGAATTTTAAGGACTTAAAATTATTTAAGTAAAATTGTTTAAATTAAAATAGAGTAATCTTATATATTTATACTTTCTTTATTCATAGTCATAGCCTTAGGGCTTGTAATCTGAGCTGGCTCTAGAGTAATAATTATTAACACACATATATATAGTACCAATATTGAAATTATTACATAATAATTTATCTAAAAAAATTATTAAAATAATCTTTCATAAAAGAAAACATATTGAAAAGTTTAAGAGTTTTATTACAGTTTATTTTTGTAAAAGAATTTGAAATAAAAGTTAGAAAATAATTGATTAGAAGGGGGGAGGGGGAGTTTTGATTAGAAAAGTTAAACTAAAAGTTTTATAAAAGGAAGTAGAGTTTATTATTATTAGTCGAAATATAATTTAAAGTTTAAAAAATACAAATCTCTTTTCATTCGAATTAAAGAAAAGATAATCTTAAAACCAGTTATATAGCGCGTATATAGGATTGTAAATAAATAAAATGTATGCGTAATAAATATTAAAATGAAATAAAAGAAGATTATCATTAAAAACACACAATGGCTATTAATTAAAATATAAAACAACATGATTAAAAGCTGTCTCCAAAGGATTAGCTACTAATTAAAATTATATAAAACAACATGTTTGCATGGCTATTACTAACTAAACGACTTCCAAAACATTGTCAAAGGATTATCAAAGGAATTTGACAACAGATATGACAGAGAATTACAAGGACAAAGTCAGGTATAATGACTTTATCGACAAGGTGGTCGTTAAGTTCAGAGAGGACAACATTAGTTGAGTAATGTTTCAGTTCAGATAACGTGCGTTATTAGGTATCCAGAAACGAAATGCGTATTAAAACCAGGGAAACAACCAAGCCTGAAGTCCGATGAAAACCAGATCTGCCATATACTAATTGCTCCAATAATAATAATCGTGAATAATAAGGAAACCATCAAGGAAACCCAGCTGGCTGGAAATATTCTCACCTAAACGTAACCAAAAAAAAAGAAGTTCTCGTCCACATTCAAAATCCTAGTAATAATATTTCATATTCTTATTTCTATAATAGCCATTGCTTGCATTAATTCGTAAAGCCTCCAGAGACAAGTAATTTGAATCTATAAGCTCATAAAATGAACTATTGATGTGCGTGTTTGGAATGCTATATGATTTTATAAATGTCAAACATTATTTAGTTTATAAGAGATATTATGTGTGTTAATTTAAAATGTGGCGTTATTTTAGATTTATAAAATTTAAAATTAGTAAATGTTAGTTAATAAATTGCTTTAAAATTAAACTTTATTTGTCGGTCAATTCTTTTATCAATTCTTTTACCAATCTCTCTTACAATTCTTTTTAACCACGAATTATGTATAATCTGTTAGTGATTACCAACAACTCGCTAGCCATGGATACTTAGGCATTGAGTTAGTGGCATTGTTCAAAGTGTGTTTATTTTTCTGAATAGATAGCTGGTGCCCGTGTTTACACGAAACAAAAAGTGCTTTGAACTCTGGTGTTGAACTCAACAATCGTGAAGAAGTTATGTCCTGGAAATGTAATGCTAGTTATATATTTTATGGCTATCCGTTTGGGCATACATACTCGGAGAGTATGTTCTTCTCTGCCTAAGAGACCGGTGTTTCAAATGACCCATATTCAAACCCGGTACAATATATATATAGGGAGAAATGGGGTTTATGTCTGTGTTTGAATATCCAGATAGTTCTCTCAATGATGCAAGGGTATCTCTTTTAAAGTCCATTCATTGCATTGGGGGGGGGGGGTTAGTTAATAGTTGATCTATACATTTATGGTACCATATAGCCAGAGTATTGATGATAATCAGCTATCAGAATACCACCATTATTTTTATGATAGATACCTTGGCACTTAAGGATGTGCATCCAGATGATTATTTTATATCATGGCCTAAGTTTGGCATTAACTACTTTAATCCTTTAAAATCCAGTCATAAGGGATAACTGTTGATTATTCTTGTGTAATGATGGCGATGCAGCTTATAACTTATAATTATTGTTATAATTACTTATATTATTAGTCCATGCTGATTCTCATGCTCTTTTATGTTTTATCATTTTATATTTATTCCTTTGTTATTTATCAATTATTAGGAATTTTAAACTTCTCTCTTGATATTATAATATATAAAATTAAAAGCGTGAGAAGCACTTGAAAGAGAAGCTATAGAGAGTACAAAAAATATTAAATGCTAAGTGCTTTCGAGGCCATTTGTATCATATTCATAGCGATAATGCAAAATGCAGAACAGAGAAATAAAGACAATATGCAAAGTATATGCAAATGATTTAGATAGCCCAATGTTTGGAAATGTTAAAGCAGACATCACATTTATTGATAGAGTTATTGTTACCATTAATGAAGTATGCTTCTCTAATTTTCCATTTGATATCGTTTTTCTCTATGTAAATTATTTTAGGGCTGGAGGGTTTGAATATATGGCCTGTCTTCTTGAAATGTTCTAAGAATTGTCATTATTTTTCTTTGCTCTATTGTAGGTGTATCTATGCTGAGTGGTCCCATTGGTTAAGCCGGCTTTGATTTCACCATAATAAATGGCATGGCATCTGGGTGGGGGTATGAAATGCTATAAACAACATGGGGGTCTGAGAAGGGTTGATTTTGTCTTTTAGATGATTGTTGTTGGGGGGGGGGTGAAAACTGATTTTAAATTTGGTGGCCAAGACTTTAATTAGTTGGTTGGAGATTTTAGATATATGTGGAAGGTTAATATATAGAAGCTTAATATCATTATTATTGTTTGCAATTTTCTTATAAAATTGTTTAATTTTGTGATTAATGGTGTTGAGTTTTGTAACCTGCTTGTAGTAGGTCTTTGGTGTAGAGATGTATATTATCTTTTCTATCAGATTCAAATTTGCATAGTTGCATATTTCTATATAAGAATGCATGAAGGCCTGCAAATTTGTGAGAGCTTGGGGAATTGGAGTATGGGTGTATAAACCCTCTGATTTCAGGGGGATTCAAAGCTGGCATAACCAACAGGACCTCTCATCATAGATACACCTACAATAGAGCAAAAAAAAAATAATGACAATACTTCAACATTCTTAGAACATTACAAAAAGACAGGCTATATAATTGAACCCTCCAACCCCAAAATAGTTTACATAGAGAAAAATGACATCAAACAGAAAATTAGAGAAGCATACTTCATTAATGGCAACAATAACTCTATCAATAGATGGTGATGCCTGCTTTGACATTTCCAAATGTTGGTTCTCTAAATCATTTGCATATACTTTGCATATCATCTTTATTTCTCTATTCTGCATTTCACATTATCGCTACAAATATGAGGCAAACAGCCTTAAAAGCACTTAGCATTTAATATTTTTGCATTCTCTATAGCTTCTCTTTCAAGCACTTCACACGCTTTTAATTTTATATATTATTTGTCAATGTTAATTCATTAAATCTTTTATGTTTATTCATTTATACTTATTTATTGTTTTTGATTATTTGGGGATGATGATAATGATGTTTTTTCATTTCCCCATTTAACATTATATTCTGTATTGTTACAATTATCTATATATTAAGATAGGTAGTGATTTATCTCAATCTATAATTTATTTTATAAATGTAACAGTTGGCACTTGTGAATCAAATTCAAATTTCATTGTTTTTTATATAGGTTTATATTATATATGTGCACACATTGATAAAAGTCTGCATTTATAATAAGTTTAAATCAATTTCATTTTAGTTTTAAAAAGATAACAAAACTGATTTATTTTGTCAAGCATTAATGGCCTAGTGGTTGGCATAGCTGCTTCCAAGCAGCTTCCCCATCGACGCATTTGACATATGAAAAAAAACGGATTTATTTTAATTAAATACATTTTAAATAAACCTGTTTTTTACTTCCGGTTTAATGGCGGCCTCTGAATGCAGATCTTCTGCATCATCTCTCATCTGATGTGAATATATTTGCACTAAAAAGGGAAAAATTCGAGAGAAAATTACAAAACTATATCTGTGAGTACAATCTTTATTATTCTATGCAATTATTTAGCGCGATTTACTACTTCAAAGTAGTTTTGAAACATTAAATTAAATAACGTTTATTAATTACGATTTACTACTTCAAAATAGTTTTGAAACATTAAATTAAATAACGTTTATTAATTACGGTTAACCGCTAAAATGGACTCTGTAATAAAGCCTATACTAAGGCCTAAACGCTCTAATGGGAGGAAAAATATATATACTAACCTTAAAACCTCTGATGAGTCCCAAAGTTTGGATTACAACAATAAACCCTCCAAAGAACCTAAGAATAAATCTACAACGGTAGAAAGCATTTCAAATAATCAAAATCAATTTCTTTCTTCTTCGACTACTAACAACCCGATAATAAAATCTATGCTAAAATCGAAACACTGTCACGCGATAGTTACATATTCCATTTCCTGGATATTTTGTAGCAAGTCTTTTCTATTTATGGCATCGTTATCTCTAGCGATAAAGTAAGCCTCTTATCTTCCTTTTGAGATCATGCCGATCTCTGCAAACCACCACTGGATCTCTAGGTTGGCAATCATGACCAACTGAAGTGTGGTGCTGTTGCAAAAACTGAATTATAAGAAGTGTCTACCATTAATTTATTATAAGAGTATGTGCATTGGGATAGCCTAGTGGACAGAGATGCTCCAGTCTCACCATAATACAATGATTTACAATGTTTTTCAGGGCAGGCAATATTATAGACCAACTGAGGTGTCAGCGAGAGTTGTAGGCTGTCTTTAGTATTATTGATTAGTTTGTTGGAGTTGGGAAGTGTGTGAAAGCATAAATGATATGTATTATTGAATATATTGTAAAAACTTTTATGCACATTAGGCAGATAAGGGAGTAGAAGTCTTTCTTTGTCTGTGTTAGTGACATAATTATTTATTTTGGAGAAAAATTGTTTTTATTTTCTTGTCAATTCTGATTAAAACCAACTTTTATTAGGCCATTCCTGTATGATGCTAGGTTAGCTTTTTATCTGCCTCGAATTTACAAAGGTGCCTATTTCTAAACAGAAAGGAAGTTAAGCCAGAGAGTTTATGGTTAGTTGGTGAATTGGAGAGGGGGTGAAAATGTTCTCTAACTTCAAGGAGTTAGATGAGCATCTTATAATTAAGATATGTGTGCTCTTGTTGAATGTGTATGTCTAGGTATTTGACTGCTCTGTGTTGAAAGTAAGGCCTGTGTTATTTTGGAGTTCAGTTTTAATTTGTAGAATAATCGGAGTGGGGGGGGGCTATGAAGAGACCATCAACATATCTAGTATAGATGGTTAGTAAGTTAGAGTCTTGATATTTTGGGATTACTTGTTTTTCAAAGTAATTTAACACTATACTTGAGATGATGCCACTCATAGGTAGTCCCATCGGTCAACCATCCTTCATATGAATCCACTGGTTGTGAAAGAAGGCTATAATATTTTTATCAAGCCATGATAAAAAGTTTATAATAAAGTCAATCAGTGGTTTAGCTGAGTTGTGGTTTATAAGCTCTTCTTTTATAATGTGAATAGATTTAGCTCTGGAAATGGAACCTTATAACTCTGAAACATCAATAGTAGCCACTAGATCTTTTATTTTTGTTACAAATTGAAACAATGAATTTATGGTATATGTACCAAATCCCAAGGCTTGGATGAGCTGTTGGTTAATTCACTTGGCTGTGTTGGAGAGTGGATCCCTTCAAAATCCAAAATAAGTTGTAATGGAATATTAGCCTTGTGAATTTTGGCATTGGCAAACATCCTGGGAGTAATGGATGCAGATGGGTAAAATCTTTAATTCTCAGCCTTAGAAAAGGCTTTATTGCAGTGTGGTCTGAAAATGGAAGAAATAAACTTATCCTTATTTAATTTGTTATTAAAGTCAGAAAGCCTTTGAAATTGTAGTTTGTTGATCTAGTTTAGATATTTTGTCCTGTGTTTTCATGAGAATGAACAATGAATTTTCTTAAAAGATGAAAATAAAGATTGATGGGTTAGAATAAGATAACAACTAGAAGTACATTGGTCAGATTATTACTACAGATGGAAACATAAGGGATGAAATTAATCATAGAATTAAACTTGGTTGGAGTGATTTTGGTAGAAATAATTTAATATTAAAATGAAATATACATATGTATTTGAAAAGAATTTTTAATAAATGTGTTTTACCAGTTCTTAATTATATATATGAGACTTGGACACTTAATAGAAGCATGGTTGGAGTGATTTTGGTAGAAATAACAATATTAAAAGGAAGTATGCCTATGTATTTGAAAAGGGTTTTTAATAAATGTGCTTTACCAGTTCTTAATTATATATCTGAGACTTGGACACTTAATAGAAGAGCGGTTGGAGTGATTTTGGTAGAAATAACTTAATATTAAAAAAAAATATGCCTATGTATTTAAAAATGATTTTTAATAAATGTGTTTTACCAGTTCTAAATTATATATCTAAGACTTAGACACTTAATAGAAGAGCAATACATAGTCTTCAGACCACCCAAAGAAGTATGGGGAAATGTATATTAAGAGTAACAAGAAAAGATTGAAAACAATATATGGATAAGAACACAAATAGGTGCAAATGATATCATTAAAAGGATTAAAAGATGGAAGTGGAGTTGGCTGGACATATTGCTAGAAGAGATGATAACAGATGGACAATTGAAATTTTAAACTGAATTCCGAGAGATTGTAAAAGACCCAGAAAAAAATGACATGTGAGATAGATGAATGAAATAAAAAAGTGTATGGGGGTTATGTGGATAAGAGAAGCTAGAGATCACAGAAGATGGATTGAACTTGGAGAGACATTTATCCTGCAATGGATTGATAATGGACAATGATGATGATAATGATGATATATATATATATATTGCAATTATACCCAAATGAATGTGGGGAGAACTTTCTTTAATTAAGATACATTTCATCTTCAATGTGGTAATAATTTTTCCAATCAATGTCAAAGTGCAAAAAGCATAAAACATGAAGAGGTCAGATTTCTTATTGAGTTGAAATAAGATGTAACAGATGTAATGAATTAATAATCCAGATATTTTTCAGGGATGATTAAACTAATGATTGAAAGCTTGTTTTTGCAGATCTCAGGGAGTTATCGTTGCTGTATTTATTTTTCTTTTCCATTATTTTTCCTTAATAAATGAAACATGAATGCAGTTGATAGTTGTTCTGTAACCAATATTTTCTATTAAAAAAATCACCATCTTTAAAAAGATTGCAGTGCTTTACTTTTGATAAGCAAATGTATTTTTTAGTGGTGGTAATCAATCGGACTGAAATTATAAAGTTGTTTTTAAATAAGTTATAAAACAATAATTATACCATAAGTTTTAAGAAGATAAATTTATTTTAATCGATGTCAATCTAAAATAATTTAAATGAATTCAATACGATCTTTTAAAATAAGTATTGCATTAAGTTAATGATACAGATTAGCTTATAAATGGATGGAAATTTTTTGAATTGAGAAAATATTTATGTAATCTATGTTAGATTAATCAATGCTTTTAACGGAAAATTTACAAAATCATTTATAATTAAGCAGAGAATAAAATACCGTAAATCAATATTAACTGCTTGTGTGCGCACACATTGATCAGCAATCACACTTCTGCTAGAAGCAAGCACTTTCAATCCTTATCTTCTGTAGTTCAGCTCATTCCTTTAAATAAGCATGCTATAGTTACAAATATCATTAACATTATCGACTTATTTTTCTGTTATCTTTTAAAAATAGTTTCATAATGCTAGTGCATGTATCCTTTTGTTTTATTTTTAAATTTTTAAATATAAAAATTTATATTTCTGCTTTTATTTATCTAATTTATTTTTTACATCTTATGCATTGCCGTATTAGAGTTGAGTTTTATAGTATATTAATTAACTTGCCAATGACTGACGATTCAAGTTTGAGGCTGCTGATATAACTAGCGCATAATCACTTTAACTAGTCATCCAATATTGGTTGGTAATTGAGTAGCTATTATCAGTTTGAGTGTCATTAGCAAACACCAACACACAGAATCAAAGATGTACTAATGTGAAAGAAATGAAGATTTCACCATTTTCACTCTAATAATTACCTTTACAGAAGGCAGTATTTTGCTATAACTAATTTGCTTTGTAAATTTAAAACATAAATACATAATGAAAGATTACAAATATTTATTCATATGTTTAAACAAAAAATTATGTTAGTATATGTTAGATGTTTTATTTCTTCAAAACTAAATAATATCTTGTTAAACTCATTTTTGGTACCAACAAATATTGTCATATCATTAGAAAAAGCATTGATACAATAAATTTCCTACCAAATGCTAATTCCTCTTCTACAAAATTTATTTAAATAAGATAAGCAACGTTCATGCATATATCTTTCCTTCTATATGAAAACTATTTAATCATACAAATATTTTTTTAAATTCATGTTAAAATATTATAATGCATATTTAAATATATATATAATGCAGTTATTTTTTCTTTAAAACTATACCCCTCTCCACACAATATCCAAGCTATTCTATCAAAAGCCTTTTCAAAATCACTGAAATAAATACTAACCTCCTTTATTTTTCTATATATTATTTAATAGTCCAAATGCCTTTTTTTGTATATTTTTAAAAAATTCAAACTTCTAATTTAGGCAAAAGCAGATTTAAACTTTCATAAATAAATAATCTATTTAATAATTTCCAAAATACCATAAGTGCATTTTAAATTAAAATTAATGATCTAAAATTTTAACATTTTACAATATAGAAATGTATTTTATTAACAAAGCTGGTCACTCTTTCTGAATCATAAATTAAATCATAAACTACAACTAATTCTCTCAATATTCTATTTATTTTCAAACGAAACTTTATTGCCTATGAATACAAGGAATAAATAATAGAGCAAATACAAAGTGAAAAATTGATCAGATTGTCTTGAATTATGAAGAGCATTTGTTTCAGGAAGATGAAATTAAGAGTTTAGCATCTTTACTTGACAAAACATGAGCAGGAAAATAATATATATTCTCTAACCTTCTGACTATTATGGGAGGGCTAATCCTTTGGCTGCCAATTGCCCAAAACAGGCACACCTGACCATGGCCAGAGCTGTCTTAGTGGCTTATGTATAGTGAATTCCAGACAGACCATGAAGAAATCCCTCCCAGTGCTGAAGCAAAAACTATTCTGGCAATAAAAAACAGCTTCCAGGTATCATTATAGATTCTTTCGGGTGAGATTAAGTGATCCCTCTTCCTGATAGCCCTTATCTTGCACAAAAGGTCATTGTGTAAGTTACCGTTACTCTTCCCAAATAAAAGATGGCACTTCATTGTCCAGACTATATAATTCATCATGATTGACAGTCTAATCATTCCAGAGACTCCAGTTTTTAGGCATTCATTCAGATTAAAAATCCTTTGTTTATAGGAAGTGATCCAACCATTGAGTGTTGCTCTGCATTTATTTAATACCACATAACCAAAGAATAGATGCTGCATTGATTCATTTCCTTGATTGCACATTTGGCAAACTAAATTTAGTTTTGGAAAAGCGTCTCCTCATGACTAAAAATTCACTGGGGGAGGAGTGCAATCAAGTTTACTTTTATGATATAATCCAGATATCTTCCCTCCAACATCCAGAATTTGAATTTCCTAATAAACAGATCATTTGAAAGTCCCTAGAAGCCCTGAGGAGCAGCTGTGGTAGGGTAAAGCAATTGGTGTACATCCCAGTATTTCACTTTAGCTGACAACAATCCACTTCCAATTCCTACCCCCTTAACCAATGCAATAAGTCTCTCCAGCCAAGCCAGCAGTTTTACAGACAGGGGCCTATCAATGGCAGCAATGGGGGGGATTAAAGAATAAAAAAACAGCTGATGTGAATTACTCTTTTAGCCCAACCAAAAGATTATGAAGAGAATGAAGGGCAAGCCCATCAACCTTTCTGGGTTGGCAGATCCTTTTGTGGTTTATCACAAAACTTTTTTCTTCCAAAGCAGTCGAGAGCAAATAGATTTAACCTTTGCCTGGAAACATTTAGTTGGCAAAATTACCAACATAAAATAATTTGTCTTTGGGAAGGCTAACCTATTAAGTAATGCCACTTTTCCCATCAATGACAGGTAAATCCCTGAAATCAAATTGAGCATGCTTTTGACCACCTCAAGTAGTTTTCTTTGAACTTAAATTCTCATATCTCTTGCAGAAAGCATAAGGGGAAAACCAAGAAATTTCTGCAGTATGGCCAGAAAATTAGATGAAATCCCAGTCAATAACCACTCATGCCACAGACTTCTCCCAATTAAAGCTGAGGCCATAGTTCTTAGAATACCAGTCCATGATTTTCTTGAGACCAGAAATACATTTTTCCGATGAAAGAAACACCACAATGTTGTCAACATGTGTGAGACACTTGACTGCTTTTCCCAGGTTTGGAATATGAATATCCAGCAAGCCATTCTCAAAGTCTAATCAGTAGTGGGTTGATGAATGCTGTCAACAAAAGAGTACTGAGGGGGGAGTCCTATGGCATAGAAAAATTCGGACAAAAGCCAGGTGCCACTTTTCCATTCAAAGTGATGAAAATCTCTCTGTTACTAAGAAGATTTTCAATTATGGAAAGATGGGCCTTGGAGACTATATAACACCTAAGTACCTAAATGAGCAGATTAATCCTCACTAAGTCAAATACTACCCTGACATCCTATCATAAAAAATTAATAAATAAACTGCAGGTTTGAAATACTTGTAGTTGGCCTGACTTTCTCACATCTATAACTTTTACTTTAGCAGTTATAGCACAACTCTTTTTATTTTATTTATCTCAACTTCTAATAATATTGATATTGTTTATTATTTTTATAATATAAATCACTTTGCATTTTTTAATTATATCCTTCATTGCTTTTTTTCTGTTGTCATTTTGTTTTGGTAACTCTGCACCCCCCCCCCCCAACAAAATGTTTTTCTCTACCATAAATTAAATCAAACTTATCTTTACTTCATAATTTTATTATCTCATTACATTCTTCTTTTAACCATATTCAATTCATTATCTTTATTATATGTCTCAAGTCATTATTAAGTTATATACCAACAATTAATAGTAAATTTATCTTTTTTATACTTTCGCTCATTTTACTAATCATCTCATTACTAAACCTAATTGTATCTTATGATTTGTGACACAACTTACTTTAGATTTTTCTTAAGTATTTATTATTTTACATTTACTAACTCTTATGCTATTATTTACTTTTATTATACTTTTCAATACCTTTGAAAACTATATATTGTGCCAGTCGGATTTGTATGTTCACGAACAAGATCTAGCATCTAGGCAAAAGTACCTTGAATCCAATTGTGCGCAAGATACACAGGTCAGGAACACTCATGAACTCTGCCCAATTTGCCTATTTCCCAGATCTATAATATTATAAACAACTATCCCGATAACATTGACTTAATTTACTTCTCACCATCAGCATCGGTCATCGGAGACACAAAAAGACTCTAGGCTAAACTTATATGATAGAATAACTTAATAACTAGCTCTATTTTATGAGCAATGAGGGCTCATGACCTAGCATATTAATTATGTGTTGAGCGGAGATCATCTAGTCATATTTGAGCTTAAGTAATAACTTAATATTTTAACTTAACTAAAAGAAAGCAATGGTTCGAGTTTGATATATATATTTTTAAGATTTATTAATAACAAAATTATGTCAGGTTATTTACCTGACATGAGCCTCGTAAGTATTATTTATATGTGTTTGATTCATATTTAACAATAACATAAGATTTGCGGCTATGCCAATAATATATATGTGTGATTTAATGAATTAGTGCTATTAAACTACATTACTGAAATACTATTACACCCCCAGAGACGAAAAGAGCATTTACTTGATTTAAACAATAATTTTATAAGCAGATATTACATTTGGTTTCATTCAATATTATTATTAATTGGAGTTATAGATAATTAATGCATGGGATGGATAATGAATAATTATATAAACGATACTAAATCTATTGCATTAATACATATATTAAACTAATGGAAATATGTCTGTTTAAAGAAATCATCTCATTACAGCTTATGACTATTTCTGGGTGACTAATAAGACACTGAAAGGTGGTGCGTGCATGGCGGCTGATTGGGTTGGTCCAATTATGGATCCTGGAGTGTGCTTCATGAAATTTAAGAATGAAGGTGACCGATTTCCTTTGCAATGTAGGCAGGGTCGGTATTGAGATGAATGACGGTGGGCTATGTCATTATCGGGATGGATTTTCCAGAGCGATCCCCGTATAAAGCATGCACATAAGACCAAGGATGTCCCCAGGGTGGTTTTACAGCCTGATTTAAGGACATTGAGAATGATGATGGGGCTCGACTGCACGAATGCCTCCATGTGAGAAAGAAGCATGAACATATATATATAACGAAATGGCCTTTATGCACTTAATGCTTAATAATATAATATAACACTAAGGGTTAAAGATTCTCTAAACATATTTATTGCCCATAAATTATGAAATATTCGGCGTAATGATATGGCTTCATTAAGCAAACATGGATAATAATTATACTTAAATATAAAACTAAGATCTTAAGATCCCCCTCCCCCTTACATTGTGTTACTTAATATTATTCATTACTACCCACACATTTAATAAATCTCAATTTTAGTTACTAAATGTCCTTGTGAAAATATATAAATTATTACAAAATAAGTGGGTGGTGGTAATAGCTAAGATGGGTTTTACATATATAATATAACTTAAGAATAAAAGATAGCGCATTATTTAGGAAGGAAAATGTATAAAAAACAGATGTCAATCTGTTTTTCTACAGTAAACATAAAAATATAATTAGTTTATTTATCTAAAATCGTGAGCACCTGGGCAAGTCGAATAAGACTTGTTTTGATCAAATTATAAATTATTTACCTGGTAAATGATGGGTGGGGAAATGAAAATGAATTATATGCTTGCGATTTTAGAATACTATTGGCATTTATTTTAAAATATAAATACATAAATCTTAATGAAAATTATTTGCTGCTTGGAAATAAAAGAAAAGGAAAAACATTTTATAGGAAGCTTAATATAGATGAGTTAAATAGAGTTATATGAAAAAATAGGTGATTAAAATATAAATATTACAGAGAAGGCAGGATTTAAGAATTGCAAGCGGTCAAAGTTCTTTACCTTGCTTATTTAGAAGAGCGATTTCACTAGGAGTCAGTCCATCGGTATTGTTTCACTAAGTCTAGGGTAGCATTATTATTTGAAAATTAGCATTTCATGTTCACATGGAAAAATACATAAAGTTCATTGGTACGGGATGCAGAGCTTCGTTCATGGGAACAGCATATTAGAACGGAAGGAAAAGGCAAAATTTCTTCTACTCATGACACATTGAGTGAGAATCAAAACTGGCATAGAATATGTATAGCAACATAGTTATTTAATGGTCTCCTCCCTTTGTGATTCAAATCCAGCAGTATATATACTTTTATTTTGAAGCTATAACTTAGCCTGTTGGACCTGAGGCAGTTTAAGCACTTAAGTTTCATCTGGAATAGTTTGACCGGATACTCTTATCTAGTAAGATGTTTGAAACAATGCAAGTTTGTTATCAGTTTCTCGAACGATTGTTTTAAAATAAATCTTATGATTTTAAAACAAGCTAGCATGGACAATTTCCACTAATGGGTTTATTTTATTATTACCAATTCGTAATCTTTTACTTTAATCTAAGGGGTCTTCCGGGTAATTGTTTTTCGAGTGACTTCTTAACAAGATTGCATCATTTCTGGCTACAAAATTATATATGAAAAAATAATAAGTTTCATATATAATACCTTATATATATAATATAACTATTAATTTATTCACAATCTCTTACACTGAAATATATAGATATTTATTATTTATCGTCTGCTTCATTTATTATCATCTGCTTCATTTTCCTGAACTTACCGGAAAAAATGTTTAAAAAAAGAAAAAAAAGCTTTTACTTGATGTCCAGGTAACTAAAGAACAACTTTGGATTGGCGATGTATCTACAGGAAATTTTTATTTTACTCTGTCAGAGCGCTACCTTGTATTGACTCAACATTTATATTAAATATCCTAACTCTCTCTGCTATATTAGAAATTTTATGACTTTCATTTATGATAGAATACCCTCACTACTATATTAGGAATTTTATGACTTTCATTTATAATAGAATACCTAACTTCTCTGCTATATTAGAAATTTATGACTTTCATTTATGATAGAATACCCTAACTTCTCTGCTATATTACTGGAAGATTTTTTCACTGTCTTCAAAAAAAACCTGCTTGGTTAATAAAATAAAATATAAAAAACTATGGTATAATATATACAAATTATTATAGTCCTAAATCATTTACCATTGCCTATCCATGTCGTCATGTTCTATCTATCCAGCTCAGACTTATCTAGCTCCCTCTATCCGGTGGTATGTATGGCTTTAATTGTCATGCGTTATAAGTCCCCTTGATCGCATTTCCTCCTTTCAGTAAGAATGCATTATCTCCACATTCCCTTTCAATGCGATAAGGTCCCTGATATAACGGAAATAATTTTTTATATTCCTTTTTTGTGGGGTTACTGGGTTTGGGGTTCCGTAACAAACCTCATCCTCTTCCCGAAATTTGTGACGTGATGGGAATCCTCTTCGCCCCTGCATTTGGGCCATATGTGCCAAATGTTGCCTTGCACTCTTCTGATCCTGCAATGGGTTGATGTTGGTATCATCATGTGGTAAAGGTACCTTAAAGAATTTTGGGCATGGTTCCCCATAATGTAGTCATCTTGGTGTAAATCCGGTTGACTCATTTATTGTATGATCGATGTAGCCAACCACTTCTTTGGTTTTGTCTACCCAACATTGGTGGTTAGTTATAAGGTGCGTACAGAACAGTCTATTGATTTCCCGCATGACTCACTCACATTGCGGGTTCCTTATGGATGTGAGTCGGTGCATCAGCTTTTGCTTGGAGATCCAAGTCTTCCATGTGTTTGAAGTGAATGCAGACCCATGGTCTGATAGTATGGTGCGGGGCTTCCCTACATTTTGGAATTGTATGTCTTGGAGAACATGAATGACATTTTTGGAATCAGCAGTTTTTACGGGGTATGCTTGTACATATTTAGAAAAAACGTCATATGTCACCAATAGGTATTGGAAACCTTGGAACTTTGGCAGGGGACCATAATGGTCAATTGCCTGTAACTCATTGGGAGCCATAGCTATCACTGGTTTGCTAGCCCCAGCATAAAATTGGTTTGGGAATTTACATTGGGCACAAATAGCACATCTCCTCAATGTGACTAGTATCTGGGCATGCATGCCTGGCCAGTAAAATTGGTGCCGTAATGCCTCTTCAATTTTCCTTGGTCTGTAATGTCCTAAGGATTCATGTATGTGCATTATTAGATGGTCTCTTAACTGATTCAGAGTCACTATTTTCCATGGTTATCCTTACTCTTCGTGTTGATTTGCAAAACCCCCTCCATGATTCTGTATTGTGAGAGCCGTCTATTGGGATGTTTGGCCCCATCATTGGATTGGTTTTCATTCAATCGGTGGATGATCACTCCATATTGTGGACATAGATCTTGACCCGGGCAATATATCATCTTATATCGGAATTTCTGTAAAAAGAGGCTCCATCTTATTAATCGGTCATTTGTCAAGAAACTCCTGTTCAAAAATTCCAAGCATTTATGATCCGTAACGATGATAACTTCAGACCCTAAAAGAAACTGTTTGAACTTTTGACATGCCCAGACAATTGCAAGGGCTTCTTGCTCTGTAGTGGTATAGTTGATCTCTGCATCCTTTAAAGTTCGGCTGCTGAAGTATAACACTCAATGTTGTCCCTCTGGACTCATCTGAAACAGGACCGCTCCTAAACCTTTCTTGCTACTGTCCATTTGGATGTAAAATGGGCGGTTAAAGTCAGGGTGATGGAGCATGACAGTTTGAAGGAACTTAGTTTTTATGTTTTCCATGTCCTGGTCATGCACATCTGTCCATTCCCACCTTTTATCTTTGCAGAGGAGATCCACTAAATTCCTAGTTTCAGTAGAAAATCCGGGATAAAACCTATGGATAAAAATTACACAGACCAAGAAAGGATTTGACCTGTTTTCTGGTTGTTGGTTTTGGGAATTTCTTGACTGCCTCAATTTTCTCTGAATGCACTTTAATTCCATGCTCATTTATGATGTGGCCTAGGAAGGTGATTTCTTTAACTGCCAATTGGCTTTTCTCGAGGTTGATTGTGATATTTTCTTTGGAGCACTCTTGGAAAAACCGAGTCAAGTACGTCATGTGTTCGGTGAGATCTGCGGATGCGATAACAATATCATCCACATAACAAACCATGTGCTTCTGCATATCTTCAGAGAATATTGTTTTTAAGCACCGCATTAGCCCTGCTCCACTATTGATGAGTCCAAAAGGGACTCTTTTAAAGACATGGGTTTGCCCTTGGTACCTGAACACAGTGTATTTCCTGTCCCATGGATCCAAAACCATCTACCAGTAACTGGCTGTGAGGTCCAAAGTGGAGAAAAAGGTTTTCCCTGCAAGTTGGACAAAAATGTCTTCGATGGGACATGGGACATCCTTTCAGGGATTGTCATACTATTAAGCTGGCAGGTGTCAAGGCACAGTCATAGGGTTCCATTTTTTTCTAACTACTACCAGCAGGTTGTTGTATGGTGAGGGGCTCCTTTCGATTATGTCCCATTCCATCATCTGGCAAATTTGTTGCTCGACCTCCTCCCGATATTGGAATGGGATAGGGTAGGTCTTGGATTGGGTGTATGACTCTTCTTTTACTTGTATGTGGTGGGTATATCCATGTATTTTCCCTGGGGTGTTGGAAAAGACTTTGATGTGGTTTTCCAGTATTGTCCTCCGTGTTCGCTGATCTTCTGGTTCTATCAATGCTGATTCCCTAACCTTGGTATTGATAATCCCTGGATCCACAGGTTGGATGAAGCAACTAATTGTCTCGGTCTTTGGTGATTCTGCTGCTTCAAATTTCAGGGGTTCATTTCCTAAGTGGCATATCTTTCCTGAATAATCAATGACCCCATTGTGCTGAGTCAGAAAATCGGACCCCAATATTACATCATATAGTATCCCCGGGACTACTAAGAAGGTATGGCCGAATCGTTCCTCAGAAAATTTGATTTGTAGCCAGATTTGGTAATTTTCGCTCATGGTTTTCTTTCCATTTGCTAGAACCAAATGAATAGGATGCATTGGTAGCTGCATACATGCTCCTTTATCTTCCTGCAACTGCTGAATCCATGATTTTGATGCCAGCGATATCTGCCTCCCAGTGTCCAATAAGGCATATGTAACATGACCCTTCACATCCATTTTTAGGGTGGGAAATACGCAGGACTCCCTTGTTTTCACAGACTCCTCTCCTTCATGTATGATCATTGTATGGGGATCCTGATGCTGGCTTGATGCATATCTATTTTTTTCATATTGCTCATATTGTCTACTTGATCCACTTTATCGTTGACTCCCCCTGCCTTCTTGATTGGTCACAGATGATCATATCCATAGTCTATGGAGGTCAAGAATTGGATCATCCCCTCAACATCAGTGAGTCTGCTAACTATTATCATGCTTTGCAGCCATGGTGGCATGTTAGATCAGATAATCTTGATAATGTATGAATCTGAATATGGGAATGCTGTAAGTGTCCACATCTGAGCCACTTGATGGAGGAAAAATTGTGTATATGTGTCCCCATTTTCCGAATATTTTTCAGCGTTTATGTTTTGAAGTGTCCTTTCCTGCCTCTCCTCGCTCCAATAGTGTTTTAACAGGGCTTTCTTATATTCCCGGAAAGAGCTTGGTCTTTTTGTTAGAGAATGCCACCAGTACCTGGAGGTCTGCTTTAGATGCTGGCTTGCTATTATTATCTGGCTCTCATGGTCTAGTGGATAGAAAGTGAAAAACTCTTTCAGGTTGTTAATGTGCCCCATCAGATTTTCTTCCACTTCTCCCTGAAAGGTTTTTACTTGCACTAATTGTGCAAGGTTCGATACTTCGAGGTTATCTGCGCTATGGTAATTCATTATGTTATACATATATTTCTGACTCTGAATTACAATCCAGAAAAAAAATACTACGATAGTTGGTCCTATGATTTTTTTATCCTATGGAATGATACACCTCCTCCCCCCCCATTCTACACTCTTCCCTTGCTCTACTCTCCCACTCCCATACTTAATCTATATTTATTTAAATAACAATTGCTATACTACCCTTTATTTCTTAATATTAATTATTTCTAGATCTAGTTTTTACTGTGAAACATATATATCTATACTGATTATTTACTATTTAGCTCTTTAATGCAAAATATATAAAAAATTATTATAACTTCTACCTGGCCTTCTTTGTCTTCTTTCGTGGTCTGTTTTTGGAGTTGTTCTTCAGCATCTGAAACATCTTAACAAAATGATTGATTAATGATGGCATTGATACACTTGATACACATATTTTGGAAAAAAAAACCTCTATATAACTTTTATTATGAATCATTGCTTTTAAACTCTTTATTCTAAATAACTCGATCACCTATTGGCAAATTTATAGTGGAATTGCTACCAGGCGCCATCCAAAGGGATAGGGCTATATGTTCTGACCAGATGATCCGCTATTATTGGGTTGTATACTTTTCTAAGATCTATACTTAAATAGTTATACATTTACAGCTTTAACAGAAAAAACATTATTATGGCTTTTGGACATATTTATATAAGAGAATGAAAGTATAACAAAAACTGTCACTATTTTATTTCTTTCATTGACTTATGACCATTATATACACATGAATATTATTAAAAACAATTCAAAAAAAAATCTGCACATTTGCAATTATTAGAATCTTTATTTTATTATTTTTAACAGTGAAAGCATTTTAAAAGCTGTCACTTATTTAACTCTCAGACTTGGACATATTATAAATTTAAAAATACTTATTTAACAGATGTATTAACAAGGAAAAATTTTTTTATATTTAACGTCGTTATTTAAAACATTTAGGAAAAATCATTATATATTTTTATTATTTAGCGCATACACTACTTTACTATCTTTTTATCTTTGAATGCGAAAGCCCCTTAAAAGCTGTCACTAATTTAATTCTCTCAGACTTGGAACTATTATTATTTGAAACATTTATAAAAGAAATTATATAGAACATTATTATTTAAAGCATTTATGAAAAAAAGTTATTATATTATTATTATTTAGCGCGTACTTCAAAACTTGGGCATATTATATTTATTTATAACATATTTATTAAAACGAAAAAACTTATTATATATCTCAATATTATTATTCTATATCATACACACTTTTTTTTCATCTTTTATTTTAAATGTGAAAAACCCCTTAAAAGCTATCACTATTTTATTACATTGTAAACTCGAAAATACTTTGTTATTTAAAATCATTTGTGGAAACTTTTATATATATAAACACTACTATTTAGAACACATACTTCATTTTTATTATAAATGTGGAGGCCCCTTAAAAGCTACCCCTATTTTATTTACGGGCATCCTGCATGTAATTTCACATCCATGACCAAGAAAAAACATTATACAACATCTTATTCACTTCTTTGAAAAAAAAACACATTTTATTTTATAAAAATGAGAGCCCCTTAAAAGCTATCACTATTTTTATTTCACTGGAATCTTACATGTATACGAAAACTATAACCATTATTTGGGAAGACGCTTCTTTATCTTTAATTAATGTGAAAGCAAAAGCCCCTTAAAAGCTGTTACTTCTCTTTACTTCTTTTTTAAAAAACTCGCGAGAATTATACATGTAATAAACATTTATGGACAAGGAATAAAACATTATATAACACTATCATTATTCAAATCATATATGTGAAAGAAAACAAAACAAAACTGCCACTATTTTATTTTATAGGTTCGTGAAAATGAAAAAAAAACTTTTAAAACTCTTGTGGGAAAAAAAATACTGAGTATATAACATACTATTTACTTGAAACATATATATATATATATGTATACTGAGAGAAAATTATTTATATTTATATTAACAATGACTCGCAGGGAGTGTGTACCAATATTCAAAAAAATTTTAAGCTGGGTGTCCGAAAAAAAATTTCAAAAAAAAATTTTCAAAAAAAATTTTTTTTTTTTTTAAAACATGTGTTATATCTATCACCATCTACTACTATCTCAGGTATATGGGTGTTTGTATTCGAAGCCCTATGTTGATGCGCGAAACCCGGAGAAAAGAAAAAAAAATCTGTGCCGGTCGGATTTGTATGTTCACGTAACAAGACCTAGCATCTAGGCAAAAGTACCTCGAATACAATCGTGCGCAAGATACACAGGTCAGGAACACTCATGAACTCTGCCCTATTTGCCTATTTCCCAGATCTATAACATTATAAACAACAATCCTGATGACATCGACTTAATTTACTTCTCACCGCCGGCATCGGTCATCGGAGACACAAAAAGACTCTAGGCTAAACTTATATGATAGAATAACTTAATAACTAGCTCTATTTTATGAACAATGAGGGCTCGTGACCTAGCATATTAATTATGTGTTGAGCGGAGATCATTTAGTCATATTTGAGCTTAAGTAATAACTTAATATTTTAACTTAACTAAAAAAAAGCAATGGTTCGAGTTTGATATATATATTTTTAAGATTTATTAGTAACAAAATTATGTCAGGTTATTTACCTGACATGAGCCTCGTAAGTATTATTTATATGTGTTTGATTTATATTTAACAATAACATAAGATTTGCGGCTATGCCAACAATATATATATATATATATGTGATTTAATGAATTAGCGCTATTAGAATACATTACTGGAATACTATTACACCCCCAGAGACGAAAAGAGCATTTACTTGATTTAAACAATAATTTTATAAGCAGATATTACATTTGGTTACATTCAATATTATTATTAATTGTAGTTATAGATAATTAATGCACGGGATGGATAATGAATAATTATATAAACGATACTAAATCTATCACATTAATACATATATTAAACTAATGGAAATATGTCTATTTAAAGAAATCATCTCATTACGGCTTATGACTATTTCTGGGTGACTAATAAGACACTGAAAGGCAGTGCATGCATGGCGGCTGATTGGGTTGGTCCAATTATGGATCCTGGAGTGTGTTTCATGAAATTTAAGAACAAAGTTGACTGATTTCCACTGCAATGTAGGCAGGGTTGGTATTGAGACAAATGACGGTCGGCTATGTCATTATCAGGATGGATTTTCCAGAGCGATCCCCATATAAAGCATGCACATAAGACCAAGGATGTCCCCAGGGTGGTTTACAGTCTGGTTTAAGGACATTGAGAACGATGATGGGGCTCGACTGCACGAATGGCTCCATGTGAGAAAGCAGCACGAACATATATATAACGAAATGGCCTTTACGCACATAATGCTTAATAATATAATATAACTCTAAGGGTTAAAGATTCTCTAAACATATTTATTGCCCATAAATTATGAAATATTAGACGTAATGATAAGGCTTCATTAAGCAAACATGGATAATAATTATACTTAAATATAAAACTAAGATCTTAAGATCTCCCTCCCCCTTACATTGTGTTACTTAATATTATTCATTACTTCCCACACATTTAATAAATCTCAATTTTGATTACTAAATGCCCTTGTGAAAATATATAAATTATTACAAAATAAGTGGGTGGTGGTAATAGCTAAGATGGGTTTTACATATATAATATAACTTAAGAATAAAAGATAGCGCATTATTTAGGAAGGAAAATGTAAAAAAAAACAGATGTCAATCTATTTTTCTACAGTAAACATAAAAATATAATTAGTTTATTTATCTAAAATTGCGAGCACCTGGGCAAGTCGAATAAGACTTGTTTGATCAAATTATAAATTATTTACCCGGTAAATGATGGGTGGGGAAACGAAAATGAATTATATGCTTGCGATTTTAAAATACTATTGGCATTTATTTTAAAATATAAATACATAAATCTTAATGAAAATTATTTGCCACTTGGAAATAAAAGAAAAGGAAAAACATTTTATAGGAAGCTTAATATAGATTAGTTATATAGAGTTATACAAATACATATTTTGAAGACATTTAAAATAGGTGATTAAAATATAAATATTACAGAGAAGGCAGGATTTAAGAATTGCAAGCGGTCAAAGTTCTTTACCTTGCATATTTAGAAGAGCAATTTCACTAGGAGTCAGTCCATCAGTATTGTTTCACTAGATCTAGGGTAGCATTATTATTTGAAAATTAGCATTTCATGTTAACTGGAAAAATACATAAAGTTCATTGGTATGGGATGCAGAGCTTCGTTCATGGGAACACCATATTAGAACGGAGGGAATGAAATTTCTCCTACTCACGACACATTGAGTGAGAATCAAAACTGGCATAGAATATGTATAGCAACATAGTTATTTAATGATCTCCTCCCTTTGTGGATTCAAATCCAGCAGTATATATACTTTTATTTTAAAGCTGTAACTTAGCAACTACTGCTGGACCTGAGGCGGTTTAAGCACTTAAATTTCATTTGGAATAGTTTGACCGGATACTCTTATCTAGTAAGATGTTAGAAACAATGCAAGTTTGTTATCAGTTTCTCAAACGATTGTTTTAAAATAAATCTTATGATTTTAAAACAAGCTAGCATGGACAATTTCCACTAATGGGTTTATTTTATTATTACCAATTCGTAATCTTTTACTTTAATCTAAGGGGTCTTCCGGGTAATTGTTTTTCGAGTGACTTCTTAACAAGATTGCATCATTTCTGGCTACAAAATTATATATGAAAAAATAATAAGTTTCATATATAATACCTTATATATATATATAATATAACTATTAATTTATTCGCAATCTCCTACACTGAAATATATAGATATTTATTATTTACGCCCGTATATACATAAGAATATTATTAAATAAAATATTTTTAAATTAAAATACATACGTGTTAATGTGATTTACGTTATAATACTAACCAAAAGAAATATATATATTATTAGCTATGTATATACGTGCGTAAAGGCAGGTTTGAATACAGTTAGGTGGTAGGAGATTGGATGTGGGCTGTGAAGCAGGATCTGAGCATCAGATCATCTGCTTCAATATATATATATATATACTTTTAATTTAATAACATAATCCTTTTTTTTTTAGATTAAAACTTTTAAAATTTATCTTAAATTTAACACAATTACATTAAGATCTCAACCAATATATTCTTGTATAGACATATGTATACTTAATGCTATTTCTATTTAATTTGAATTTATACATAATTTAATTAAAGACTCTTGAATCTCTTATTTTTAAATAAGAGTTCTATTGACATGTTATTTTTGCTACAAAAACATCAATTTTTCACATTTCTTAATCTACCCATAGAATCCTAATTAAATATTCTTTCTTTCTGACTTACAGAGCATTTCAATCTATTTATGTATTAAATTTCATTAAAAAAAATTTTTTTTTCATATATAATTTTGATGTCTTCAATAACTATATCTTTTGAAACAAGTTGCATTTTTATCACCACAAACTATTAATAACACATTATTTATATAACTATTACTTAGTTTTGGGTTTTAAATGATATTTATATCATTATGTATTCTTTCATAACTTTTAGAAAAATAAATTCTCATTTTCCTGTCAATTATTTATTTAAACTCATTTATCTTTTTTATTTTTATTGCAGAATGTTTAACTTTTCTTGACTAATTCTAATAATAAATTCTTAATATTTTCTACTTAATTCATGTTTTTAATATGCTCTTTTTAAAGTTAAATTTTATCAACGAATAAGTAAAAAAATACAAATATAAAATGAACCTATAGCCTTGACTTTAGTTCATGAAACAAAACAACCACATTGTACATAGGTAAAAAAAAAACAACAGTATACAAAGACCTCCATAACAATCTCTCATAGAGAAAAAGTAAAAGCTTTTCAATTTACAGACAGTGAAGATTTGAATGGTTTTCCTTTTTTATTTCAATCTCTAGCTAAGAAAATCTGGTCAATAAAATTAATTAGCTGAGTTGGCAATAAAAGTCATAAGTCTTTTAAAAAGAATTTCATTAACTTGAATTCAAACATCAGTTTAGAGTTATAGTGGGTGGATCTGCTATCTCTGCATCATGAGGCTCTTATGAATCTAGGGTAATGGCTCTTAACATCATCAACCCCAATTAATACATCAAATTTAAATATACAATGAATATAATGAGTGTGGGAGATCCTCAAGAAATAAACTAACTATAAGTTCACCAACATTACAGAGAAGAAAAATAATCATTCATTCTTATAAATATCAATAATAAAAAAATCAGTAGTCAATCTTGGTGATTGGATTTGAAATAGGTTCACTATAAACAGGCTTACTATCTAGCCATTGCCAAACTTAGAGCAGATACACATCATATTTAACTAGATGCACAAACTTAAGTGCTAATCTACCAGAATACAACAATAATAAAATTAATTCTCTGGCCTCTTAGTACTATTAATGTAATGGCCAACTATAAATTTAATTTTTAATAATAAAAACTGTAAATAAAATGTAGTGGACAGACTTTAAAGGTGATACCTTTGCACCAACAAGAATCATTATCATCTGGATGGCCATAACACCAAACATAAACCTAATCCATATAACTGACTGTTAGACATGAATCCATCTCAGGGAGCAAGAGCTCTATAATTATTACTGTGAGCAAGAAATAATAATATATTTTAAACCTATTTTAAGATTGAATAAATTCACTGGAATAATAATGAAATATAAATTTATTAATTAGAAACAATAACAATAAAATGAAATTAAGTCTGGTAAGTACACTGTAAATATAAATTCAGCTTTCTGGTTTTAATTAAAATAATACAAAAAAAATGCTATTACATGGTTACAAAAGTATAAGCTATCACATTGCAATTTATAGATATTTCTGTATGTTTACATAACTATACCTATGCATAAGTACACAATCATGCTATATAATAATATACAATTAACATATTTGCCGTAACATAAACTAATAATAAAAAAAGTCAGTTCATTTTAATAATAAGTAAATAATGACTGATTTAAACATATATAAATGGGCATCCATTCAAATTTGGGAACACACTGGCATCTATATCCTATTATATTTTTACAAGAAAATTAACATAAAATGCACACATATGTGTGTGTATATATATATATAAAAGGAAATTGCCTTGACAACAGTCAGAAATTGTTATTCATATTGGGATTGTCTAAGTGTTGTCTGGTTTTTAATGATTATATATATATATATATATATATCAGTGATGAAGCATGACTTTTTTAGGAACAGAAACACACTTCTTTTTTTTATAATGTTTTTATTTCACTTGCCTAATAGCATCTATATATATATATTACACACATCTAGAAAAATCTGAAGCACTCTTATCAGTAAATCAGAAAATATATTATCAATATATTTTTATCTTCCAAATCCTTTTAACATTCTTAAAAGTTTTAACTGTAAATTAGATCTTAGCATTGTTTGAATTTTTTATAATCAACAAGAATGTGAGAATGAGTTAGACAAGTTTATTTTCAATCCCATACTTATAAAAACAATTCGACTGTTGATAAAAAAAATTGAGAGTCAACAGTAATTCCATTAAAAAAATAATGAATTTGAATTGCTCATTCTAATCAGATTGTGATTAGTAAATTTAGATAATACATTATCAATATATTTTTATCTTCCGAATCCTTTTAACATTCTTAAAAGTTTTAACTGTAAATTAGATCTTAGTTATTGTTTGAATTTCTTATAATCAATGAGAATGTGAAAATAAGTTAGTCGAGTTCATTCCCAATCCCACATATATAAAAACAATTCGACTATTGGTAAAAAAAAATTGGAAGTGAATTTTTTAAATTGAATTTTAATTAAAGCTTTTGAAAGTTTTAGTGATTTTTTCTATGGAAGCACTCATTCCATTCAATACATGGATGCTTCATTCCTGATTGATATATATATATATAGAACAAATTTTAACTACATCAAGCTTACCAGTCCTTTATTTTTAATTGTAAGTAAAAAGTTTTTTTTTCCTTTAAAAAAAACATCTTAGAAGTTCTTTTAAAATTCGGGCTTTTGTTGCTTCATATAATAAAAACTAGAATCAATTGTCTGATATTAGAGATATTATTTAAGCAAAATTTATGTACTTTTAAAGTTGTAAATTAGAGATTTTAACTGCAAAGTTAAGAATTTAAAATAATGTCATTTTATTTTCCATCTGACATCTGTATGTACCATATATCTGTGCTTCTCTGCATGTAGATAAAACAGCATATGTATAAAATCATATGGTAATCCTTCAGCAAGCCAAACTAGCATTGGAATCTCCTGGTAAGCTTATCCACTATAATCATGCCTATAATAGTGTAGTATAATGTCCTATTGACATATCCAGAAATGTTATTATAAATCAGGCAACTGCTAGCATTCAGTCAGGCAGGCAAATGCCATCTAGTACACATATGGACTATAAACCACAAAAAAGCAGGACCATTACTTCTATGTGAATTCAAACTCTACCATTGTTACATTAGGAGCAGCTGACTTGTCTTCAGTTATAATTTTGTAATAGTAGTGCTATGTCAAATGATTTTTTTTCATATCCACTTTTTTATAATATATCATGAAATTTGAAAACAATAACTATGTAAATTTTTTATCTTGATCAAAAAAGGTTAAGACTCTTCAATTCACCATAATTAAAACCAAATTTTTATCTAAAAGTTTTCTTAATCCTTTAAACAATATCAGATTGTAGATCATCACAAGCTTTAATTTTTTTTAAAAATCAATGTAATTAAAAATAGATATAGGAATTTTATAATTGCAGGTAATATTTATTGTAACATAAAAGCAAGCTTGTTTTAGCTGTATTTATATATTGGACTATTTCCACCATCTAATATGAGTATTGAATGTCTTTAGAAAAATTTAACTTCATTTAAATATTCCAAATACATGCAACTGTCAATAATAGCACACACACACACACACATTAGTATGTGCACAACATTTCGAGAGGTATTATTCTCCTCTCTTCTTCAGATGTTGCTGGTCTGTTCATTGACAGTACTAGGGAATTGAACCTGTACCCTTAGATTGAATTTTAAGGTTTCTCTAACCAACTGAGCCATCCTACCAAAAATAACAGTCAGTTACCGAAATTTCATATACTTATGTATGGAAGCCACTAATCAACTTTGTTTTTAGGAAAAAGTGGAGAAATCAGAAGGAACTTCATAGATAATTATATAAAATTTCTACTGACTGTTGCCTATAGCAGAATGGCTGTTAGTTAGAATATTATCTTAAAATTCAATACTCAAGAATCTAAAAGTTCAGTTTTGCTTCTCATGCTAGAACTATCCCTGGTCAGGCCAGCAATACCTGAAGAAGAGGTAAGAATAGAAACTGCGTGCATATAGTAACAGTTGAATGTATTTGGAATATTTAAATAAAGTTAAATTTTAAACAGAGCAAAACTCTCCATACAGTATTGCCACCTGTGCTAAACAGAGTAATCAATGGATGCCAGAAGGCTTGTGCATAAAATCCCTGTCTAATGCCTACTCATCCAATATCCCCAGACTAGTTTCTGGCTTGTGGCCTTCGTCAGTGAGGAGCTTTGGATCTGAGAGCACAGGTGGCAATACTGTATGGAGAGTTTTGCTCTGTTTATCAACAATTAATGTGCTAGTATAGGAAATGTGATCATGTGAAAGTTAAATTTTCCTAAAGACATTCAATACTCATATTAGATGATGGAAATAGTCCAATATATAAATACAACTAAAATACCATCATCACAAACCTTCAGGAAAACTTGTTTTAGATTTCAAAATCAGAATAAACATTAAATAGATCTTTTTAAATGTTTGATTTAAAGTAATTTATAATAATTTTGAGTATCAAAATTATTATTTAACCCTTAACTGTTATTTCAGTGTAATATAATAAATATCTACAAAAAATTTTGTTTATGTTTATTTCTACTTTTCATTTCAACTTTATATAGATGCACACACACTATTATGTTGTATGCTATGAGACACATAACTGTCTCAATATATATAATGAAACGGTTGTCTTCAAATCCCTCACCGTTTCACCAACCATCCTAATAACCCACTCGTCTGTGCTAGGTTCAAACCTGTTTAATAAGTCTAAATTAAGATTTGTAAGCTAAAAATTGCAATCACGGCTATATCAACAGCATTATATACGCACATACGAAAGAACGCTATAATTGAATAGTATTGCCAGAGTTATAGCGTATAATTTTATCGCGTAATATTTTTAAACAGTAATAATGTAGCGTCAATTTATTAATTTATTACTTAAATTCGTATGTGGGAATATAATCCACCTATATTGAATATATATATATAGCATAGTGGCGTGATTAAAATATTTATTAAATTTTAAGTTTCATTTTTATTATAAACCAATTTAATGTAAAAACACATTGAAAGGGTGATTGATTGCAAATGCGCTGACAAGTTTCTTTTTAAAAAGAAAAAAGATTTTTTTTCTAAAAATAAAAGTATTTTCGGAGAATTAAAAGTTTAGTAAAGTTTTTGCTGTAAACAATTGTATCAGTATATGACACACATGCCTTAGGTTTCTAAAAAGAAAAGCCAATTTTAAAATAATCTAGCTAATTGATTCTAAATTATTTTGGAGACCTCGCTAATTAAAAATATGTTTACAGCAGGGATTTTACACATAAATTATAAAATCAGAACAAAATTCCTGACTAATTAAAATAAAATCTAATATCGGATTAAACTGATTAAAATTCGATTTAATTAAAATTTGATAATCAGAGAAAAGTTATAACACCTAAAAGGAATGTCAGCATGTTTGAAATCAACCACTAATTTCATAAGCAAATTAAAAATTTTGTAATCTTGATGGAGATAAAATTCCAAGGTGTGTGGGCTGATAAGGCGATCATTTAAAAAGGCCATGTAAAGTGGAGGAGCCATCTTAGATCTTTACTTTTTTGAAACCTTGACAGCTTTGAATCTTTGAAATCTTTACAGCTTGAATGCTACATCTGTGAATTTTTGCCTTCTTTGATCATCTTTAAGCTTTTGAATCCAGCGTGTATCCTGAACCAAAAGCAACCGTGAACATTTTGACATCCAGTTAAGTCAATAATTTTTATATCTGTTCGAGAGAAAATGTCGGGCTAAAACAGAGTGAAGGCGACGGGCCTTTACTTCCATCCAAAAACCATCATCACCAGTATGCCGCCATAACATCTCCACTCTAACCGTGGGAAGAAGATGATGCCGCAAGCCGCCACAAAGACTCCCGTAACTCCAGCTCAAGTACTACAAGATGACCGGTAACCTCACCATTTCTAACTGCAGTTCAATATATTCATTTTTCTTTAAGTCTAGACTTATAAAATTTATTTTAATTCTAAAATCTTGAATTCAAGTAAATTGCTAAATGTAAAATTTTATTCTTAAATTTAATTATATAATTCTGACCTACTTTCTAATGTTTCCTAACTAAATGATTTTAATAATTTTATTTTCAATTTTCTCACTGCAGTTGTGACTATGGTTTCTTTATTTTTTTTTATTTTAAAATATAAATTATATGCTAATGCCTCGAAACAGCGGGCATTCAATATTAATAATAAAGAGAAGAGAGAATGACCCCTCTTCATTTAATAATTATTTATCGTAGCTTAATGCACGCTGTTTCGAAACCCTCTTAAATAACTGTTAAGAATTGGCTATGTGCTGATTATTATTTTGACCTTGATTATTTAATTATTTGTTGGCAATTTTAAAATGGGAATCTTGTTTTAACCCAAAGTAAATTTCAATTTAATTTTCACTAAGCAATATCCAAGCCTTGAATAAGTATATTTGTTATTTATTTCATTTTGTAAAAGCCCTCCAAATATACTTTTTTCCCCTTTTTTTGTTTTTATTAATTAATCGCGTAATCAAATGTGTTATTTGAGAGTGAAACTAGAAAGCAAAGAATATTTAAAAGTACGCCCACGTATAGCATCTGATTATTAAAATGCTATATTAGAGTTGGCGCTAATGATTACACTGATTAGCTATCGTTCTCGTGGCTAAATATTAAATTATTTCAACTCTTTTGCTTGGCGGATGTGATAATTTTATTATACATTTAAACTTTCTCGTTATGTTGCGTTTTTCTTTAAGATGGGACTCGGAACGGCCATCCCTCTTACACTCCTTGGGTCACACACGAATAAGACCTGACGTCAAATTCCAGGCAATAGTGTTAGCTACCCCAACCCTCTTTAGCAGCATGGCGATCGGTTATAGGGCTCCGGTGTTGATCACAAAACCCTAAATATTAATCCATCCGTAGAGCAACATTTATTATAACTGTTTACCAGCGCTATAGCACATTGGTTCTTTTGTTGCCAACTCTTCCTCCCTTAAACTAAGTTTCAGCCATTGTCTGACATATTCAAGAGCTAGTTTCGGTCTCATGCACAATAGTTTGAAATAATAATATTATAGATAAATTTGACTTTAAATGTTTCACATATATGTGAAAACAAGGCTTCGTCTGATTACTTAGCTGAAAACCATGAAATAAGAGGGATTAGCATAATCTGCCCCATAGCTACAATGCAGTGACTGCTCAATAAGATAATAAAGCCAATGATGAACACAATATTTAATTTCATCAAATAGCACAACAAATGTAAAATAATTTTAATTGTAAGGAGAGAAGGTTAAAGCGCTCTCCAAAAATGTTAGATGCTACGCGCATTTTAATTGTAAAATGCAAGAATAATATATATAAAAATCATCAAATTTAATCTGCAAAAATAAACATACAATTTAATAAATTACTCTGCTCTCGATCTTATTTTATTTCAATCCAATTCAAAATTCTTTATATTATATATGTGATTTCCTATGCATTAATTAGTTTTAAAGATATAGGGTTGATAAATTCCATTTTTTTTGTTATGAGTCTCATTGCTTCTTCCTGGCCTATGTCGGCTCGCAGTTGAAATAATATCTATATGTATCTTCAAGGTGGTCATCCGTAGGGTCGTGAGTCTTGGAGCACAGGTGAAGGAGTTGAAGTGCGGTCAGTCTCGAGATCTAACCATCTCCTACTGGTCGGCTTGGTATCTTTGCTTGGACTCTGGATTCTGTTGCGCAAATGTGCTAGCTTGACCGGTACAATATATTGTAGCAGTCAAAAATGTTAACATTCTATTTTTTTCTTATATAAATTCAAACTTAGGAAAGTATATAAATAGATCACTATTTTACCTTTATATTACTATTTGTATCAATAAATACTATATATTTTAAATGAAGAGAGAGAAAATAGCAATAATAATGATAAATATAAGCAGACAAGATCTGAAATATGGCATTTCCAAAATAGTATGATAGTTCTAATATCTATTTCTTAAACCCCAATCTGATGTTGTTTTTTTATTCCAGAAAAAGTAGAACTATTATAAAAGCTATTTGATTCAAAGTACATTTTATTAATTCTGATATTTACTATATATCCAAATTATTTTTTCATTCAGCAGATAAATGTGCAGACACTAATTTATATCCACAATGATGCAATGTAGATATCCTTTCATTTAGCAAATGATTAATTCATAAAACATTACAAGTGAACAGATGCTAGTTTCATACATAATAATGCTATGGAAATTGAACCAATTTTTACCTTGTGTATAAATAATCCATCAAGCTCATAAAATTATATTAGTAGGTTAAGATAATCTTTGTGTAGATTTTTCTGTTATTAGCATTTATATTTAATCTTTAAAAAGTAGGTAATATTCTTTAATAAAAGCAAAGAAATATTCAGATAGTTTTTAAATGCTATGAATTAGTTTTTGTTCTTTCAATTAAATTGTCATCTCTTACAAATTCAATGATAAATTTAAAAAAATCATATGAATAAACTTAGGTCCACTTCTAGTGAAGCCAAAATATGAGAGAGATCATTTTATCTGCTTAGCTCTATTTATAAACTTTTTTCATTGATGTAAGAGAAACCATAGCAAAACTCTGTATTAACTCTTTGGTCAGTCCTAACCAGCGTCTTATAAATAAAAACTCTTATATTGCTGCAAAGTTATAACATCGAAAAACTACTACATAGTAAATCAAAAGATTTCATGCTGTATGTTTATAATTTGAACTCAGTCAATTAAGTGTGATGATATTTAAGATTCACACTCTCAGATATAAGTACTTTGGACTGGCTTGGATATATAGAAAGACAAGTAAAGAAGAGAGTGGGGAACCACTCTTTTCTTGTTAAATTCTCTGTCCCAGTGCTTAAGATCTGATTGGTTACTAATAGTCACAAGTGCTTGAGAAGTTTGCACTCTCTCAATTTAATTTTATTACACAATGATAACAAATAAAAAAATATTTCACAATTATTATATATAACAAACATTTATGTTTTTAAGATATAAATAAGATTCTTTCACTCCAACATCAATTAAACAATTCAGACCACTTTCTCACCATACTACACTGGAAATTTATTTTTAAGCATATCTTTCAAATATAACATTATACAAATAAAATAACAAACATACTTGAGATATTAAATATTTAGATGTATTATTTGTAGTCTACTATTGTGAATGCAGTAATGAAAATATATATAATAAAGAGAATAATAATTTCATCAAGGCTATAAACTTTATTATGTACACATTTATTTTTAAAATGAATAAAGTCAATTCACAATTTTCTTTCCCCAATATTATACGCTGTCATAGCAACATAGTCCAATGCAGCCCAGGTTAATATATTCATCATTAAAATCAAATCAAAAAAAAGTTACGACTAACATTTCGTCACATAGGGAAATTTATTTCAAATTTCAGTAGGTACAATATATATATATATATGTTGAATAGAAAAGATTAACCATTTATTATTATTATATATATATAAACATAAGTAATCAAATAAATAATTCACTATTAAACTCTGAGATTTTCTTTAAATATAACTTTCAATTAAAAATATATGCAGATAATTTAATAAATGAAGATCAATTACTATATAAGATAGTTAAAAAGTTCTCAAATTATTTCAATTGTCTTATCAGTATTACTTTACATGTTAGAAGAGCCCATTCTGATAGATCTTTTGCCTGCAGTCATAACAAACCTCAATAGCCATCCAATTATTGTTAATATGCGTATATTTTGATATCTAGAAGATAAAATAATGAAAGAAAAATCTTTACCAACCGCTCAATTAACAATAAATTCACCCCTTATTTACTATTCTTTGGATGGGCATAGAAGAGGTCTTTGGTCAGTAATCTATTTTAAATTGTGTCGTACATATAAATGCACATAGGCATATATATAAACGTAATTATTTAAATAGTTTAATCATAAGAAAGTTATTTTTTAATAAAATGACTTTTTACAATGTTTGATAACTTTGAAGATAATAAAATCTTATTAAATAGAGAGCATTCACCTATTTTTGTTGAACTGACAGGAATTCACGAAGTGACTTTATTAGAAATAATCAAACGTGATTAGGGGAAAGCATTGACTTTGTACTAACATCCGTCACCCATAACCTAATCAGAACTAATCTCTAAGTAATTAAACTTGTGATATTTGAGTGTAGCATTCATCTTATCTATGTCGAACTTTGATTAACAATTTTATGTAATTGAAAACTTTACTGCCCTGATGAAATATCTTTTGATGGAATTTGGTTCAGTTGAAAGTGCATTCACACACGCAGAGAGGAGTTAAATTTCAAATTATCTTTTTTTTTTTACTTTTTGTTTTCCGATAATAATCTTTATTATAAATAGTTCTCTCTATATAAAAGTATTCATAAGAAGAACTATTTTATATTAAACCATGGAAGCTGCAGATTTCAATTTTCTTTGTTCTTCAGATGCGATTACATAACAACTAACTACCAGTGTAAACATTCCAGACCACCCTCTCCTACCAACATTAGTCAAATAAGCTTAAGCATTTAAACACTTTGCTCTGTTTTATATAAAGCATTGAAAATACCTTAGTTGAATAAAGTAAACAATTTTAATAATATAATTTATTGAGGCTTTGAAGTTGATATTTTTAGTAATGAAACTGTGGGAAGATAGAGCACTCTCAATTTTGTGTAAAGTTTATGTAAGAAAGTTTCTTAAGTCATTTTTAAAATGCTGTACATTAGTGATCAGATAATATTTGCATACACTGGATTTAATTTGATAAAACAAATAGTTTTAAAAGTGTTCAGAAAAACTATCATGTCCAAAGAATGTAATTAGAATATTTGATGTGTGTAGTTTCCAATTTATGGTTGGTCTTCAAAATAAATAGTGCCGAATATTTTACATTCATAATAGATCAAGTGTATCAGAAATGAGATTTAGATTAAATTAAAGTAAAGTGTAATTTAGGTAAGATTTCATAGACAAATGACATGTAATAAATTGAATACTAATTTAAGAACTGAATTTAATCTATATTTGGAAAATTTAGCGTTTTGAGAAATAATATGGCTAACTTAAAACAAATATAAAAACTTTGTTTTGTTTTTGGATGGTTTTATATTGTACACTGGTTAGTGAATGATTCTATCACTAACATATTGATTTATAAAGAACTATTATGACTTTGGGATCATAGTAACTATATTCATAGTCAGTATTGATGGGTTAAATTATTGACTTGGAACATTTGATAAAATTTTTATATATACTACATAAAAAGTTGGTTTTTTTAAAAACAGATGTTAAGTCTACAAAATCAATTAGGACATAGAGAAAGATAAATATTGAGAAATATAGTCACATATATATAGTTTTTTACAATGTTATTGGTTTTATTCATTGATGGTGTCTAGCAGATGTTCAACATAATCATAGCTTTATGTTGAAATTCTTTTTCCTGATTGTTGGGTATAAATGATATGTAATGAGTTTTGTCTTCTATATTATATATAATCATTTTATTTAGTATATGCCTTAACAAGTTCTAAAAATAGCCTTATAAAAATAGCTAGGAATGTAGTGGGCAACCAAAAACAACATACTATATCTGCCATGAATTGTCTAATTATAGATTGAATACATAGATTAGTGAGTGCCAGAAATTCTACAATAATTTTCATGCTAGTTTCTATGCTAGAGAAGGAACTTCAAAAATGGTGGGTGCATTATTTTTAAAAGCATGTGCAAACATTTGACATTTAAAATATGATAGATATGCACTTTAAACAGTTTTATTTCAAATTTTAATTACTGGGGAAATAGAATTAGCATTAAAAAAGAGGTGTAAGAAAACTCATATGAAATTCCTTTTTATGGTCTAAAAGAAGGAGATAATTTCATGTAATTTGTAAAGATATTTAGGTAATTGCAAACAACTATTGTTTTTTTGTTTTGTTAACAACTATTGTTATATTAATATTTAGGGTGGTCATTTATCTTAATAAAAATATCAGAAAAGATCACTTGATAATATCCAAAGCAAATTTGAACTATAATTCAATTACATATTAATTCCCTAATTTGTTTATCATACACGATTCCTTCATGGATCTTCATATCTGCATGAATCTTTTTTGTGGGTGTGACACATTGTTTTGTAAAATGACAAGAAATAAAATAGGATTATAGTTTTTTCTAGTTCTTATAAAAATTTGAGTCAATCTCTTAATAATATGTTTTACTATCAGTACAGAATGATTATACTTGCTTATTTAGCCACTTTTAAAAATTATAAATTAATTTATTAATGCACTAAAAATAAATTGACTTATTAAAAAGAAGTAAATTCTTTAATTTTCAGTGAAAATCACATATGTATGTATAAAATTCACCTAGGACCAGCATATATATATAATTATAATAAAAATAATAAATTTAATGGTAACAAACTATTATAAACAATCCTTAAATCCCCAGATGTACTTCTGTCGATTTACGGATTTAAGGATTGTTTATAATAGTTTGTTACCGTTAAATTTATTATTTTTATTATAATTACAATTTTGTTTTAATTAATGAACATTTAATTTATATTATATATATAACAAAATGTTTACTAAAAGATTTTCTAAATTTGTTAAATTTAAATTAAAATATTGTCAATAAAAATCATGCCACACACCTGGCTATAAAATAGTGCATACATTAAGTTTCTAAATTTATAATTTTGCAATAATATTTTCAAAACAGAAATTTAGTCAATAACAAAATGCGGTGAACCAGCACTATTTTAGCTCCCTTTGGGAATTGAATGGCTTGACTAAGGTAAATTTATTTGACTTAAAATATTAAATAATAGTTGAGTCAATTATACAAATTTAAAATTGAACTTGTAAAAATGGATTCATTCCGCTGTGAATCTAGCTTGTAGGAAAATAATATAGAATTTGAAATTGGTATAAATAGCCTATATTTTGGACACTTTAAGATACTCTATAAGTTTATATGTGTGTTGCTACTCAAATCTATGCCAGTTTTAATTTTATAATCTGTGAGTAGGAGGGCTATGGATTCGCCATTTCTTCCTATGAGGAATGGTCATTTCCAATCTCATCCTACATGTTGCAATGGTGTGTGATCATCATCAATGAGATGGAAAGTTCCAGCCTCAGCCTTCTTCCAAAAGAAGACTTTACCACCAAGCAGCCTATCAAGAAGAGTGCCGCAATACAATGTCTACTTCCAAGTGCCTGACATACAAGTTGCTGAAGATTGGTAATATTTCTTCATAAATCACAGAACTCTTAAATTAATCTTTAAACTGCAAAATTAAATATTAAGCTAGATACTGTAAATCTACCGAATGTTCAATATTATTATTAATTTCTTTTTAAATCAAATCATTTCTAAAATTAAAAGTGTAAAACTTGCCTGAATCTTAATTAATGTAATTCATTACTTAATCTCAATAATTGTATTCAGTTATTATTTTAAATTCTCTATAAACTGTGATCATGCCTATAACTATTGTTTTAATTATTTCATTTTTGTTTACTTAATATATGTTATGATATGCCAATATTTCGAAGCAGTGAATAATTATTTTAATAAACTTTTAAAGGCAAGATCATTATAAGCTCTCCAGCATAATATTTAACAATGATCCTTAGCATAAATAAATCACTGCTTTGAAATCCTATTCTAATAAATAACAACTGATTGCTATGCACTCATTGTTATCATTATGTTATTGACATTATAGTTATTGAGGTTTGCATAACAAGTTGTTAAACTTATTTATTTTATCTATTATATTAAAAGTAAGATAGATGCTAGCTAAGGATGATATTGAAAGTATATTTTTAATTGTTGTTAAGGCCATTAAATATACTTTCTTCTCTCTAACTTAATCACATATTTATATGAATACAGATTCATTATATTAACTAGATTAATAATCTAATTAGCTCTTTTCTAAGCATGATTACTATATGTTAACCTAAGAACTGAATTGAGTTAGTTTTAGCAAATAGAAACTATTTGTTTAGGTGTGTCATTTAGTTAATTCTATAGATACATATTTGTATTACTATGTGTTGCAAGTGTATTTATTAAACACCAAGTGTGCACTAACGTCTTGCCACACCTTTTTGAGATGGGTTCACAGCATCAGGTCACTCCATTCTTCAGTTCAGATGGCTATCTTTTAGAACTGGAACATGAGATCCAGAACCATATTCAAAGCCTAACCAACTTCCCAAACTGATATGCTCCTTATTATAGTAGCAAGCCATCCATTCTTAGGGCACCAAGTATTCAATAATAAAGCCTGTGAAGAATTACTCACTTGCACTGTGACCTTTATTTTAAAATTTTATTAGCACCAAAGTCTCTAGATGCAAGCCTAAAGTAACCAATTCTTCTCCTCATAATTAATATTGCTTCAGCATTAGTCTGAACCTGTAATCTAGGTTACCATGATGAATCTGTATATTGAGTTTATTAAATTGCTCAGCTCTTAATATATTTATAATAATCAGCTTAATGCTATATATAATAATCATCCTGGCTAACATTTTACCTCATAACATTGGCAAAATAAAGAATAATTTGGCATATCAAAATATATTAAGCATGATTTCTTAATCGCAAACAATTGTATAAGTTACCATATTTAGATGAGATCACTGTATTAGATTTGTCTCATCATTACTGTAATGCCTGCATGCATAAGCATGCACATCTTACAATAAATAAATAATGTTCTTTGTTTATTGAATTATTATTTAATCATTTATTTTAATAAACTTATTTAAAATTATAATGTATTTCATGTTATTACTCACAATCCAACTCATCAAAATTCTTATTATTAATATATATAATATGAATTGTTTTAGTTAAGTCATAGCATGTTAAGTTGTTATCTAGCTCTTAATTAAATATAAATTGTTAATTTTCCCAAGTCTCATGTTTCTCCCTTTGCTCAGTCAGCTCGCTGAACAAATTGAGACCGATTGTAACCTCAGACATGTCCTTCATAAGATATTAAATCACAGAGTACTAGCAAATGAATTGAAATTGGTCGGATTCAAGATCTCACCATCTCAGTTTGGTCAGCTTTGGTATATTTTGCCTGAACTCTGGATTTTGTTACATGAATGTACAAATCTGACTGTTATAATAAGTATAAAAGGTAGATTTAGATATTGAGATATAATACAGATTTTTAATGTGCTGCTGCTTTTAATAAGTTAAAAAATAAAATATTTATTTCATCACAGGGAAATAACTACTACAACTAGATTATACACATATCTGTGCTAATTTATTAGATGGAAGTGACATTTGGATCCCCTATTAATGCAATATAAAAGCATAAGAGAAGTTCATTTAAAAATGCTCCATAAAATTTTAAAAATACAATGTCAAGATCATAAAAACAATCAATATGATTCCAATTTCCTGAATATCATCCAATAGAATCCACTATTGTACAATCACACCTTCATTAGATTGGTCATGTAAAATGATTGAAAAATTCAAAAATACGTCTAAGAATGTTTTATGGTGAGCTTGAGCAGTTTTTGTGAGAAAGGTAGATCACATCTATGTTATAAGGATTATCTCAAAGATAATCTAAAGAAGTGAAATATTGATTGTTTTTAATTGGAAATATATAGAAGAAAATAGAATAGGTTGGAGAGCTACAATTAGATATGGTATTGAAAAGTTTTTTACTAAATAAATTAAAAGGCAGCATTGCAAAATATCAAGTAAGTACAAAAATGTGCCAGCATATATGGAAGTATTGGTGTTTCATGGATTGGTTTGTGTAATCATTGCAAAACTCATTTCTAGAATAGTTTTTTTTCTCTTTTTCTCAGAATGACTGTTTACTATTATTGTTGTTATAACAATAATAATGATGATGATGACCGGTTTTTATGTTAATGTCTTTTCCAAAGTTAAAACATTACAAATTATTTTTAAGTTAGTGCATTCTATTTGCTGAAATAACCATAATATACAGTAACTGTCTGCAATCAGTAAATTAGAATCTGCTCACAATAACATTATCACAAGTATTTCTTGTTAGAAAAATCAATAACAACAATATCACCTGATTGTCAACTACATATTCATATGCTTCCAATCATTACTCTTTGACCTACTCTAGAGTCAGTTACTGTAAGTTTAATTAATTGATGGGTACCAGGCGATTAGTGCTATAATATTCCCATCCACCAGTCCAATTTCTGTCTTTTTCCTCCATTACTGAAAACTAGAATTCAAAGATGGAAATAAAGCATTTGTGTGTCTAGCAATTACCTTTACTTCTTTATACTATTTTAGTTAAAGACCTGAAATTTAAAAAAAATCTAGATTTGAATCCATGCTGACTCACTTGGATAGAGACATAAATTTGACCTTAACTCAGTTTTTATATATTGAAGAGATATCAATTTTATCTGGTGTAAGATCATTATAACTATGCAAGTGAATTCATTTGAGTTCAAAACATTAGAACTTTTTTTTAAATTTTAATTTTTTTTTTATATAAAAACTAAAAGTGTTTTATTTTTAAAATATTATACCATATTTATTTTATCCTCATTGATAAAACAAAAAGGATTTTTTTTCCTTTTTTTTATCAAATTTTTTTTTTATTTTTTTTTTTTGAAAATTTTCAAAAAGGGAAAAAGAAAGGCCCTCTTTATAGAAAGAAGATTTAAAATAAAAAATAAAAGTAGTTCTCTATATTCAATATTAACTCATATGTTAGAAATAGTCAATGACATATCAGATTTTATGAGAAAACTATATCATTGTGTATGGAAATAATCTATAAAAAGTTGTGGAATAATCAAAAGATAAAGATAAATAGATTTTGACAAATAATGATTATTTAGACAAAATAAATCGAAGATATGATGTCTCTAATCATAATCTTTTGATGTAGTTGTAAAACATTCATGAAAGTTGATAATCAGAGTGCAGAATAATTAATGCAATGAATTGTGAAAAAAACACACACTTATGGATATTAAAATTTTTATACATAAAGAAGTAATTAACAGAGAGATAAAGATGCTACAAATAATCAGTTGATAGACATATTTACAGAGCCACTGGGCAAAGTAAAGTTTCATTTAATTAACCCATTCCTAATAAATATTTGATAGAACAAATATGTAATTATAATTAATTATAAACCAAAAGCTAAAAAATATTTTAATTTGTAACATGGACTTTGTTTTAATAAGTGATGTAACAGAAAATTAATTGTTTTAAAAACTATTTGATAGTTGTTATTAATAACAACAAACCACGCATGTCTCACATAATATGATAAAACAAGAACAGCTCCCTATTTCAGTATCAACTATAATAAGTTTGAGTAATCAAAGATTACTAGATATTAGTGTATTTAGTCTGAGGATGGGAATTAAGATGCACTAATATTTCGATTATCTCTGAATATTCAAAGGTACTAAAGATGACATTAGAATAGGAAACTACTTTTACATTATTATAAATAATTATTGTAAGAATTAATCATATCTCTACATTTTTGATTATAATTATCAGTTTGCCTCGATTTTTTTGATTAGTGTTATATATTCAGGGAGAAGCATTTTTTAGTTTTTTTAATTAAGGAATTGCTTAAAAAATTTATTCTGATCATGACTGCTTGATATTTTTTTTCCATTTTTTTTTTTTTTAATAATCAAGGCTAAAAAGAGAAATAGTAATAATGAAAATTATATTGTGTGTGTAGATGGGAGAGGGGGCAAGAGATTTTCAACTGTTCAAGTAACTATTTTAAAATATATATATATTTTCGATGGGGCAAAAAATGTTTCATTTTCGTTTCAAAATAAGTTTTGGCCTAATAACAACAATTTGTTCAATGTGATAATAAATTTATAATCAAATCACTCCTCAACGTTTGTTCGAATGCACCGTATAAAGATTTTGATTTAATAATTAATGATCAAAAAACTTAAGTTCTTTATTAGCTATAGATAGAAACAAAATTCTCAGCAACCTTTAGCTTGGATAGTTATCAACTTGAGAATGTGATTCAATGTAAACTACTTTGATAGTTTTATAAGTAGAATGGCGGACTTAGATATTGATGTGCAACATAGGCTCCACTGCCCTGCTTCAGCTTTTAATAAATTGACAGATAGACTATTTTAACACAGAAAACTATTGCAACTAAGCTATATAAAGAGCTTTTACTTTTCTTACTTTATTATATGGAAGAAAAACATGGACACCCTATCAACACAATACAAATATATTAGAAAAGTTTGTTTTAAAATGCTCTAGAAAATTTTTAAAATATAAATGGCAAGATCATAAAATTAATCAATATGGTCTTCAACATGCCCGATGCGATACTAGAGACGACTTTTGTAAAATCACCTCTTTGTTGAATTAAACATGTAAAAGAAATGAATAATGCAAAACTTCCTAAGAGATTGTTTTATAATAACTTTGGGCACAGTGTTCATGGTCAATGTAGACATCATTTACATTATTAGAATTATCTCAGAAATATTCTAAAGAGATGCAATGTTGGGAAGATATGACAGAGAAAAGAATACATTAGAGAGCTACTATTAGACATGATTTAGAAATATTTCAAAAATAAATCTTTTCTGCTGAAATTAAAAAAGATCATCATAAAATATCAAATAAGCAAAAAAATAAATAGGTCACAGTATTCTATATGATAATATATTTGTGTTTCACAGATTGGTTTATATTCTCATTGTGAAACTTATGTCTAGAGCAATTTTTTCCTCTCTCTTTTCTCTCTTTTTCACTCTGTCTTTTCTTGGAGTTGTAATGGACTCATTACAAATATCTGCTATATCTGTATCAATATATAAACTTCCACTGTTCCAATATACAACAATGCCCTATTTAGTGGTGGACCTTTATGTGAGGATTCATCTTAGTGATCATCATCAATTTGTATCCACTATTTTAATTTTCAACCGATTATTTGCTATAATGATAGTAAAAAAATAATATATTTTTTTAAAACAATCATTTAAAAAATGATGGCCATTTTTTAAAATTTACATTATCATACTTTATGTCATCCAAAAGAAAAATTTGTTACATTCATGCTAAAAATGTACAATACAGAGTTTATTCATTATACGCAGTACAGTATTCAATATTATAGGATACAGTATTTTGATTATAAAATTAAAATATGTTTAATGTACAATACTTATTTAATTTTCATCCAGTGTTCTTGCAAGACAATCAATACATTCTTTAATAATATATCCTAAGTAAATTTAATGACTATAAAAGTTTTTAAAAATGTACCTCATTCAGTACAATAAATAATCAAAAGCCTATTTTGACAATATACAACAATCAAATGTAATAATATTATATTTTAAAATGTGTACATTAGCTTGAAAACAGTATATTAACTCACTTTTATGGATTAAAATTGTTATTAAAGATATTTTGCTTACAACAAAAATTACAGTCACTGTAACTATTGTAATTGCTAGTAACTTTGCATTATGCAATTAATAATCAACTTTAAGTGATCAAAATTACTAAATATATGTAAAATATCATTTATTGTACAGTATTTTCTTGATTTTAAATCATGATATTGTAAATTGTTTCAGACATATACAAGCCAAAGCAGACATTATCACAAATATAACAAGATGCAGTGCTGAAAAAAATATACAGATTTCATTCAGCTTAAAACTAAAAATAAATTTTGATCATATATTATACTATTAATAATTCATTTTAAATTATGTTAGCTAAAATATTCAGTTAGTTAATTTTGAATTAAAACTTCTCAGTCAAATTAATATTGCTACATCATAAATCTAAAGTATTTTAGTAAAAAAAAAGGAGAGGGGGAGATGATTTCATGAATTATGCAATTAATAATTGAATCTATATGATCAAAACTTATTAAATCTCAATTAAAAATAATATTTACTTGCCAGATTTTAAATCATAATCTCATAATTTATTTCAGACATATCCAAGACAATGAGAAACTTGAAAAATTATACCAAAAAAAAAAAATTTTCAGTCAGCATAAAAATAAATTTTGTTCATATATTAGTAATAATTAACTTTAAATTGTATATATTGTAACGGTCAGAAAACGTGTGACTCGTAAACATAGTGCAGAATTCGACCACCATACAGAACAGCAGCACCATCGAGTAGTGAAGCCACCCATGGTACTGAGTTCGAACATAGTTTATCGGTTCCACAATACAATCCACGAAACAACGCATCTGATGCGACATTAGTAAATATTTCCTTAGGCACGGTGGTCAGGGAGATGCAAGAGATTCATGATTTTATTCTCGAGTTAGCCAATAATCAAATTAATATTAATTAAATATTCATATTTACATAAACGAGGAAATTATATAGAATGGGTATCGAATAAATGAAACGTAACTGCAGACGTATAGTTTAAAATTATTTATTAATACATTTTAATAAAACAAACATTTACTAATAAGATTTTAGGGATTCAAAGCTTCAGTAGCGGAATTTGCGACATGATTATATTTTAAAGAATACATTTATTTATTTAGACATTATTTTATATTGAGGATTTCAGCAGCGGTATTTCCGATACTGAAATGTTTACAAAAGGAATACATTTATTTGAAGGCGTAATCTAGCTACCTACAATTCTCGAGTGAGTATTTCTAATGCATGCCTGGAGGGATTTATACCTTTGCAATGCAAGAGTCTAAAGTATGGGTTATAAGAGTAATGGCAGACATATATTTATTTAATTAAAATATTTATCTATAACTAAGGGCAAACATTTATTTGAGAGTGAATTACAAAGATAATGCAGAGGCGGAGTGATATGTTTAGAATAATAAAACTAAGTAAAGGAACACGTGGTATGCTTTAGAAAGGCGATATGGAGTGGCAGTATATTGAAACTGCAATGCCGCGAATGGGTTTATAAGAGTATCGGGCTGGTCTCTGCCATCGGCCCGACGAAGTAAGGTGTCACATAAGCATAACCAGGGACAAGCGGTCCGTGTCGCAGTTTTGCCGGCTGGCTGCATGACTTGTCAAGTCCTACGGGAGCACCCATTATGACCGCTTGTGTAGGACGACTGGGGTTAATTTCAACCCTGAAGAATCCGGAAATTTCACGGCGGAATGGGTCATCGCGTCTCTAAAACGTAACACATGTATACTGTATAAACGGTTATGATGAGATTTAAATAGATTTCTGACTTGGCCCTACATTACCAACATTTACTCAAGAACTCTGGCGACTCTCAAAGAAATGGGATTTTCTAGAATTATTCATTAAATTTAATAAATATAATATATATATAAACTGGGAGTTATTACAACTAATATGCCAGCCATTTGCGAAGTAGTAGACCCTGCATTACAATGAATGATGCACTGAATGCATGTCGATTTATATGAAAGTGAAGTTATTAAGGAAAGTAAATATTAATGAAAATTTGACACGCATTCTTTGTTTCAAGCGATCATAGATTTACTTTGAAAATTGAGACAATTATGAGCATGCAATAATTAAATAATAATGATAGATAAACATGTTGATTATAAAAATACGCACCCACGAAAGATAGAGTGAGGTAAGCTAGATTATTAAAGAAATTTACACATTAAATTAATTATTCAATTTTAGTTATACAAATGATAGTTTTTACATTTTATAATTTAGATAAGTATTATGAAGAAGAGCTATAGCATATTATTAGAGTACTCTAGAGTTTGAACACAGACAGGTACCTGTTTTATAAGAAGTTTTCTGATTCCATTAGTTTAGCAGAAAAAAAAGTTCATGAGTGGCAATTCTTTCTTGTATTTAGATATTCATTTAATTTCATGGCAGCAGCAGCTTTCTCATTCATTTCAGGCAGCAGATCTTCATGGTTGAATTTATCACAGGCAATGGAAAGTTCAGCATCCGATAGGCCATCCCGATGGAGAATAATCTAGGTGCTTTACTCGGTCATACCTTGGCAGGAACAAATTATTTTATTATTTTTGGAGACTCTCCGTGATCGAGAGCAAAGCTAAAGTTTTAAGTGAATGTCTCCAGCAAGTCCAAGATGGCCTCTTTCCTTATCTTGATCTTTCACATTTTTGTTAAGATATTTTTAGGTTCTACTTAATCTGCCCTGAGGATAATCAATGCATTTAGTTGGTTTTTAATTAAAGAAAGCTGCCGTTCTATTGTTTACATTTCAAAAACAAAAAGGGAACATAAGATTATTTTAACTTTTAATTAAATATTACATCAGATATTTTTAGAATTATTATTAAATAAAATTTAAACAAAGCAATAAATACAAACTTTATAATCCAAAATAAATGATTAAAATTATACAAAATTATATAACTAAAAGAAATCTAAATTATATTATTTTATCCCTATTTATTGCGTTTAATTTGAGATCGAAATGTGTGCGTGTTTATGCTGAATTCTACATATATTTATACATTTCTAAGATTGCTACACACACAATTCGATACCAAAAAGTTTAAATTTGGGCGGGATAGACCGGTCAGTGAGAGACGACAGAAAAAGGTGAAACTTAAGATTCGAATACGAATCTTACTGTTTCAATATATATTAGCCAAAATATTCAGTTGAGTAATTTTAAATTCAAATCTTTATGAATAATAATTTCAATCCAAATCAAAACCGCTATCACCATAAATATATTTTCAGTAAAGAAAAAAAAAGGAAAGCGGGTAGTGATTTCATGCACTACACTTTTAAAAATAAATTTTGTATAATGAAAGTGCAATATAAATAAATTGAAGAAATGTCATACTTTTAATTTTTATTTACATGGCCTATATTTCTGTCATCACAACATACTGTATTATTTGAAAAACTGCTATGTCATTTCAAGAAAATAGCTACTACATGCAATAAAATGTGACATCTCTTGCCATAAAACAGACCACAGCTAGTGTATTTGTTAGAAAATGCAGTTTATTTAGATCTGCATAGCATATACTATAAAAAAGTCTTAAATATTGAATACAATATGTGACTACAAAATGCATTAGATGCTCATTTTATTTTTTAATATGTCAGAATTTTAATTTTTTATGAAGTTAAAAAATGTATGATTAGGTTTTGGTGAATACAGCTCTATAATTTGTTTATCCTTACACTACTGATAAAGAATAAGTCTTTAACCTCACAGCAGTAATGTTAAGTGAAATATTATCAAACTTTGCTTTTTTAATTCCAAATAATTTCACATAAATAATGTAAGATTATGAATTTAAAAAACAAGAAACTTCAGTATGTTTTTTTTTCAGTGCAAGAATTAACAATTTTGTGGAAGAACATAAAAATTGTCATCTGTAAATATATTCTCTCTTTCATTGTTCTTGGCCCATTTTTCTGTATGTCTGCACAGTGAAACCACACTTTTTTTGTAACAATATTGATTTTTTTTAAAGTTTACAGCTGCATATGTTTTCAAGAGAGATCATATCAGCAACTAATATTATTGAGAACCTCATCATTTCTTCAACATATGGATCAAAGAATCATCACAACTTTTTCAACATCTGATGCAGCATTTTATTGACACTTTGGTTAAAGATGCCATATGAAATTGATGATTACAACATTAAAAAGTTTTTAGAATCACATATGGAAGAATTAAATAATGAGGAATTAATGCAAATGGATGAAGAAAAAAACCCAACAAACCCATAGAGAAAAACCTGTACATCAAAAGATTTAAAAGGCAATGGTAAAATCTTAGAATGAGCAACTGAAGACTCAGGAAACAGGATGATGATGAGTGCTGAATAGATGAATTACAAGAAAGAACAATTTTAAGCTAAGTGTTTTTTATATGGATTTTTAAAAGAAATTACTGTAAACACTAGATTAAATTGTTTGTAAAACAATATTCAAAATTTATGGTATAATTTTTACTCACAGAAACAGGCTAAATTTTTCCTCATAGTAAACCAGTATAATCCTTTGCTTTTAATACAATCTTCTTGCTTTACAATAAGTTTTGGGAGCTAATTGCCTTGCTAAGCAGGTTCAAAATGTACTTTAAGTAATATCTGTTTTAATAAGATACATTTGACACATGTATTTCTACCAATGAAAATTATTTTAATAAATGTATATCATCAACATTACTTACCATTCTGATGACAAGATTACAAAATATTTTAACTATTAAACTATGATCTATTGATGAAATATTTATAAGAATTTTTTTTTTAGCTCAATAGTAGTCTGATAAATGCAGAATATTTATTTCAACAATTTTCAGCTGAAAAAAGCAACTCATTTTGGTCAATCAAATGGAGTTATTATGCTCCATCTACTACTTGGGAAATCAAATATTACATGACTTATAGGACTAATTTTTATTGCTTCCTTAATATTATCAGCCATTTGTAAACTTCTTTTCACTCTATACATTTCCAATACAATCATTAATTTTCTTAATTGAATTAATACATCCTTCTACATTCACACAACAGTTACAAACATAAGTTACCTGCCAAAAAGGCAAGTCTCACCTACCAAAACAGATTACCTTTTTAAAAACTTTATATTTTTTAGTTGTATTTTTTATATTAGACTATTTCCATCATCTAATATGTGTATTGCTATTACTAACAGTTGAATGTATTTGGAATAATTAAATAAAGTTAAATTGTTCTAAAGACATTTAATACACATATTGATGATGGAAATAGTCCAATATAAAAATACAATTAGAACACCAACATCACAAACTTTCAGGAAAACATTTTTATTCTTTACTCTACTTTTTAATTGCACATACTATTCTTCTCCTTAATATTATTAATTGACCTTTTTCTTATTCTATCAGCCTTTTTGTTTTATTCTTTACAGTTTCTTTTAATATAGCAGTCATAATTTTTATTTTTTCATTATAAAGCAAATGTCTGATCTAATTCCTCTTTATAATTTTCACAAACATCTTTTTATTTATGTTTTCAACACTTTTTCTATTTCTAATATTATTCTTGCAACTTATCTTTTTATTTCTAAAATAACTTTATTAAAACAAATAATATATGTTTACAAATGGTACTATAGGCATAATTAATAATTACCTGATAACATCATGGTAAAAAAAGGACAAAACTTAATAAATTAATACATGATATTTTGGTCATCAAGGACTTTATCTAGAAAGCTGAAAAAGTTTCCAAGTTTCCTCATATAGAAATTTTGTAGATAAGATTCTGTCTCTGTCTTTAAGTTTTTTAAGAGTTTGTAGAAAATAAGAATTAATATCTGGAAAAGGCCGAGTAAATTGTTTCTTACATCTGGCCAACCATACAGAGAATGTCAGGAAAATCTACAGTCTGATGGTTGGGATGTTGCCAGAATGCAAGCACTCCTTAATTGAAATAATCTTGTAGAAGTCCACTTTAGAGTTCTGATAGATAAACATTTTAATATTCCCAAGTCCAGTGCAGGAGTAGATGATGTGGTCAAAACTTATCTTTTTAAAGCTGCTTTTAGTTCCTTATCTCTAAAAACACCAATGTTTGTTCTTCTCTTTTATTAATTTTCTAATCTATTCTCTGTAATTGATACTTGCTAAATAAATATTTAAAACAAGCCTTTTAAAAAAAAAATATTGTCAGTGTGCTACAGAATAATCTAATAAGTTCAAAATCAATTTTTTGTTTAATCATTGCAGTTCTCTCACAATTTCTTAATCATTATTTCCTCTATCAGTCATCCAATTCATTAATAATGCTTGCTCTTAACCTTTTCATTGCTTTACTTTTATGCATTTATTTAATCTCAAATCTACAAATTTTATCGATTCTACATAACATATTACGAAATTCATCATCACTGTCCATGATTACAGTCATATGTCTTCAACAAATCTAGTATAAGGAAGTCTTCCACCTCCATTTTCAACATCGTCATTATAAAATATTTGTTTAATAATAATATTAAATAAAATGGAAAATAGAAAATAACTCTACCTTGCCCACCCCCCATCTTTTCTTTAAAAAAAAAAATCACAAATTTTCTAATACATTTCTCTCCTTTAAATCTATATTTTTCTTTTTTATAACATCAAACAAAATAGCCCATTTCATTCAGTGCCTAAAAGAAATATTTTATTGTCCTTCTTTACAGTCTTTATATTTTTCGCAATTGTTTTACTCTCTTCAAACATATATTTAAACTGGCTATTTTTGTCGTAATCGAAACTGTTGTTCATATAAAAACAATCTCTTAGAAAAACTTCTATCAAAACTTTCAGCAATTTCACTTCATAGCTAATTATTCCAAAATCAGCATTACACAATGTTTAAAGTAATATAAGCCTCATCCAGAATCATATCTCTTGAGAGGAAGTTAAACGATCACTCAGCTGAATCATAAATTTCATTACAAATACCAACTAATTCTATCAAACCGTTTCCACTTAAAGTCTTTAATAATTCAATTAGTAACTTGCCAATTTTTTGTGAGGTGCCACTTTTTATTTCAAGCTTTTAACAACTTCATTATTTTTTGGTTCCCTTGGCTCACAATAGTGATCATGGATAAATCTTAATTAACATAACTAAGTAAAATGTTTTTTACCTGTTGATTATAATTCTCACATTTTAGAGAATCAGTAATGAGTTTACTTTCTTCTTTTACAATCTTCAAAAAAAAAAAAAAGGTTCTGCATTTTTTTAAAATTCAATTTTTATTATTTTATTTCTATTTTTGTTTTTCATTTTTTTTATATATATTCTACATTGGTTATGCAGAAATATAAGAGCAATTGATCAAAAGTATATCAGTCGCTACAATTACTTAACAAGTGTACAGGCAATCATGAACTACTCTGTATATAATATAGAACATTTTCTGAATAGGCTGAGTACCGTTTATAAAATTTATAGACGTTAATGTAGCATTAATGAAAACTAATAAAAAATACTGCAAATGAGTTACTTTATTTTTTTATATTTTCTTTACTGAGAAATGCCTTTCCAGATATCACTGAAAGAAAAAAGCTTCTATCTAATGAAGAACCCTTTTAAATTTAAAAGCTATTTATCGTTTGTTTTGTTTAGGTAGCACTCTAATCTAATGAATTATAATTAATTCTTAGAAATGCTCAAAACTAAATAGCATCGTTAATAGAATATAATATCGTACTTATGAGAAGAATGCTATATGTTAATGCTTGACTTTTGACAAAATTCAAACATATATTTGGATAGCAAATTTCTTTTAATTAATTACTATTATATGCTATCAAATCGACTCTCGTCGATCTTATAAATATGTATATAAATTTTATCTCTCATAAAATATTCAACTATAGGAACGTGCGCGGTTGTTTTCTTAGCATAAAGCATATATAATTTTATATCAAGATTTTTTATTATCTATGACAACAATTTTTGGTATCTTATTATATTTAGAAATAGCTATAAAAATTAAAAATTATTAATAAAGATGCAAAGAGTTTTAATATTATTTATAGCATTGACAAGAAGTATTTTCATCGAAGTTTTATCAGTTTTCGAGGCCTTTAACCTTCCACAAACTATTTAACAATATATATCTTTCATTATATTAAATGATTTTTATAGTTTGAATACATGCAATTTTGAATTCATAATTTGCATTTTTATTAGACCTACTGCCCATGATGTGATGACATTCTTTTTATCCGGTGGGGGAGGGAGATGTTTGCGACGGCAAAATGTCGTATTAAAAAAATCAACTTTTTAACAATATGAAAAATATAAATTTGTATACAAAAATAATAAACACATTACGATACTAAATAAAAATAGGTAGTTGTGACTTTTTAATAAAGCATTTCATCGTTGCAAACACTATCCCCCCTCCCCCAATGGAGAAAGATACGGTATTCTGCCATTGCAAACACTCCCCCTTCTCCATTGGAGAAAGGCACGGCATTCAGCCATTGCACCCCCCCCCCCCCCCGATGAAAACAGATACAACTTTCTGCCACTGCAAACGTGAGCAGCATATCTAATACGTAAGTACCAAAAATTATTAATTCTCTATGGATGTCATACTTTTCTGTCTTTTGCTCTACATCGCAAAAATTTAAAGCTATTTAAAATCATCGATCAACTTCTTTTTTCTTTCTAAACTTTATAATTTTTTGCAATACATCTTTCATTAATTCCTCTGTTTCTAAAAATCTTTTATATATATATTTTTATTATTATATTTTTATTTACCATTGTCAAATTCACTCCACTTACAACTTTGATACCATCCACCTCAGATAAATACAATAATAATTATTACTAATCATTTTCTAAAATAGAGATTATCTCTAGCACAGATATAAACTTTAACCCTCAGTTAAAGATTAATATATCTGATTTTTTTAATTTTAAACATAGACACACCGAGTTAGTTATTCACCTTTTCCCCTTTTTTATAGATTTTTTTTTATACATATACATTGTTAATTTTATCTCTCCAACCTATTTTTTCATTCTCCCCCAAATAAGTTACACTATAATCTTTGATATTTCCCCAATATATTTCCACTCCACATAAAACGAAATATTTACCAAACTTTTTTTTAGATTTAACTTTAATGGTCCACAGAATAAATTTCTTTAAAAAAAGATCTTTTTTAACTTTCTGTCCAATGCTTACTTTTAATCCTTCTTCTTCCAACAGTTTATTTCACTTGCAAATATTATCATAAACTTTATTTTGCATAATATTATATTAAGCTCATCCTTGCTATGCCCTATCAGAACCTGCTATGACAAACCCTTCTACCCACGCCTAACTTAGAAGTGTATTAAATATATTAGATAAAGTGAAGATAGATAATATCTCTGCCTTATATATCTTTCTACATAGAATTCTTCTATAAAAAAGCCATATAAAATTTCTTAATAAATGTTTTTTCTCCCACTCTAAACCTTCACTATTTCCGGTATATCCAATAAATAAAGCAATAAATAATAGGTTTCGATTTTTTTTTTAATAATTCATGCAAACAACAATTATAATAATAACATTTATTATTTATGAATTACTATTTTATTCAATTTATTAAGCAGGATAAAAAGAAGCTAACTAAACAAGTTAGCTTTAAAAAATAAAAATAAAACAACTATTTACAACTACATAAGAAGTTTATTGACAGAAGAAAATTAAGAAGATGGCAAATGTTTTTTTTTTTTTTAGTGTGTATTTGTTAACTTAAACATGTTAGTTACAAGACAAGTCAATCATGTCAGAATGATTTATTTAAAATATTTTTCCATAATTAAAAATTTATCACAATTTACAATTTTTGGGTTACCAAAAATGATTGCTAATTTTGAACTGAAGATAGATGTAAAACTTATACCAATCTTCATAATTAACTTCAGTGCATTGTATTTCTTTAGGTCAAATTTAAAGATATAGCAGATTAAACCGCATAATCCTCACACACTTAATCTATCAGTTAATAATACAGAAGCCACAATATATATTGATTGTTGGAAATTTAATGATAGTAGATTTTCTAAAGACAGAAAAGTGAAGACTTCTGAATTGAATAGAATTTCCATATAGATAACTTAAAATCTTCTCTCTATCACACATTAAATTTAAACTTTATGACCAAAACAATTTTACTAGTTAAATTATAAAGTAAAAACCAAATTTAATCTGAGATATATCTGAAGAGAATGTATGAAAGACATTTAAAGTTTAAAGAACAGATAAGGTATAATCATTTGATGATAAATCATAATGATTACATCAAATTCATCAATTAGATCTTATATAAATTTATGATATAACTCAAAAAAATGTTACATTAAAATGGGAAGCACACAAGCATATATATATAATAAATAATCACTGATTAAAATGTGAGTCATTTATAATGTTCATAACATTTTTTAAATATATTTTATAAAAAGTTTTGAACAACCAAAATGTATGAATAGAATCAGTATGTTTAATGATAAGAAATATACCCTGGGAGACTTCATAAGCACTATAATTTGAAACAATGTTAAGCATCAATATTACATAAGTTTGTCCAAGAGCTTTAGTATCTGAAAGACCATTCGTACTAACATTTTACTCTGATTACCTATAAAAATTATATGATTAAAAATAGAAAATTTTGTCTGTAGCTTTTTGATTATTAACTTATTTAATTAAAAAGATATTTTGACTTTACAGAAGTTGATTTTACAAAGATTTAATGAATATTCAGAAAAAATGAAAGAGATATCTTTGAAGTGGCAATTCATTTTAAATTTTCAGAGACAATTTTATAAACCGAATTTAGATCTTTTTTTGTACTGGAATTTTATTTATTTAATATATGAATTTTTTAAATATATTTTTTAAAGGTCTGCTATGATTTTATAGTAATTGTAAATAAATCTATAGATTCTAATTAAGAAATAAATTAGCTCATAACTATAAAGTTCCTCAATTCTTTCATCGCATATTTATATTAGGTAATCATTAATTATTTGGTGTATGATTTGTGTTTGTTACCATTACCCAAAATCAGATATTGATAAATTTCATTTCAGAAAAGCATTGTTTGTTGTTGTTTTTTTTTACAGATGATCTGTAACTTCCATACATTTTTAACTGGTTTAGTCCCTATTTCTTAGATTATAATTCTAAGTTACTTGAACATTTTCTTTGATGAACACCCAGAAAAACAAGTTGATTTAAGGCATGCATTAAAGATTGAAACTATATCTTGAATTAGTGGTAAGTCTTATCTAATGAAAGAATATATAAAATAATGATTAGCCATTACAAATAGTTGAAACTAAATATGCGAATAACATAATAGTTAATGTTATTAAAAAGATTTAGTATAGCATTTTTTCTCCAAACAATGATGCTATTCTAAAAATATTTGTGCACAATCCCAAGAAGTATCAGCCAAATTTCCAAAAAAGTTTTTACTAAAAATATTTTAGATTTAATCAATGAAATAAATAAGTTAGGTTATGGTGAATGATCATATCTAAATTGTTTGAAGTCAAGAAATGTTTTAGTCTATTATTATAAAAGATTTTGTTTAGTTTATGAAATATTTATTTGATGTTAATATAGAAATTTATATATTAGGGATAAATTTTGAATTTGAAACAAGATTTTTAAATTTTTTATATTCTTATTAAAGAATTTAATTACTGATTTCTGAAAAATCACTTATAAATAAAGTAGATGAGATAACTTAATTCAGTACTATTTACCTAGTTGGGCTTGGCCATTTGATGGCATTGTTTATGTGCAAAAACACATAAGAATGCCATTTACATGACCAGATTTATAGCTAATACTAATTCTGTTGTATTAGCCATTGCAGGATGCTTGATGGCATTGCACAGAAACATTACGGCCTGTTTTGTGACACTTTATGCGAATTCGCACAATTCACAGTTGGCTACCATATCGTCTGACGGTGGCTGGATTTCAAGTGGCCACAACTTTTGAAATATCCATAGCAGAATAATTTCATTTCTATTTAAATCATGCAGTCTGACTCATTAAGAATTATCACACTGCCTCCACCCTTCCCTACACAACTTGGAATGTGTAGAACATTGGTAAAGTGTAGGACTGAACACAATTCGGCCAAGCTCATGTGAAAACTCATGTTTTCATGAAAAAATATACAAGACAAATAAAATGGTGCATTGCAGCAAGCAAATTTTCAAAGTGTATGCAGTGGCGTTTACGCAGCTGGACTTACGGCTAATACAACAGTTTCTATTGTATTAACCATTGCAAGCTACTTGATGGCATTGCACAGAAATATTATAGTCTGTTTTATACTTCATGATACTTTATGCGAATTCACACAATTCACAGTTGGCTACTGTATCGTTTCTGAGAGTGGCTGGATTTCAAGTGGGCACAAGTTTTGAAATCTCCATAGCAGAATAATTTTATTTCTACTTAAATCACGCAATCTGACTAAATTTAAAGATGTAGTAGAAAGAAAAAAATTGCTCACAGCACCAGAACATTACATTTGATTGTTTTTGCATAGCAAGAATGCCAGAAAGCAGCCAAACCCATCTAGGTAAATAGTACCCTTAATTCTATGAAAAGCCATTCTGCAATTTTTTTTTTGCTATAATGATTAAAAATCAATTTATTTATTTTATGGATCTAACATTTACTTAAGACAATTAATGTTTATCTGTGATTAAAAATTTTAGAGACTTTATAAGAAGTCTATTTTTTCAACAGAATCATAAACTGAGTTATAGCAATAAAAGAAATATTGGTTGCTAATCAAAGATTGACTCTGGTTATAACAACTTCATCCTAGTTTGAATCTAACTAATTCTATGAGTAGATGGTCCTTTACTATTGGCATAATTCTTATTAGTATTTTTAAGAATATGTACAGAACACATAATAATTATATTAGATGATATGTACATCACTATTAAAAATCATTTTCTAAATGTGATTTGACTTGACTTTCTAATCTTTTTAAAAGATACTATTTGATTCTGGATCTTTCCTCAATTTTAAACAGTCAAGAATAAATATGTATTCATTAACATCTATTTATTTAGTTCGGTTTAGATTATAAGAACATTGTAGTAATCCGTAGTTCTACACTAATGTGCTTTTTTCTGGTTAAGCAAATCTTAAACTTAAAAACTGAATGAGATTGTCAAACTCATTGACAGTAATAATTTTATGCCACTATCCTGACCAAAGGAATTTAGATCTTAAATGTATATTTTGTAAGATTTTCTCTTCATATTATCTAGCAGTGTAATAAACATTTCTTTTTATATATTCTGATAGGTTTTATGCATGTAACTGTAAATTGGCTGAAAATAGCTCATATATGTATGATAAATATTTATTTGAACAATTTATATATTTGTAATCAATTGTTGCTTTTGATGTTGAGCATGAAACTTCAGAAAAGAATTAAGTTAGAAATATCAAAATAAATGATCAAGCATTAATGAATATATCATGTATAGAATTAGTACTGAAAAAATGTTTAGATCCTTAAGTAAATTTAATTAAGATATATTTTGTGCTTGTGTGTGCATTGTGACATAAAATTATATTATTTTTTACAATACTATTGAACAAAGATTAAATATACCCTCAATTAAATTTAATCAACTCATAATTAAAATATGGAGATTGAAATCAATCTTCTAAAATAAATTACTTCATTTTGTACGAATTTTGAACTATTTCTTCCAATTTATGGAAATAAAAGATGAACTCAAGAAACTAATTTGACTTTTTTTTTTTTTTTAAAACAAGATTAAATCTAAAATTTTAAAAATTAAATTTGTCTTAAAATAATTGAAAAGAATTTTTAAGTTCTATAATCTTTTACTAGGGATTAGCAACAGTTCTAATTTAAGCAAATTTACCTAGAAATAATTGAATGTTAAAAATTAAAAACATCGAGACATTTAATGAAAGATTACGTCTATAATTTTTGTTGGCTTCCCTTCAAAATGACAGAAATAAAACTAATAAATTAATCAAAATTGTGAAAACAGATTTATCTTATTTGCTTATTGTTAGATTTTATTTAAAACTATTTCTGCTACTTCTATTTGTACTTGATCACTAATTTTTCATTTTAAAAATGAAAATTTTTAATATGACGTAGACTATACTAGGAACGTCTTTGTAAAATGACATTTATCTTATGACAGACCCAGAACTTTTGCCAAATTGTAACAGGTGTCAGATTCTTAAAATTCGTTAACCGTACGTTTATTATAGAAAGGTTCAACATAAGGTTTCCGGAAGTAAATAATGTTTACAATGAAAATCTTAGTTGGAGGTAAAACATTACAAAAATATTTCTATGATTAAAATGATTTACTATATATATATATAGTGTACGCGTACATCTATATGAAAATAAAAGGATTAATTATATATTTTAAAGTCTTAATATGACAGTAGATAACAATGAATAAATAAAATTTTAAAATTGAAGTAAAATAGATTTAAATAATTCACTGCCGTCAGAAGCAATTTACAATATCTCTCAACAAATATTTTGAGAAAGGGGAAGGGTCATCATCATCACTGTCAACCATAATCGATCCATAGCAGGATGACGATTTTTTCAAAGTTCAGTTCAGTTTCTCTGATTCATAGTATCACTTGTTAACATCATATTTTCTTATTTCATCTATTCATCTCACATGTAGTATCTTTTTAGGTCTTTTATAATCTTTTGGAAACCAATTTAAAACTTTAACTGTTCGTCTATTATAATCTCTTCTAACAATATGTCCAATTCAGTATCATTTCTTTCAGTGATGTTGATAATACTTGTTTGATCTTTTACACACATATTTCTTTTTTGATTTCTTTTTATTTTCATATATTTCTCTTCAAATTTCATTGAGTAGTCTATAGTCTCTGTATAACCCTTTTATTAAGTATCCATGTCTTAGATCCCAAATAAAAACTGGTAGAATATATATATTAAAAATCTTAATTTTCAAGCACATAGTCATATTTCCTTTTAATACTAAGTTATTGGAATCAAAAGTACTCCATATAAGTTTAATTCTTTGAGCAACATTGTCCTTGCATTTCCATCTCTATTAATATTCTGACCAAGACATTTGAAAGTATTAACTTCTTCTAATTTATAATTATCAATCTTTATTTTCTTTATCTGAAAAAAAAATTTTGAACATTATTTAAGTCTTTTTACTATTTATCTTTAGTTCTATTTCTTTACTTTCAGCTAATAACTCTTGCAATATTTCATGAACTTCTGAAGTATTATTTATATATATACAAATCACACATCTTCATATACTTTTACTTTCTTAGTTTTCCATTTTAATCCACATATTTTTTATAGAACTATTATTAAAAGTTTTAAGAATATGTGTGTAAAAATGCGATATTAGGAACCTCTACAAGTCTTAACTACAAGTTTACACTTTGGAATATTCTTGAGGTTGCAGTCTTAGTAAGTATTGCTTGCGTAATCAATGTACATTTAAATAAATTTGTAATTAAAAGTTTTGGAAATATAGAATCACCTTGTTGAATATCCTTCTCAGTGTTAATCTTAATATCACCATGTGATCTAATCATTGTTGTTGCCTTATGATAAATATTCTTCAGAATATACATTAATCTGGATCTATATCTTGATGAAGCAATATACATTAATCTGGGTCTATATCTTGATGAAGCAAAGATCTAATCTCTGTATCTTTTTATAATATCTCTCAATATTTGGACATGATCCACTATACTAAAACCACTTTTAAATTTAACCTTTTAATAGGTTAGAAACCAAAGTTTATTGTAGATGAGTTGTAAATGTCTTGTTAAATATTTTATATAAAACTAATAGGAGACTGATAAGTCTATAATTTCTAATATCTTTTTTATCACTAGTCATAAATGTCAATGTCACTGTTACATTCTTCCAATTATCTGATATACTTTTATTATTTAGACATTTGATATATAGCTTTGCCCATAATTTTTCTATATCTTTAACTACTTCTTTTAAAATATCAATAATAATTCCATCCATTTCCCTGGAGCTTTTCTTCATAGATTTAATTACATGTCTCACCTCTTCACTTAAAATATTTGCTTTTGCAGAAGATGTACTAACTATTAGAAATAGTTTATTTTCTTGTTTTTTTCTTAGTACTTAATTCTTTATAAAACTCTTCCATTTCATGATGTTTTTTCTCTTTTTAATAATAGTTCCATTTTTTTTTTCTTATTGCTTTAACAATTGATTTCCAATATCAAAATACTATTTTACACTTTTGAGACTTTTATTTTCTTCTGTAGTTTTCCTTGCTAATTCACAATTATATTCATTAATTCTTTTTAATACAATTTTCCAAAACTCTAGATATTTAATTTTTCTTAATGGATCATTAGTTTGTTTTATATATTTCTTCTATTTTAAATACATTGTTTCATGATATTTAATAGAATATTCACTGGTAAATTGCTGCTTTTTTATATCAGCAGTGGTTGTGTAGTTCTCAATAGAACATCAATTATCTTTTTACTGATTTTAATTAAGTCTAAATCATCTTGAAAGTTCTAATTAAAATTCATTGGAGCATTTCAGAAAATTAGCAATAATACTGTTTATTTTTAATAATTTTATCTCTTTAGTTGCATTAACATATGTTTATATCTCACTGATCGATGTTCATTTTGTGTTGAATCTATTAAGAACATTACAATCTTGAAATATACATTTTCTGTTAGTTAAAATATATTTTAACTTTTCTGTACCTTCATTTGAATGTTTCCACGTCCATTTTTGTTTTAAAAAAATCAGAATATACAGTTTTTCTTTTTCTGCAAAACTCACAGTGCATTCATCTTTCAAATATTTACCAATACTAGCATTAAAATTTCCTATGACAATTTTAAAATATTATTTAGTCTGATCAAAAACATTTTGTATATTCATATAAAAATTCATTCATAAGGTTGTAAATTTAAATTATAATGGGGCTGGCTACATTATCTGCTATATTTTGTCCTAAGACCCTTTCACATACTATGTTCATCATATACAATACCTCATGTTTTGATAATAAACTTTGATAACAATAGTTTATTGAACTGCAAATATACTGTACTTTTCAACACATACACACACATATATAACGTGGATGCTTATTACGATTATAGTATAAACAAAAAAAAAATTAAATTTAGTTATTAGTAATAAATTGAAAGGGATACATTTTCATATATTTTACTGAGTGTGTGTTCACTCATTCACATTCATTCAAAAAAAATAAGAAAATTTACTGTACCATATCTTTATTTTTTAAATAAATATGAAAAGCAAAATCTGATCGTCTTTTTTCTCAATAATTTTTTACTTCTAACAAAACATAATTTGTTTTTCAGCATGCTTCTCTAATTTTAATATTTTAAAATCCAGATTGACTTTATAAATAATCTTAACTTTTGTAAAACTTTTAATATTATGAATAGAAAACATTTTAGTATATGAAATCAAAAAGGATAATATAGGAAGAAACAATGTATGTATTTTCAAGGATAAACCAATGAAATTTTATTAATAAATATGATCATGCATGAAATTCCGAGACAAAAAAGAGCTGGTCATATTGTAAAACTTATAAATTTTTGTTTTTCTTGTTTATATATATATATTTGTTTATTTACATTTTTTTACACAGTGTATAATTGAATTAATGTATATTGATATAGTGCAATTTACAGCTTGACTGTATCTGCATTGAATAACTAATTTTGCCACTCTATTTGATGTCCATCATTCTCTACAATGTGTTTCTTCCATTTTTTTAAATTTGTAATAAATATTACTTACTTGTACTTCCAATACTTATACCTTTATAGTAAGGTGTATGTTCATTTTTCAAATCAATTGTCTCTTCACATTTTCTTCTAACTTCACAAAAACCAACAATATTCTATTAAATATTAGACAATTCTTTCAATTCATATAATTTTCCTTCACTTGTAAGCAATCTGCAATTAATAATAGTTAAATAAAAGGTTAAAAGTGAATGCTAACTTGAATCCACGATCAAGAAATTTTTTACCATTGTAATATCAGTCAATAACTAAAAAAAGATTCAAAGTAGAATTTATGGGTAAAGAAATTTCTTCATAATGACATCACAATGATCAACATACAAATTACTTGAACAAATCATTTCTAAAGTTTGATTTACCTAAAGAGTAATTTATTTACTGACTGAAAAAAAAAAGCTAATAAGTAAATGTTAGAAACAATTGGAGGAGTAAAAACCGGAGAAATTGTCAAAAATTAGTTACCAAATACATACTGACTGCATGCTTATAAGTTCAATATAAACAGTTTATATGATCTAAAGCAAATTTAAATCATATAATTAAATGTTGACTTAAAATATTAGGGCCATTATATAATTATTTAATCTTATACATACTTGCTTATGAGATAGTGGTCTTCAAGCATTAATGAAAAAGGAACATCTGTTGGACACACATTTTTGCATAGTCTGCAAATATTGCAAAATCTTTTTGCTCATTAGCAAACAACGCCACCAAGGCAATTGCTCAGTGTAAGATGAGTTTTCCAAGATTTATAGATTTCAAAATAATAATTAGTCATTTAAAGCAGTGTTAAAAGCTATAAACAAAACTTTAAAAAAGTTATATAACTATTATTTATGATGTAACTCTAAAATTATCTTGCTACAATCTGTTGTATTAAGATAATGACAAGCAATGGCAAATTATCACTGATGATTATATGTTATCACTTAGTTAGAATATCATATTGCCTAGTTATTAGATCTATCTTTGGGAAGATAACTTCATAACATTCGTAATACATGTATTTTATTAAATTCATCAAAACTTTGCAAAGAATAGATCACAGGGCCATTGATATGTATCAGTAAAAAGAAACCATTACTTCTAAGAAAAGGAAAAGTTAAAAGTTAGTAGTAAAACTCAATACTTAAACAAATGAGATATGGAAAATTTTTCTTATTAATAAGCTATGAGGTAAAAGCAAGGAACTATTGGATTTCATATCAGAAATATATATTTCGCATGTTGATTGAATTCTTAAACATGACGATTTGTCCTAAATTAGATTAAACTATTAATAAAATATTAAACTATGACATGACATCATCTATAAAGCCAAGTTAATTTTAAAAAAGATCAGATTATAAAAGATAAATTTTATTCTGGATTTAAAAAAAAAAAGAAAAAGAATAAGTATTATTAAATTATTACAAGCATTGTAACATCTGAAAAGTTGTTTTTATTAATGTTACAAACATTAAGATATTTTATTATTATTAATTTCTAAAATTAATTTTCACTTCCTTTTCTTAACAAATTAACTATGTATTCATAAATTTTAAGCATCTGTTTTATTTTCTAATAAAAATATTTAAACAATTTAATAACACTATTCTGGTTTTCATCATATTTTGCTGAAAAATTTCTCAAAAATCAATACATTGACTATTTAATTCCACAGCAAATTAAAAATTACAATTTAAATACATACAATAGAATACAGATTTAAAGAAATTGTTATATATACATTATTTGATTTGCTGAAAAGGCAATTCACTGAGTGCAGAAAATCTCATAGCAATGGTCACTGGCTATAAGTAGTAACTCAGCAGTTGATTCCAGTAATATTTTTTTATTCAGTTCCAAAAGCAAGTAATGTAACAAAATCAAAAGTCAATGTTTACAGCCATTGTTTACAATTTTTTTTATTTTAAAAAATTGAAGAGTAGTAATTAATTTATAGAGCGCACAAAGAGCTTATGTAAATAGTCTGAACAGGCACTAACCTGTATTCAATGCGCTTTAAAATCGGCAAAATATGCTTGATTGTTGTGAATTTTAAAGCGCATTGAATACAGATTAGTGCCTGTTCAGACTATTTATATACAAAGTATATTTATGTACTATAAAATAAGTATAGTTTCTACATATATGAGCACAAGCCTTCTTCAAATATATGCAATTTTCTATCCCTTTTTAAAATTATTTTTTCCTTTTTTAAAAGACTAATCCATTGTTGCTACAATATTTTATTTTGACTTACTATTCATCAAATGAGGACAGATCCTACCAAAATTTTTGTTTTTAGATTTTCTTAAAATATAGTTTTAACAATAATAATATTAATAAACAGATCTTTTCTTATTCCTGAAATATTACATTTATTATTCGTTCAAAAGATATGTGTCTTTTATGTAACATAAGATTACTAAATTTTCTACTTTAAGAATAACATTTAATTAGTCAAATAAATTAGGTTCGGTGATTCGACTGTATGAGATTTATATATGCAACAAAGTTTGATTAATCAATCCGTACATACATAAGTATGAAAATAAATTAATAGATAATCACCCACATCAATGTAAAGTGAGAAAACAATAATCATTTCCCTATACAATATTTTGTTCTGGGATTCATTAAGAAATTTGGAGATCTAACATTAGACTCCTCAACATATATCTAGGTGTTTTTTTTTATATATTTAAGATAATAACGTAGTTTTACTTAAGTTTAATTAAATTATTATAAGTAAAGTTAATCCAAAAGATTATATTTATTTTTACTATAAAAGAGAAAATCTAAAAATGATAGGTAAAAGAATAAGATAATTATTAATAGAAAAATAATTAACTTGTTCTAATAACCTGACTTTCCATATATTAAAATTAATATAAAAATGTTTTGATAAACTGATATTTATTAATTATTTAAAAAAAAAACATCAAATTTTTCCAGCAGTGTAAGTAAGATTACTTTGGATGAAATCAAGATCAGAGCCAAAGAAAGAATTAGACAGATCTTAAACAGAAATGTTTCTAAGACTGTAAAAACTGCTAGAAGCTAATGAAAAAAGTTATGAAGACTACAATGAAAAAATCTTAATAACTGCTCAAGTCAATGATGAAAATGACAGTGACACAAGCACAAAATGACTTGCATATTAGGCTAAATTCTCATGAGTCCGGAACATACCAAGATACAGATATGATATTAAAGAATCAGCAAAGTAACAGAATAATTGATCATTAGTTGAATAAGATTTGTTGATCCTATGCAATTAGTATTCGTAAGTTGCTTTCAAGTCTTTACAAATTGTGAACTACTGGTAACATATACATACATAAATTATGTGAATTTACAAACTGTTTGTGCAAGTGAAATCAGTATTTTATTTCTACTTTATCACTACTAATAAAAACATTATAAATTCTTACCTAACATAATTTAATTTCATACAGCACTTTCAAACCTCCCATATTTGAGCAAAAAGCAATAATAATCTACTTTTATTCTGAATTTTAATTTCCAGTTTGAAATGAAGTAGAAAATAATCAGTGTGTTTTTAGTAAATGCCAATAATAAAATGTAATTAACAGCACATACATTTTGTATATAAGATGAAGAAAATTTATAAAATGAGGCTAATAATTTCTGAAAAATATTCTTTTCTTTTTTTTTATTTGTATCTTTCTTCGTTAATATTTTCTGCACAAATTATCCCCCATTTCGAATAGGACATTTGATAATTCTAATGTTACTTAAATCTTAGACCTTCATTTATTATATGCTTTAGTCAATATTTAGAAATACTATAAACAATTGATTATTTATTCTATGATATTTATCTTTCATGGATTACTATACATTTGTAATGATCGTACTTCCTAGTTATTGTAAACATTGGTGATTCTGTAATTATTTTTTCCCTTTGTAATCTCTGCTGCAATTCTATACAAAAATATCTTATACATCATCAAAATAATTATCACAAATCCTTAATTAGTTGGTTTTCATTTTATTTTTGACACACTTTTTGCATATTAATCTTGTTCTTATAGTTTTTCAGTCTTATAATGTATCATTCTTGAAATCTCATAAGAGTTCAAATGAGATTTCCACAAACTCGTTCTTTCAAGAATTATTTATTTCAGATGATTATTATTTTGCACTGCTATTTTAAATTTTTTTAATGGGAAAAATATTAACTGCTTGATTCTCCAGACGCCATATTGAATTTTTAAAAAAACTGATCTGAGACACAATTTTTATAATAACTTCAGTTTTAATAATGTTAGAGCAAAAAAATTTACATTAACAGAAACTAGAAAAACCAAAGGAAAACAATAAGTCTAAGACAAATAGTGACAATAATTTAAAAAATAAGAAAAAAAAAAAGAAATTTCAACATCCAATATAATTATTACTTTATTGTTTGTTCATAATTTCTAATTTATCATTAACGAAGTTTAAATTATATCTTCAGTGATAACTTCTTTGTATTCCTCACAAAATTATCTTTCAAACCATATATAATACTTCTTACCTGATATAATCCATAGCTTCAGAATCTTCTAAACAAGTTACATATGAATTCTTCATTTTTATCTTGCACCCCAAGAGTTACCAAATTTCAAAGATGTTTATAAGAAAAAGATTCATTCTAATAAAAGATACAAAACAAATCATTTCCAGAAGATAGATATGCATTTGTCATCATAGCAATTGACTTCTTGTCTATCTAAAACTAGAAATTGTAGCTGTCTGTATCACTAATAAAATGAGTTTCATCTCATTTTATATTTTTTGTGTACATCAGTGATATTTATATTCTTTATGCACACCAGTGATGCTATCTTGTTATATTTATTGTCCCACAAAGATATAATTTATTTGCATATAGCTCATTTGCTAGCTATATATTTTGTAAATAATATGATTCAAGATATGGCAAAACTACTGACTCCACAGCATGAGTATCAAGGCATAGGCAAGAATCAGAATGATTCTTTGTCTGCATACAATTTTATGTGATATATGTATAACCATGGTGGCTACTACTACACAAACATCATTTGAAATCTCTCTTTTATTGGTTTTAAGTATTTATATTTTCACATGGTACTATGCCCAGTAAATTTTGTGAATACTTTATCAACTGCAACCTTTCTATACATTTGATTATGTTTTTAAAATTTACATAATAAATTATTAATATCAAAGATAAAAAATTACTGTACATATGAATAATTTATATACCTATAATAAAGAGCATAAATGATTTAATATTATATTATTTATAATTTATATATTACACACACACACACCAATATAAACGCAAATTAATAAATTATATTAATAAATTTAAAATATTATTAAAAAAAATCTATTTACGAATCTGTGATTACATTGACATCCCGTTATAGGCCTTGAGAGTGAATGACCTATGTATTTTAAATCCATTTTCACTATATAATCAGATCGTTTACAATTTTCTGCCATTATGGTTTCATGTAAACTAAAAAATTAACCAAAATAGAAAAAAATTAAATCCACCTGTTTAAAAAAAATTCAAATTTCTTCTGATTTCAATCGAAAAGATGGCATTCAAAAGATATTTTTACAGTGAATCAAATATCCATATTTCTGTTGATGTCATGTTTATAGTTTTTACGCAATTTAAAAAAAAAATGAAATTTTAACCAATCAGCTATGACATTCTTCTGACCCACTGTTCTCCAGGTGTTCTGACCCAAGCAGTAGCATCCATTTTATCTTAGTACCTGCTGTTGAGCAAAGAATTATATATGTATAAATATTTGTATATATGTCAATACGACATGATCAGTGAAATTGTCTAATAATTGTATTTAAACAATTGTAATTAAATTATTCAGAAGCAGAAATTCTTTAAAATAAATGTTATGGAAAAAGATAATAAAAAATGACTTCATTGTTTATTGTTTAATGATTATCAGAAGTTTTCTTTTGCTTGCCACTCCTTATATGTTATGCCATGTAAATTTGGAACACCATAAACAAAATCCTTTACATCATTAAAATATACAACTAAATATTATTAAATAAAAATAGCATTTGTTATAGGTTATTGATTTAAGTCAATAGATCACAACATCACACTGGTTTCATAGGCAGGCCTCAGACATCCTTTGCTTATCCGAGACTAAGTTACATGTCCTGACAGATGAGAGAATTATTAAAATAATAGAAAAATATGGCATATTTCACTACTCATATTCTTCCTCAGCAGTTGGTGGAGTGGCCATTATAATAAATAAAAAATCACAGATAGATGCTAATTGCCTAATCGCAATTATCCAGTTCCAAGGATAGTTTATTAACATTATAAATGTGTACCTGTCTAAGAACCCCGAAATAGTTATTAGAGTAATACATACTATAAATTCAGTATTACGAACAAGCCCATTTCCAATCATTTTGATTGGAGATTTCAATCACACCTACAATCAGTTTCAATCAAAATACATCAAATGTATAAATCTCCCAGTAACAAGTGGAAGAAGTTTATTTCCTGAAGATGCCTTCTCTTTTTATACAAAAAAGACGAAGTCTCTCATAGATCTGGTATACTTCTCATCTTCTCTCACTTCGACAATAGAAGCCCACCTCTGACCTACAGTTTCACTGACCATCTGGTGCTAGAAGTCAAGGTACATCATGGAGGAAAGATGCTTCCAATTACAGACTTACCTTGAATAAAAAAGAATGCTGACTAGATACAACATCACAACCCAGCTAATATCAGAGGCCTACATAGCATTTCATCATCTTCAGATACTAACTTTACCTGCAACTGATGCATGGAAGAATTTTGTAAACTTACTTGGAGAATTGATCAATAACTGTACATACAAAACAAAAGGCCTGATAAGAATGATGGGAGAGTTGGACAATATAGCCAGAGAGTTAAAACAATTACCACCAGAAGAACAAAATATACCTAACATATTGTCACTGAAATCTAGATACAAGTTTGTCCAAAGTGCTATTGCTGAATACTTCTCAATCAAAAGAGCTCAACAGTATCTACACCATCAGTACTGCTGGACTAGAGGATACCTTGGACCTTGGTTCAAACAGGAAGTCCAAGGCCCCATGTTCAATAAAAGTACAAGGATTTAACTACTCTAGAGTTTCCAAGCTAGACAAGATTCGGGAATTTTCTTTCAAGAAATTTCTACCCCTGGGTATGTACAATCTGCGTAAAAAAATTGACAAAAGACCCCCCTTCACAAAATTACCAAAACCAGAATCCTGCAGAGACTAGAAGCCTTACCAGATAGGACACATCCTGGCCTGCCTGGAATCCCCAAATTCCTGCTACTTCATTTACAGGAATTCACACTTCCAATAACCAAAAGAATGGTAGATTATATTGCAGAAGACAGCAGAAAAATTAGATATCTGTCCAATAGCCATGGTCCCCCTAATAAAAAATGGGAAGCCCCACATGACTTGGAAAACCTGCATCTTATATCAATGGTACCCCTGATGTCAAAGATCATAGAAGGATTAGTAAAGGAAGATAGGAATTTATCATTGGGCGACTCTCAGCTTATCAATTTGCAAAGAAAGGATGCTCGACTGCCAATGAATTTTTGCCTCATTATATATCAAGTTCACAGGAAAAGAATGTCCCAGCCAGTCGCAGTACAACTGGACTTTGCCAGAGCCTTTGATTGTGCCAGGATAGATGTGCTGCTTAGTGTTCTGGAGGATTTCCAAGTGCCCCCGGCATATCTTCAAATGATTGAAAACCGCCTGCAAAACAGGGAGGTTTGTCTCTCATTGGATGGCAGAGGTTGCCCCAGGATTTAGGCCCAGTGTTTCCATCCCTCAGGGCTCACCACTAAGCACACTTCTCTTTGGAGCCTATGTCAACCCATTACTGTTAAGCATCAAGGTTTCCTTTCCTGGAATTACAATTCCATTGCAGGGAGAAAACATCAGACACATCACCTATATGGAAGATGTGGTGGTGTTCCTCTCATCACAGAGTGAGTTTGCAAGGCTCAAAGAAATCCTAGATCAATTTGCAATGGACACTGGTCTGCGAATTAATGAAGGCAAATCGTCCATGTGGTCGATCCTGACAGGGAAGCAAGTCCCGAGTAGACTGAGAGCGCCCCCTCAGAAATTTCTGGGCTTTCAGTTGTCCGATCCACCATCAGTCATGAGGAATAATTTAGAGATCTCACTACTCAACAAAATTGAAAAAATGGTATTGTCACTATCCAAGATATATTTATCACTGTTGGGTAAAGTCATGTTACTGAACTCAGTAGTTCTTCCCAAAATCATCTACTACCAAGCTGGCTTTGCACCCACAACAATGTTCATAAAAAAAATGGAGATGCTATGCAGAAGACTATGCTGGGGAGGGAAGGTGGCTGTTATTAGTCTAAAACAATTGCAGAAAACAAAACCATTGAATGGTCTGGCACTACACTCTATTAAGATATTTCTAATACAAAGAGCACACAACATAATTACCAAATTACTTCATGACAATCCAAAAATGAAATGCCCAATTCCTTTAATAAAGGTCGAACCAACAGACAGGCCACCTCCAAAACTTAAAAGACTATGGATTCAACAACAAACTACCTTAGTAGTGGAGAGCATTAAAACCTCAAGTACTCTATTTATCTATTTAATGCTAAACTCACATACTGGGAAGTTTGCCATGCAGTTTTTCAGGAGAGAAATAAAGCTGTCTGCTTACTCCCCATACAAATTCCCAGATTTATAGAGCTGACAAAATTTTGGAAGCTAGAACAAAAACATGTGGACTTCTTGTTAAAAAATAAATCTGGGTGCACTACCCACTGCGGCCTTTTTGTGCCACCAGAGAGGATACAATATCAACATGATCTGCCCCTTATGCAATAAAGATGAGGAGACAATGGACCACATTCTTACCCATTGTGAAGCATGGGAGAACTTCTGAAAAATAATTTTAAAAAGAATGGTCAACCCCAAACAGGCCCAAGTAGCACTAAAGCTGGCCCTGAAAAAGGGCATGTTTGGTACAATAAGACTGGCAACTTTTATAAACTTTGCCATCCAGACCATTAGGTGCAATATAACTTTTCAAAAAGAACTGGATCAACTAACAGAAGATTTCTTGCTTAACCTTCTTAAAAATATAAAAGAAAAAGACAAGAGAACATGCCTATCCTGGTTCGCTGACGAAACCTGGGGTCAAGTGAATTTATAACATTGATTGACATTAGTTAGGAAAAACAATTGCCAACAAATTATTTTAAGTTCATCACTGATAGCCACTAGACCACTCCAATGCCAACAAAAAAAGCCAGAATGTAAAGACAGTAAAAAAAACCCCACAGCTATTGTCTAGAAGTATGATTGTAATATGAAACCAGAACAATCACAAGCCAACAAAATAATAAAAACTTTGAAATTGTTGTTATCCACAAATGAGAACACAAATGATAACCTTTAAACATTGTAAACAACTAATTGTTAATAAAGTTTGTTTGAAATGATATAATCTCATAATTTAAAAGTATTATAAAATTGGATATATCAAATCATACTAGTAGATATAAACCATAGGTTCCCAAACTTTTTCAGGCCACTGTCCCCTTTGCAAGACATAAATTTTGTAAAGCCTCCTCCTAAGTATAACAGTTTTCTGCATTCAATCTGTTTGATATAAATAGCAACTAATGATACTGTACCAGATAATGCCTACCCCATAATTCATACGATGCACACAAGATATAATATGAATAAGGCATCAACATAAACTCAATATCAATAATAAAAAAAAATTAAAGTTATTAAATTTAAGTGAGTGAAATCAAACCAAAATCGATTGTATTTCCTGATTTATCCCTATCCAAAACTCTAATACCCTGCTAATTGGTGCCACGAAGTTTTAGGCAGTATATCTTTGAAAGGCTGAACCTAAACCTCATCTTTATATGCCACTTTTGAGAAGAAAAAAACATTTTCATAAAGGAAATACCACTACCAATAAAATGGGGGAGGGGGAAAACCAAATCAGCATGTCAATACATTTTCTATAATCGCATATAGAGATTACAATAATAATAATAAGTTTATGCAAAGTACATTTCTTTTTTCTCAAATAGAACGTGTTAAAAGTAAACAACAACAACAAACAAATAAGTATATATTGTGATGGTAAGAATTGTCCCTCCACGTAACAAATTCTAGAACACTGGCAAAATACACTAAAGCGGATCGAATCTGGATGCTGGGATCCAGAATCGGCCAACATTCAATCCTTTCCCCCCTGCTCAATGATCTAATATCCTATGGATGACATTTCTCAAGTTACACAGACATTCAAATTAACCTTGGTCCAGCAGTCACCCAGATTGGAACAAGAGATTCATATATTAACTAATTTAACACTGATTTGGTCAGTTATACACACATATGACTAAGTGAACTGCTAATATATCAATGATTGATTATGAAATCTAATAGAATGATCCACATATAGATATAAAAATGTATGTGCAAATAAATCTAGAGTTGGATAAAAATGAACTCACAGACAATAAAGATATGAAAACGAGTTATATTTTAAATATTAATTTAATAAATAAAATAAAAGATAGTAAAACTAAAATATACAAAATTATATAGTTGGAACGCGAAAGATTACACATGCAGGCATTACATAACTAATGAGATTAATGTTACATGTTATTTCATCATAAAGTGTTCAATAAAATGCAGTGCGGTATTTAAGTTTATGCCTATATTAATATGCCAAATTTCCAGCTCTTGCGTAGTCTGCTAAATCATATGGAATTTAATAGCCAAAGTTATATAACTAACTTAATAGAACTCCTATGGCATCTATCTATATCAAGTTAAGTTGAGCACATAAGCAGGCTGAGATACTCAGGTTAATATGCTAATCTAGATTAGGATATACACTGATGCTGGATAAGCGTTAGAAAGAGAAAACTGGTTTATTATAGATTTACCTATATACTCTATGGCACATATTTAAATATTAATAAAACTAGAAGGTGCAAATGGGTTATTATTCATGGGCTTCAGCATCAAATGTTTGTTTGCCCTACAATGATAAACTTGCTACAAATAGGAACATTAGTAGTTCAGGGAGTTGGATAAGCATTAATTATGAATAATCTAGATCTTCGTGCTCATTCTAAAAAAGTGTGCTTTACCCAAACTAAGTAGATAAGTGTGACCTCCACCAACAACTCATCAAGAATCATGCAGCAATCAGTTAATTGTACATTGCATACTTATTAAGGACACATCCGCAGCTTATACATATATAAAACAAACACGTAAAATTATCTTAGCGTGCCTTAAAAATAGATAGCATCTATTTGCATATCTATATAACCCAGTTCTCAAGTTAATATTTCAAATATACTATTTAGGGACTAAATTAATTAGTAACCTAGTTTAAGATTATCACCTGCGTTTCTAATATATATAAATCTAAGGAGGACAAAGCATATTTGAGGGGTAATTATGGATAAAACATTAAAAATATGCTTTGAGAATATCTCTATGGCTAGTTTCTATGATGTACGAGTTACATATATAGTTATGATTTATAACTAGAGTTAAGCCAACTACAGTTTTAACTAGAGCACTACTGATTACCATAATATTAATACCCAAATTTAACCAGTAAAATAATAACATGATCTTGAAACAGTGAGTAAAATAATAATTCAATTATTTAATATTTATCATAGCGAAGATTTGAAATTATCTTCGCAGATTGATAAGCTAAAATTATACTTATAAATACTCGCAGTTTCAAGTTATTTGGCATATCAAATTCATATACTATTAAAATGATAAAATTACAGAATAAATTGAATAGATAGAAATAGACTGCAGAAAATTATACATTTAGTTTAAAATAGATTATCATAGTTTTACATTTTAAAAGAGAATTTAATATTACAAGTTTTACAATCAGACAAGATTCAAACATTAGAGCTTAACAGCCTTCTTTTTCAGATTTTAGAAAAGGTGTTTGTAAAGGCAGATTTAATAAATAGCTAGCTTTAAAATAAAGAATTGAAAATCATAGTTTATAAACAGAGCTCTAAGTGAAAATTTACTGGTCAGTTGTCTTCATTGCAGTTCTGGGCACTTGGGATAAGTTGAAACTTTTGGCAATGATTAGACATTAATGGAGATTCTTCTACCATGGCTGCTTTGCTGAGGTATGGCATTGTTTTATTGAACCAAAGTTCTTCCCTCTCTGGCAAAGGGCAATGAGTTATGGCCTACTTTACCCCATCATTTTAAAGGCAAAACAAACATGGATTTGGTTTACAATTCACTTATTAAATATATATATAACTTTTATTGGCCACAAAACTTTAATTATTTATATTTTTCTTAACTCTGGCCACCTGTTTATTTTACAAGCTTGACCGTAGTTGAAAAACCCATTAATTTCTTTAAAAAAAAACATATTTAATTGCTAAAAGTAATTTAGATTGTTTTTCTACCTCCCCTCCTCCTGTAGTTTATTATCACAACTCTATAAAATTCTCAGAATTGTCATTAAAATTTTAGATTTATAAAATCAAGTTCATGCTATTTTAAGACTATTGCATGACTTAATTTAAAAGTTGTTTACAAAAAAAACTAAAAGCTGTTTTTATAATTAGTATAAAACTAATTTTATTACTATATATGTAGAATAACAAATCGAGATTGCATCTATATGCATATGTGATTTCAGTAATATAACCATAAAATTGTAATTTAGATTAAAATATTTCTTAAACTATAAATCTTTTAAAATGAACACATCTGTAATATATACATATTAAATTAGACTTGCCATTCGCATATATATGTGTGATCCCGCATATATAGTAATTTAAGGTTGCTTAAATGGGAACTCTGAAAGGGTTTAAATCTGGCAAAGAGATAGGTGTGGGGGTAAAATATGTGAAACAGGCAGGTGAATGAAACTGACTGTTTCAATATCTACATCTCGGCATACACACAAGCATTCCAGAAATTAATCTGGTAGAAATGTTTAAAGTAGAAAAATCAAATAATAATTTATAGAGAAACTAAATAAAAAAATACAAATAATAAAAAAAATACAATAAAATTTATAATCACATTCATATCAGCTTTTTCAAACAAAATTGTACAAACGCTTTTTGCGAGTGTTAAATAATAAATGAATACCCTTTTATTGCTGCATAAATTCTATATCTTAAAAGGAATCCCTTTTATTGCTGCATAAATTCTATATCTTGTATGGGTCAGAGGGTATTCATTTATTATTTAACACTCGCAAAAAGCGTTTGCACAATTTGGTTTGAAAAAGCCGATATGAATGTGATTACAATTGTATACAGATGCTATAAAAAATAAATGCTGATTTAATAAAATTTATAGTAAAAGACAGAATGATAATAAAAAAAAAAACCCATCTGGCTTTCTTTTGGTTTCTTTCCATTAACCATCTCTGGATTTAATTACTTTTAAGTGCACTATAAAACATGACAAGGTGGAAAGGGCTTCCCTTCTTCACAGCAAAACTTAGGCATTAAGGTGTTCATCATCATCAGCTAGCATCTGTGGTTACATGACAGCAGCATAGGAGTCTGGCTGGTGCACTACCATTGGGAGTTTACTTCATTAGCATTTTAATATTTTTTAGCTTTCTTTAGAAATCTTTATAATAATGATAGCAGCCAATCAAGAGTCGATTATGCAATTCTGGACAGACTATAATTTGAAGCTAGGCTCAGTTTTGTCTTCTTTCATAAAGTTCTTCACTGCTTTACAACTAGAATATTTCTTAGTTCAGCAAACCCTTAACTGCCCAGCAGACAAAACATAGCAAGGAAAACAATAAATTCAGAAGAGACACCCCACATCACCTGATGAAAATCTTTTATAGCACACCTATAACAATATAAATTGAGTACTCCTCTTTCATTATTACATTCATTATCTCCAATTTCTTGGGTAACTGATCATAACACAATTGATATAGTTTTACACACCTTTTTATCTTTCATTTTCCACTTACACCCTTTTAATTCCTCAAGGAGTTCATTCTCTGTTTTACATATAATTTCTAATTTTAATACAATGGAAATAGCTTTTTCCATTTTTACAAAAGATTCAAAACAACAACAACAAAAAAAACAAATCTGAGATATGACAAATTTTTAGATTCCCTCAGCTGATATTGACCTTAAATTATTTTATTTTTTCAACAAAAAATATAACCTGCATTCCTTTTAACTTGTTGATAGAGAAAAATAAAACCATCAAAAATGTGCAAAACATTTACAATTTTTCTGACTATCCCCCCCCCTTATATATATATTTATAAAATAACCATAGAATCGGCAAAATATCATAAAAATTACAGTTTGAGAGCAAGTTAAAGCCGATGATCGGTGCATCTGGAGAAAACGCTAGACCACCTGAATGCCTCCCAAATACTTCTGAACCCACTATCACCCTCCTAGAAGTCTTCACCGCCCACTGCGTGGTGGTACCATCTACTTTGGGAAACACTTATATAAACACGCATAGGGAGAAAAAAAAGATAAAAACTTAATTATTTCACTAGATATAATTTACTTCAAGTGGATGAATAACATCAACACTTATGTATATATTCCATAAAATCAAAGTAAAGCAAAAACAACAACAATTGAAAATTAATATTTTCAGTTAAATAAAAAACAAAATGATTTGCTAAAACGTGTGAACTTTAAGTATACTAATATCATTTTCAACTCTTTTCTCCTTTATTTAATATTCATAAGTTTAGATGTTTAATATTGGATTATGTATTAAAAAAACAAATGTAAAATAAGACACAAAATCTGAGTTGATAAAACAATTTACCATTGAGTAAATCATTATGGGTTTGAATCTTAACGGGTTCTATATTTATTCTATTCATAATAGATTTAAGAATATTCAATTTGAAATAGTTATTGTTCTTACTAGAATTTAAAAAAAAAACCTCCAGATACTTATAATTTAGTCACTTTATAACTTTTTGATCTTTATTAATGGTTTTTCTCTCTCTCTAAGAAATGATTCATTACAAGTGCGTTTCCACACCTAACCAATTTTTTTTTTTTAACTAACATTATTTATTTGAAATTAATTTCATTTAGAAAAACAGCGACAATTTCTATGTTACCTGATCCTTTACATCTTTAATATAGTTTTGTTTATGTTAATTATATTATTTTGTTGATTGTCAATGATCAAAAAATTTTCCATCATTATAAAATTAAAATTTCTATATAGAGTGGAAATAAGAATTGCAATTTACTAAAAACGGCAACTAATTATTGTTTTTCATCTTTTTAGAATTATCAATCACATTTATTTAATTAAATTAATAAGATGAAAAAGATATAAAAAAAAATCATGTAAAAAATTTCCATTAAATTTTTTTAATCAAACTTATAAAAACATACCGTAAGCTATACGTATACATATATAAGTATAGATTGCTCAAATCCACATCCATAATTTGAACGTTTTATAAATAACACATTTTAAATTGGGTGCTCGATCTTTCTCTTAAAAGTAAGCAATTTGTCTGTATTTTTTTTAAAAAAATATAACCTTCAATGAAATCATTTAATATTAAGTTATAATTGATTTTAGAATGTTATGATTGTTTTTAAATAATCAATCAGCCTTAAGAATTATCCATAAAATACACCAACATAATATTTAAATACATATATAAACTTATAAACAAAATGAGTATATTACTGTCCCCAGACTATGAATTAAAAGCACTCTAAATGTTGGACAAAGGATCAAGAATTGAATAAATCCGATGAGCTCTGATGTTTATAAGCATACCTTTGTCAATACTGTTGATAATTCGGAGTGAAATTAATTTATCAATCCCATGGATGGAATATGGCAGTAGAAAAAATTAAACTCAATTAATTATAAAAGACTGGAAACAACATCTTGCTTTTAACACATTGATCATAATAATTAAATCAGATTAAATATGTAAATTTTAAATTAAACATAGCTCAATGTATATGTAAATAAAGGAATGAATATCATCTTCTAGCCAGGCTATGATCATATTAAAGGCACTCTAAATGTTAAACAAAGATTAAAAAACAGAAATAATCCACCTATTCTTGGGAGCTCTGATGTTATAAGTATACATTTGGCAAAATTGTTGGTAACTCACAATTCATCTGGCTGATAAATTAATTTCACTCTAAATTAGAAACAATGTTGATAAAGGTATGCTTATAAACAACAGAGCTCCCAAGAATAGGTGGATTCATTACATTCTTGATCCTTTATGTTTTAACTCATAACCTGGGGGGGGGGACTTACTTTGTTTATATATAAGGAGATATGCAGAATATATCAAGTTCAAGACTGCAACATAAAGTTTTGTTATATTGAATATTCAAAAAAATTATATATGTGGTTTTCATTATATATTACATTTGTATATAATCAAAAAAGTAAGTTATATATTACCTGACTTGTTTTAAGCTTATATTACAGATATGCAATATAGGGAGCATACCAATAACTCTAACAAGCTTGCATCGATAAGTTCCGCAAGAGAAAGCATTTAAAAATCTCTATCTAGAATAATCCCTTATTAGAACTATTGGTACACTCTCTGTATTACATTTGTATGAATATATACATAAAAGTTCTCATGGTATAATATCACATACATCTACTTTGTCTATAATCTGGGCCAGAAGCATTTTCTGATTCCAATCAGGCTTAGAAATTTTGCACTCTAGTTTATCTAGCTAGCCATTCAAAATTGTTTGATAAATGGATATCAAGCTATTCTTAACTAGTGAGCAAACAAAAATGAACAAAACTATTAAAACCCTCACCATTTTAGTATTTGTCAAAAGTGATAACTATTCTTTTTTTCAATATTTCTCCTAGGAGTTATTATTTTACTATTTACATATATGTATACATAATATAGTGAGAAGATTAGTGAAAAATTCAGGGTAATTAATTATATCTGCAGGAATATAGACTTTTCGTTTTTAATGTTCAAATGAGAGCCATTTTAACATCTTCATATCTTTTTTTCAATAAAAACGTTGAAAAGATTTTCACTGAATATTAACAATCTAAAAGGAGAAATAGCCTATTTTTTTCTTAGTGAAGGAAGTCATATTTCTGCAATTATAATTATCTTCACAAATCACTAACTTTTTCAATTGAATTTAAAAGAAATAGTTAAATACCAGGAAGGGGGAAACTTGATAATGACTACAGGATGTAGTTGAAACATTATAATGGAAAAATAAAATTATAGTAAAATATTGAATAAACAAGTTTTTTTTTAAAAAAAAGGAAGAATGTATATATATTACATATGTACATAATATAAATTTAATATATATTTAATGTTGGATATTCAATATAAAGGAAATTATATATTTGATCAATATTTAGAATATTATTAAAATATTCTTCATGAAGAAAAGTTGTAAGCTTTATGAATAAGTAAAAGAATGCCAACATCTCACTTGTTAAATATTGGCCCATAGTGATTCATTATTTAAATTAAATGATTGATCAAATCACATAAGCATAACATAATCTGGTTCATGTTATTTAAAACATGTATGAATTATATAGCCAAATTATTGTGGAAAAATAATTTTTTTCACTATGGAATAAAACAGGTCTCAAAAGTATTCAAATAATCTCCAAATATGACATGTCCATGCAGTTAATCATTGTATCAAAATAATGCTGCGATACATCTCTAATTTCATCACCAATGATTTTTTTTTTTGCTAAATTTGTTTGTTAACCATAACATTTTCAACAATTATGCATAGTGATATCAATAATGAATCTGATTACCTAACATTTTCAGTAACCTATTGTTTAGTTATGCTTACATCACTGACCTCAGAAAACAACAGCTCCAAGATGATAGACAGTGGACTGTTTAGATTTATTGTTCTTGCAATAATTTACTTTATGGTTTTCCATTAATGGAGTTTCTTTTAATAAACATTGATTCTTGACTGCCAGTGATTTTAGCAATTTTCTGAATACTATTTTTAATGAAATTAGTTATTACCAATGATATCACTAATTATGAAACATTAGATTAATGCTTCAGCTAATCACTTATAATTTAATTCCTTTTAAACCTGAATAGGTCGGACTCTTTTCAATTTTCTAACACATTCCTAAACAAACCTTAGATAATATAATAAAGATTTTGAGAAAAAGCATGAATTCGTGATAAGCAGCAATTCAAATGTCATTCTGTTATAGCTTGAATATTTGCATATATGCAAGAATCAAAGCAAGTACTACTGTATTTTTTTATAAATATTTTCTCCACTATTGTTAGTTTTTGTGAATTCTTAGATGACAAGAAACATCTAGCTAACAGAAAAGAAGCCATTTCGTAGACTGCCTGTGATTGATTTGGAAGTGAAGATAAAAATGATGTACACATAGAATGATCAAAGTTTATCATCAATAACTTATGTTTAGCTATAATCTATTATTATTTTATGCAATAAATATTTGATATTAGGGGGAAAATATATATATAGCATTTATTTAATATTTATTTTTGATTGCAACTTCTATTTTTTTATTGTTGAATAAAATATTAGTGTATTCTAAAAGACATGTTTTCGATTTTTATAGCATTCTATGAAATGATCCACTTACAATTATGAACTGTATATAAATACGATCATATTAAAAAAAACAACACAAGCATGTGAAATTTTTCCATATTTCTGTTTATTGTTCATACTTATTTATTTTGTTACTATTTACATTTTTTAAGTAATTTTCAAAAATATTCTTTCACATTATCTATTTAAATGAAAACTATGTAAAGAATTACTCTATGTAAACAAAATTTCAGAATTTTGAAGACTTTTGCTCAACTTGCACATTTTAAATATCTGTTTTAAAAAAATATCTCATATACTCCATTTTCTTTATTTCAGTTAAACCACCTGATGTTTAATGCAAATTATTTGCATCTATTTATTATTTCTTATATAAACATTTTATTGCTATCTTTTTTTTCTTACAATTATATTTTAAAAATTTTAATAGTAAATTAAATTTTGTTTACGAGTTTCAATTAATAAAAAAATTAAGAGTTAGTCTTTTTTTTTTTTTTTTTGAAAAAAGAACAACATAAGTGAAGATTTTAAAAATCTAAATTTTAATCGATATACTTAATGAAATTTAAACATGTTCTGGGTTTTATGATAATAAAGGCGAGTGGTATTATTCTTAACTCATAAAAATTCGCACCAATTATTTTTTTCATTAATTTATTTCTACTAATGGTAGACATTTCAACTTAAATATACATAAAGCCATATCGATTATGTATAGTGAATTTATTTATGCAAATATTATATTTATACCACATGGGATTTAATGTAATAGTAAATGTATTTTTCTGGTCATTTTTTGGATGAGTATAGTTATATACACCTGAGTCTCATTTTATGTGGATTTATTTAATGCGATTTTGAAGTTATGCAGTTCATGTTTCTTCTTAATATCTTTGTATGTGGTTTCCTTTTATGTGATAAAAATTATTAGATCAGAAGTGAGCTCCGATAATGCACTATTACTTTAAATATTATAAATTTTGCGCACTCACATCATATTTAAAGTAATAGCGTATTATTGGAGTTCGACTTCTCTCTAATAATTTCAATATTTTCAGTGCTTTATAATAGTACTTTAATAGATTTTATGCAATAAAGAAGTTTATAATTCAGTTAAAATCAGGATTTCCCTATTTTATATACACACATTAAATTTTTACAAGATTATAATGTAAATCTGTTCAAACATTATAGATTCCTATATTATGCATGTTTTTTTTTTTGCATTTTAAATCACATTCTATTTTTGCTTTTTAAAAAAAGATTACAATAATCAATTAATCATTTAGTGGCAAGTTTATTTTTAAAAGGTGAATTATAGCGGTGGGTACAATTAAATTTGACAATTAAAATCTGATTTTTAATTATAATTAACAATTTAAAAATTACGTAATGTGATCTGAATTTAATGTGACGAAAAACAATGAAATTTGATTTTTAAACGGAATTGAAAATTAAAGACAAAAATAAGAATTTAATTTTTAATTATTAGTTTTAATTAAATTTTGTCCAACAGTGGTGAGGCAGTGTCTTTTTATTATAAGTCATTTTATTTTAAACTTTTAGTTTACTCTAATGGAGAAGAAAAAATACACAAGAAAATGAATTTCTTTGGAAACAAAAATTTCAATTTTAGATCACTTAGCACAATCGGAAGGATCAACAGTGATTGGAAAACATTTAGTTTAGACGAGTCTACGATAAGAGCAATTAAAAAAATGAAGTTGGCGCTAGTTGTATTTCCTCTTGTGACAAATCTGATGTCTTACTAGTTTACAAACGAACTTACTTATCAAATAGCAATAATTAAAATACTGTACATTATGCATAAAAATATATTGTTTTGAATAGTTTGTCTTGTATCAATTTTGGAATTTTTTATTAGTCATATTTTATTTCCTTATTTATTTTTGTGTGAATTTTAAAGTAATTTTACATTGTTGCTTTGCTTTTATGCGATTTTTGAAAATTACAGTAACCTATCCCCCATTTTTCAAGGTAAATTAAGTCTATTTTTGTGCGATTTTTTTGTGTGCATTTTCTGAGGAACTTATTTACCACATAAAATGAGACCCAGGTGTATATATAAAAGCAGCCTGATAGAATGAATAAAAGATCTCATTTGAGCACTTGAAGATCATGTGATCTTCAATCAAACATAGATTTTTTATATTATAATTATTGATTTTAAAAAATTTCAAGATGATGGAATTTATAATCAAGCAATATAAAATTTACTGTCATCAATAATAGTGAATTTAAACTTTATAAAAAAATTTAAGAAGCCTTTTAAACTTATTTATTAATAGATCAACTCTGATAAATTAAATCAGATTTGTCCCATACTCTCCAGATAAAAATAACTGTAGTCTTATATTAGACAGCTAGATAAAAATATGTACTGCAATCAATCCAAAGTTAATTAAGGAAAATTCCCAGCTGCCTATTAATCCTAAGTCATGGATATAAAAGAGTAATGCAATAACTATTACAGTTAAGACCTTGAAAGAAATTATTATAGTATTTATAGAATGCAATAAAATTTAGCATAAACAATATCTACAATTACTCTTATGTACGAGTTTTAATTTTATTCCATTATCATAAGAAAAGTTGCATGTATCTTATAAAAAACCTTCCCTTATTTCTTTAATATAAATATCCATCTTACTAAAATTACCCAACATTTATTTTCCTTTGACAATAAAATTATTTTTTCAATTTTATATTAATTACTATTACACCATTTTTACAGTATATCTTTTCATTTTTTTTTTGATTGTAAAGAGTTTCAAATGGCTTTTTTTCTCAGCTATCCAAATTATTTTATTATTATACAATAATTTTTACTTTAATATAAAAAAAACAAGACACATTTCTAAATTATTTTTAATATCATAATCGGTAATAAAATATGCATGTTTTCTTGAAAAAGAATATTTTTAATAAATGTGTTTTATAAATAAATCAAGTCACATGTCACAAGCTAATTTAAACAAGCTTGTATTACAAATGTTTTATAAAGAGCTAGCAAATAAGTTCTCAGCAAGCTTTGCAGAATATCAACCCCAGACCAATTTTTGCTACTGGCTTCATCAGTGAGGTGCCAAGATATTCAATCATTAGATTAAAAATACTAGGACAAGCCCAGCATTTTATTTAATGGATAATTATTAAGTAGAAAATCTGAAATTTTCAGACATCCATATTCTGCAAAGCTTAAGAGATTTGCTAGCTCTTTATAAAACATTTGTAATACAAGCTTGTTTAAATTAGGTCATGTGAGATCTGTCTTGATTTATTTGTAATTTTATTTTTTGCTATTAAGGCTTTGGTGATTTTATATTGCTAAAGCAGTTCAGTCCCATATGGCTATTTAAATTAGATAGCTGGATTGGAAGACATATGGATGTCTGAAAATTTCAGATTTTCTACTTAATAGTTATCCATTAGATAAAGTGCTAGTCTTGCCCTAGTATTTTTAACTAATGCTTGAATATCCTGGCATCTCACTGATGAAGCCAGTAGCAGAAACCGGTCTGGGGTTGAGGATATTCTGCCAAGCTTGTTAAGAGCTTATTTACTAGCTCTTTATAAACAATAAATGTGTTTTACCAGTGCTTACTTATGAATCAAGAAATGCAGATGTCTTGGACCACACGGAAAAGTATTATGTATGGGGATCAACAAGAAAAAAATCAAAATATGTTTGAGAATAAACATCATGAAATCAGAAGAAAAAATTAAAAGGCTGAAATGGGATCTGAACATGTTTTTATAAGAAATTACAATAGATGTCTTAAACTGGATTCCAAGAAATTATAATATTTAAAGATATTATGCAAGTATTAAAAAACTTAATGTATACAGCATAATACCTGATGTCAATTTATTAGAAATTATCTAGAGAATATGCTTACACTTCTAACTTACTCAATGCTTACATAAAAACATCACTATTGATAAATGTGGTAAAATATTTTTTTACAAATTTTATGTTAGTGAAATTTACTTCAATAAAGGTTTATAAATTAATAGAATAAAGACTTTTTCTCACTATATAAAACTTTGTTGTCAATTTAGTTTACAAATCTAACAGTAAAAATGTTGTGAATATAATTGTTTAAAACTATTTTTCTAGGTGCATATACTGTAATACTTTTAGTTATGAAGCATGAAAACAAAATTTGATATCTGAATGCTAATTTAGAAATAACCAAATCAATAATGGCAGTGTTTGAAATAGCAAATATTGAACCACATATACAAAACTTTTCAAAGTATTTCACCTTTCAATAAAACATCAAAACATCTATGGTATGACTTTCAGAGATTATTTGCATTTATTAATGTGCATATTTTTCTAAAATTTATTTCATAATCTTTAGCAGTTTTTTCCCATTTAAATACTTTTAATATAGATATTAAACATGGATCAAAAACATTCAAAAATTTATCAATATTTAAGTGGAAAAAAGATAATTTATTATAGTTCAGATTAAATTGGCAATCTATACCATTTTTTAAAAACTAAAAAAATGCATAGTGAGAAAAATTTATTTCATACATTTCCTATAAAAACTCTTTTACTAATGTGGATTAATTAAAACCATAAACAAGTGATAGGAAATATTTTATTAAAAGAAATTGTTTAAAGAACTTTTTTTGTCTATTATTACAAATTTTGTTTCTGTGAAGAAGTTTGTCAGCAGTATGGTTTACTGGAGGCAGAAAAATGGATTGGATAGCATTACAAACCTTGGTGAGATTGCTAGCACAAATGGATTACTACTGGATAATTATTTTGCAATAAAGTACAAGTTCTGAAATCAATGACCTGTGAATTTTTATTAGGATCTCTAAGTCTATTCAATTTTATAATTTTAAAAGTTGAATTTTAGTTTTTCCTGCTTAAATGATTGTTTTAGTAGTTACTTTGGTCTAGACTTTGTAATTGCAATAAATTACCTCTAAATACATGTTTCAATATAAACTATAACAAAAAGATGGTATAAGTAGGATCTTGATTAATTCATTATAAGAGCTATTATAAAATTAGCTTTAAAAATATTTGAAAATTGCGAATAATTTTAACTCAATTTTTTTAAATCCAAAGACAAAAAAAAAAGGATTAATGGATTCTACACATTGTTTATATGTATTTAACAGTGACCAACTCTGGCCATGACAATATTTCAAGCTTCTTAAATTTAAAATGTATTTAATTAATAGGGAAATATTTAATTTTCTATTAGATTTTTTAAATCATAATAATGAGTATTTAATTTAAATATTTTATAAACCACAACTGAGAATTTTCAAGCATTAAATTTTTAACAATATGAATATTTTAATGTGGACATAGGCAACATTTCCTAGTTTGGGGACCAAATTATCATTGTCTCCGAGTCAAGGGTCAACCAGTGTCCATACATCCCAGTTTTGTCTTGATGTCCCAATAAATTTTTTTGGGATAGTTAGTTTTCCGGTTTTGTTAACAACTCGTTTTTATTTTAATTTTGTTTTTATATTTATTTTAAAATAATTTTTATTCATTTAATATTTTATAATTATTTTTTTTGATTGGTTAATCAGTAATTTTCTCAAAATGGAAGTGTTCACCATTATTTTCATGTTAGTAATAAATGATTTCAATGTGACTTTGTTTTGATAGATAATACATACACACAATTATCTTTTGTTTATATCACCGAGTATATTGTTAGAAATAAAAATGTGATTTTTTTTAATTTCATACTTAAATAGACAGTAATCTCCAATGAAGTTTTTTTTTTGTTGGGTCCTGTAGTAATATGGACACCATAGGCTGAACCACATTAATTAAATATTACAAATTAATAATGATTGAATTAAAACAAGTTGCTATTTCGTATTTCATTTATTTATGCTTGGGAGTAAAGCTCTACATAAATTTTATAGCATAATAATCAAATGTGAAGATTGGCTTTGTAATTCAGCAAGACTATCAGTATTGATGTTAATATTACTTAAGGATAATTGCATAGAATTTGAGATTTTCATCTGTTATTCTTGTCCAAATTTTTGATTTAATTGTATTTCATCCTTGGAAAACACTGTTCACACATGTGCTGCTCAAAAGATAAATAATTTTTCTTGAAAAGATATGTAAATTTGTATATTTTTCTTCCATCAAATAAGATCAAAAATGATTTTTAGTAATTGTTAATGATTATGATGCAAAATTTTGTAAGACTTATTAAACCCACATCATAGGGAATTATCTTTGAAAACATTTTATTTTTAAAAAGCCTGCTCTTACAATGTATGAAAAAGTGGAAGCCATCATTATTGGCTTTAAACAAATTCATTTTGCAAAGACGAAAGATAAAATATTTTAATAAGTACACCTGGGTCTCTTTTTACGCGGACTTATTTAATACGATTTTGAAGTTATGCGATTCGTATTTCATTGGAAGTGTGTTAAATAAGTCCGTGTAAAAAGAGACCCAGGTGTATGATCTCCGATAATGCGCTATTACTTTAAATAATAAATTTCGTGCACTTACGTTATATTGAAAGTAATAGCACATTGGAATTCGACTTTCATCTTAGTAATTTCAATATTTTCAGTGCTTTATAATAGTAAGATTTTATGCAATAATGAAATTAAAATCATAATTTCCACATTTTATGTATACACACATTAAATTTTACAAGATTATAATGTAAATTTGTCCAAACATTGTACGTGTTAATTTTGCATTTTAAATCACATTCTGTTTTTGCTTTTTTAAAAGAACGTAATCAATTATTAATCATTTAGTGTCCACAAGTTTATTTTTAAAAGGTCAGTAATAGCAGTGGGCATAATTAAATTTGACAATTAAAAATTAAAATCTGATTTTTAATTGTAATTAACAATTTAAAAATTACTTACTGCGACTTGAAATTAATGTGAAATTTGATTTTTAAACCGAATTGAAAATTAAAAACAAAAATAAGAATTTAATTTTTAGTTGTTAGTTTCATAAACAATTAATAAAATCGTCTCAAAAATTAATTACTAATTATGTTGTCAACAGAAAACCACTGTTACAACATGAGTGTGAAGTTGGCGCTAGTTGTTTGCAAACGAACGTATTTTTCGGCAAATAGCTACAATAATAAAATGTGTATAAAAAATGTAAATTACTGTACTGTAAATTATGCATAAAAATATATTATTTTGAATAAAATTAAATATTATAGTTAAAAAAAGTTTGTCTTATATCAATTTTTTTCAAATATGAAATTTTTTATTAGTCATATTTTATTTCATTTTTTTTTTTGCACGAATTTTAAAGTAATTTTACATTGGTGCTTTGCTTTTACGCGAATTTTGAAAAATCACAGACCGCACCCCCCCTTTTTCAATGTAAGTTACGTCTATTTTTGCGCGATTTTGTTTGCACGTTTTCTGAAGAACCTATCTATCGTGTAAAACGAGACCCAGGTGTAAATAACTTATTAACTTTTAGAAATTTGTTTTCTTTGATGATAACCAAGTCTAAATATATCATTTTTTTAGTAACAAAATTCTAATTGCTATTTCATTGTTTTAACTTTTTCAATAGGTAATGTGCAATCAATGAACATGTTTTTTTGTTATCAATAAGAATTGTTTTTATATTTATTTTCACAATTTTAAAATTTCATTTTAATTATTGGAAGGCTTAAAGATATAAAATATAAATTGAGACTTAATTAATTAATGTTAGTAGAACACACATTTATCTCCCATTAAGAATCAGACAAACATCATTGAAATAGAATAGTGGCAGGCTGGACCAAAAGAAATATCGGGCCAGGGATTGCCCATATGTGTTTTAATGGGTGATATAAATATTTGTTAAAGAGAAAAGTATAAAATCAGATTTCTTTTATTCTCTCTTCACTAATTTTAATTATTTATCAGTATTAATTTTGAAAATATACTAAGAGAAAATAATTAGAACTTCAGTAAATTATTTAGAAATTTTAATTTTTTAAGATAAGTAAATATTTGTTTAGTGATAGTTTTTTCCGGAAAAAAAAAGATTTTAACATTTATTAAAATTTTACTTCAATTAGTTTTTTCTTTTCTCTTTATCTCTCCCAAAACAATAAGCAGTGTTTATCAGATCAGTGTAATTAACTAACTGCCTTGTTTTTCTTTTGCTATAAGAAAAAAAAAACTAATTAGAGGACTTACAAAATTCTGATTGTAATTTTTTTAAACTAAAAATTGAAAAATAGGGAAATTTTTTAAACTTGTTTTGCAATAAAAAAAGGGAACTAAATAATCTTTTGTAAAAATAGACCTAATTGGTTAGTAGTATATTTCATGTAAGACAGGATTGTTCCAAAAATAGGGCAGTGGATAAACCAGTAATCTATCTTGTAAGAAGAGGCAAGTCTTATCTTAGCTTCTGAAGAGGAAAGTCTTAATCAAGCTGTTGAGGAGAGCAGTCAGTCCTGACTCAGTTGCTCAAGTAAAAATTCAGCTGTGAAGAACATTTAGAAAAATGTTGTCTAAAATGGATTTAAAGAATGTGCTAAGTCTTAACTAAAGCTAAGCATCATCTACCTCCATGTAAACTGTTTCACTGAAAAAATTGAGAATATCCCTGAAATAATCTGCAACAAACTAAGAGCATGGCTATTTCTGTGTTACCCTGATCTGGAAAATTTATTAGAAAGAAAAATTGATAATTTTTTTGCTGAAATATTCTATTGCATGATGGTTGACTGTGTAAAAAAAAATCTTCAAAAAAAAAAAAACCTCCATGGAAAAATTATAAATTACAACTGCAAAGAAAATTAAAACCATCGTTTAAGATATTTTTTTAATATGCACTTTCATTTAAATTTAAAAAAATTAGAAATAATCAAGAATAAATAATTTTAGTAAATTAACATTTTCTTGTGAACTTTTTTTTATTCATTTGATTTTTCCTTTCAAAATTATAATATTTAAGCAATTTAATTTTTATTAAATTTAACATTTCTTTTGAAACATGTTTTTTCTGTATTCACTTTCCCTTCAAAATTATACAAAGAATAAGTATTTAAAATGTCATTATCTCTGATTGTAAAAAAGAAATAACTTCATTAAAGCACATTAATTCAATGAATAAAATCAGCTGGTTAATTTTTTTAATATGAAAGTATACTCTTGATAATGTATAAATTTAAATTATCATTTTTAAAATTAATCAGTTTATAAAATTGTTTTAAAAAGTTCTATTCCCCAGCTATCTGTTCTATCAATGGCAATGTGTGTAACTTGATTTCAATAGTTGTATTTTAGGGACTTAAATTACCCAGTAAAATTATTTAAAAGAGCAAGCTATTAAATTTATTTTTCTTGTTCTGTTACAATTCCTAATCTTTACAATCTTGAGTTAGTTATAGAACATAAAGGTTAATTATATGGATGTAAGAATTTGTTTGGATATACAGCAAAGGTATCATATTTAAAGTCAATTGCCTGCATTTTTATTAGAAATTAACATTATAGTTGTCCAATATCCCAATAGTACTATATAATCAAAGCACTGATGATGATCAGCATATATATCCCAGCGTTTTTAAAATTCTGATGGATATTTTAGCACCTGTGCAAACAAATGTTTGTATATTTTGCCCTATGATTGGCAGTGACTAGATAATTAACCTATTTATAAGTATCTTTAAAATCCAGTTACAAAGTTGATTGATGATGTTGACTGCTGATTATTAGTATGACTACTGGAATATTATAGCTTATTAATATTATAAAATACATATTTTGTTATTGTTGATGCTGATCTCAAGCTCCTTATATATTTGACCCCTTTTATATTTATTCTATATTGGTTTTTGAATATTTGGGGATCTATGATGGGTCCATTTCCCTCATAATTACTCCATGTCACCAGTAGTACCACCCTCTATATTTACTTTATGCCACCCATCTCACCTTACTCCATGCTACCCCTATGATTCTATACCATTACAATATATTTTTTACCAATATATTAATCATTTCCAAAATTAAGTCCAAGTATGTGTGACATACTGTATATATTCTCTGATTATTTTTAATATTTTATTCTTTACTTCACTTAATATATTTTCTAGTTTTAATAAATTGATTTCAATTTATTTCTTCCTATTTTGTATTTCTTTATATTCTGAACATCCAGTTACTACTTTTTAATAAAAGATATCAACAATCATATCCTAAACACCAACACAAACTTAAAAAAGTTTGTAACATAATGTATAATGCACAAATTTAAGTAAAATGTTAACTTACATCATTTTAAAAACTTTTCATTGGTGAAGCAGCCATATTGAATATTTAAAATTATGTTAAGCTATAAATTTTATCATAATATGTTTGCATATTCAAAAACACAATATATATTATTTGAAACAAGAATGTAATGAAGCTGAAAAAAATATAGTCATTGATATTCAAAGTAATAAAAAAAGAATAAGTTAATATTTCTAATAATTATTTTCATATTTCATAAATTCAAAATTATCATGCATACAACTTAAAATTATATTTTTGTTAGTAGGCTGTTGGATTCATTATAAAATTTCTAAAAAAATGGTATATACTAACTTAATTAAAGGTAATCCATCACTTGAAAACTTTACCTTTCATTTTGCCTAGTAGCTCTTCAAAATGTATTTCCATACAGGGATTTGCATTGAATATATCAGCCCTAATAACAAGTAGTTAATATTGATCAATAATTAGTATAATTTGAATATTATAATAAAGAACTTCAATAGTTTGTAATTTATTAAAAATTACTACTAAAAGTCACTATACACAAAATAAAATAGTGAATGAAATACTAAATTCATTATAGTTAAGCTTGAGGTACATAAGTTAGTAGTTTAGAGTCAGTGCAATGTAATATTATTTATCCTATCTTTATAGGTTTTGAGGGCTCATATTGCTTCATGCTACTGTGCCCATAAATTTAGCAATAGCTTCATTGACTGCCACCTCTCTTTGCATTTGACATGCAGCTTTGAAATTTATATTGCAGTAGTGTATAACTGGCCTAAATTTATGTACTGTCAAAATCTTTATTTTTAGCATTTGTGTATTTTTATTATTAAAATGCAGACAAGATATTATAGAAAAATCTAAATTGGGTCATAATATTTGCAAAATATGTTTATCATTGTCTCATATCACCTAATTTAAATACTGGACCCAAGCCCACATCATACCAAAAAATGCAGATAATTCATGATATACATTTACACAATCACGAGCTATTTTTTTGATCAGCAGTTTCAATAATAATTTTTTCATATATTTTTTATAAAATATAAATTCAAATAATAATTAAAAAATATATAAAAATAAAGACTTACCATTGGCCCTCAATAATGTTCAGTGGTTGTATTTTTTCCAATGTAATTTTATGGAAGAATATTATTCTCTCAAGATTAAAAACACTAAGAGAAAAACAAAAAATTCAATTTAGTTGATCACAAAAATATCATAAAATTTTTATTTATCATAGAAAAATAAAACCTATCTTTTCTGAAACTAAAAAAAAAGATGGAAATGAAGGTGTAAAAAGCACATGTGTAAACTGGTAGATTTCGTTAATCTTAAATGAAAACCGGATGTTTATAATTCGAAAATGTTTGCCCGCATTATGTGGGCATGAAAACAAACAGGTTTTAAAAATCTTTCTTTCATAAGTAGTAGCCTCTTGTAAATAAACATGGTCATTCTAACTATACACATATACAAAGTCACACAATCAAAAGATGAATTTTGTAATTATTCAAATCAATTCATAATTACAAATATCAGATGCTGATCTTTTAGTCTGTTTGTTACTTTAAAAATTATTAAACTAAAATTCATAAAATTTCTTTTAAAAAATTTAAAGAAAAATATTTAATATCACATGGTCAAATATTAAACTGATAAAATTGCATGTTAAATTAAAATGGTTTTTATATCTATAAACATTAATTATCACTTATTTTACACATAATTCTAATTAAGTAATTCACATCACTATTTTTATTATAAATTTAATATTTTTATTGGCTTGGTATTAAAATATTATAAATACATCAACCCAATATCAATCTCAATCTGTTGTCAAGACAACCTCTTTTTTATAGCAAAGGTGGATATTATTGTAGTACTTTAATATTCATTATAGTAACTTTATCTGCATTTTATGTATATTTTGCAAGAATAAAATTTAAGATTCTATTTTATAATATATATAATTTTTTTAAAAATTACTTTATCCTAATACCTTGTACTTTAGAATTCCCACCAAAGTTTGAAAAGAACTTAATGTATATATTTAATATCTAATTAGTTTTTAGGATCAGAAAGTAATTTATTAGGGATTTTCCTACCAGTCGGGGAATTTATTTAGTTTTCTACATGAAAATCTTATATTTTTGCCATTTTGGTTTTTTCAACTTTTAATTTGTATTGGTTTTGAAAATTGATTTAAAATATTTTTTATTAATGTTTGTTTCATTGTTTGCTAATTTTTAATGGATAGAATATTTAATTTGCTTCAAATTTAAGTTAATTAGGTTGTACTTAAAAGTGTTCAATACTACAATTTTTTTAATATATATTTATGGGGGGGGGGGGGGTAATATCAAGCAATTTTATCTTTTGCAATTAATTTTATTTCTTAGATTTTGTTTTTGCAAGTTGGTAATAAACATTTTTTATATATTTAAAAAAAGAAGTATAATCCATTATGTTATTTTGTGCAAGATAATTTATTTTAATAATATAATAAAGCAAATTTTATTAGGGAAAGAATTGGCTTGGACATAAAGATAATCATAAAGGATATGTTGAAAAAAATTAATGGAAGATAAGACATAATGACCTAAATGTAATTATGATTGCTTAGAAAATCATGGAATATTTGAGTACCATAGTAGCAGATTGAACATTTAACAATTCCATTTAGTTGAGATTAAAACAAGCTGGGGGGGGGGGTCATTTACATTACCCAGATAAGAATCAATTGCGAAACCTTTAGCTTGTCGACCTTCATTGTGATAAACTGCACAGAGCATTGATGATATACAAGAAGAAAATAATTATAAAAAATACAACAAAATCATTTTTGAAAAAACTGTTTAAATGATCTGAAGAAGCTGTTATTAGGCAAATAACAAATAATACTTTTCAGTTGAATTTATCACAAAGGTATTTCCATCCTCAACATAATGCATACAATTTTCATACAAATAATATTCTTAATATACTATTTTTTATTACATATACATATATATACTATTAATTGCATTTTATGTTGTTTTTTTATTTGTTGAATTACAGAATTTCTAAATCAATTTTAGTCACAGAATTACAGTAAATATGTTTTTGTTTTAAATACAAATTAAAGAATAAAATACATTACTTGGATGTGTCATCTATATATCATTTGTAAGATGAACACCATTTAATTATTATAATTCCTATTTGCTGATATTGCTTATAATCTACATTAAATATAATATATCATCAGAGAAAGCAAGCATTATTATCATTATATACTCTTTAGGATTCTAATTTTGGCTTGAACTTTAATGATGCTATATATCTAAGATGAATGCATATACACTTTATTTCCAACATGCCATAAATCTTTATGCAAAAATTCACTGTAGAAGTCATCATCAATTTGTAATCACTACTTTGATTAGCAATCAACTATTCAATACAACAAATTATAAAAAAGATTCAATTTTTTTTTAATGCCAACTACTTTATAAGCCTGATGACATGGAATAGTAATTTTACGAAGAGAATATCAATGGAAGCTATCATGACAACATTCATGCCAAAAAAATACAGTACAGTATAAAATTTATTCATTATATACAATAATTACATTTTGATTATATAGTTTAAATTTGATTACTGTACTTGTTTCATTTTAATTATAAGATATTCAAAGAAACATGATTTTGAAGACATAATAATATTGCAGGATATTGTGAAATTAAATTATTCTTTAAAAATGTCTTTTACAAAGTTACTAAGAAGAAATTTGGCTATTCAATAGAAGTTATTTTTCTTTCTATGATTTTGTATCAAAATATGTCTCATTGACATTTTCAAATCATGTGATCATGTGTGAACAATGCTAAATCTTTATCATCTCCATCTTTTTCTTCATAACGACATGTGAGAAAAGAAGCACACGAGTACTTGCTTTGGTAAGAAAAAAATCTGATTTGTAAAATTAATATTCTTACTTTAGACAATTATTCTTTTGACTAATGTTAAGATAAAATGCAATTTATTATTAATTATAGAATATGCTTTGGCAGCTATATTGTAATAAAATCTGTATTTTAGAAGTTATAAGCTTATAGTATTTCAAAATTATAAGCTTGGTTTGATCAATTTTACATTTATTGAATATGTGGTTCTTAATTAATATATGTGTCCATTATTTTTTTTCATTTACTTTTTCTGTTTAAGTATTTTAAATTTGTATTTTAGAAATTATAAGCTTTTAGTATTTCGAAATTTAGTCATTTCTCCTATTTTTATATTTTGTACCATGTGTGAATTATTCGATGTCATTTATCGCTTGGATATGTCCAGTGGTTTTGGGCAGTCATTAGAATTCAAAATGGCTATGAGCACATTCTAAATCAGTAGTGGTTTATCTATAATGTAATTTTTTTTAAAAACTTTGATTGCATACAATAATAAATTGTATTAAAAATAAATTTAAAAATGTGCAGTTATTAGATTTATTAATCTAATTTTTATTTAATTGGACTATAACTTCATAATGTCAATATCATTAATCATATAAGCAATATGGTTTTTGCAGCAAATAAACTTTGGCATTTCAATTTACAGCAAAAAAATATTGATTATATAATGCATAAACTGCATCAAAAATAAATTATAAAATGTACATTAATTGAAATTCCTCCTTTTTTTTATTTGCTTTATTTAATAATCCTAATTCTATGACATATTGATCTCTATATTATTTTCAAGCAATAGTTACAATGATTCTATAAAATGTCAAAAATAATAGTAAAAAAAGGAAAAGAAAATGCAAATCAACTGTAATATGTCTATTAATAAACAATTTATATAGCATAATTATAAAAAAAAAAACTCAATAAAATATTTATTCATTAATTATCATTGATACTCAATTTTAAACTTTTTTTTAAAATTAGATGTTCAAAGTTTATGATATATTTTGAATCTGTGTTAAATTTTTTATTACTGGAAATTATTATGAATGCTGATAATTTAAACCAAATTTTTGATTTACAAATTTTGAGTAACACAAGGCCATCGTTAATGAAGGCAAACTCATAATTATCACAAATATTTTAAAAGCACTTCCAATATTATAAAAAAAATTATATCTACATATGCATTAAAATGAACTCTGGCAATCATCTTATAATTACAGTTCATTTATGATTAATTGTGCCTTTCAAGAATTAGTTGTTAGTAGTCAGGCATAATTAATGTAAAATTTATTAATTTACTTATTTGACACACATTAAGAATTAATCGATGTTAATCAATAAATTTCAGTACTAATGACAAAAAAATTTGTTTGATATCAGTGATCATTATGAAAAAAACAAACAACAGTTATAAATAGAGCCTATGTATGTTTTTCTCTCTTATTTTTTTCACTTGTAATTGGAATCTGGATTAGTCAGTTTTTTAAGAATGATATATATATTCATTATGCTAAAACCCTGTTAAACTATTGTTAATAAATATTGTTGTATAGCAATTATATTGCAAATTTTGCTGTAATTAATATAAGAATCACAAAGACAATAATAAATACTTTTAATGTTTTATATTAGATAATTTCCTATTATTTTTATAATCCATTTTTGTATGTTTATTTTTAGATTATATATCGCATTGAGTTTATTGCTACGGGTCCGCTTTCGTTTAATTTCAGTTTAACATTACATAACTTTTATATTTTTGCTTTCAATTTTTCTGAGCAGTTGTTCAATTCTAGAGTCCATCAAGGGTTGACCTTTTCTTGTTTTTTTACAAAGTACTTTGTATTTTTTATTTTTCTCATTTTTATACTTTACAATTGCTTCTTCTTGATTTTTTCGCTTTTCTTCAGTTTCCTAGAAAAAAAAAAAATTATAACATTGGCATCATTCCAAAATTAAACAAGCTAATAAACTCAATCAAAAATATTTACGAAAAACAGACATGGAATTTTGATTGCTGTAATGTTTATTAAATATCAAAAATTATAAACAAACGAACTAAATAATATCAACAAAGTAACAATAACGATAAACATTGAGCAGAAAAAAAAAACAATTTTTAATAAGTATTGTTTGATTGGGAATGGGGGAGGGGGTATTTAAATGATTCTATGAAATTGAAATTGCTCGGAGAAATTTTTTTAATTTATCTAGTGTAAAATTAAATATAATTAAGCAATCTTAATGATTTGGTGATTAAGTAGAAATTAAAAACAGATAGATATATTACTATTATTGTTAAGTGCCATCAAGCAGAATGAAGAATAAAATCTTTGTTTTAGAAGCATGTTCCTATATCTAAATATAATAAAAACATTTGTTCTCTCCCTAATGCCATTTATTATGAGCTTGAATTTATCAATGACTATTGGTTCATACTGAAATTAATCATCACTCTCAAACTGATTTCTGATTTTTATCTCCATCAACGAGGATTTGAGATTAAAAGCTGAAACCAAACATTTTCCTGCTATCTTTAACTTTTTTAATTTCAAATTTGTATCTTCAAATTAAAAAACCCCCACCAAGCTAAGAGGATTTGAGATTCAAAGCAGAAACTAAACATTTTCCAGCCACTTCTAACTTTTTTTTACTATGAAACTTTTACTTTCAAATTAAAAAAAACACAACAGAAACACATAAGTTTTTGAATCAAGCCAATCTGATTTGTATAATTATATAGATGTGACAACAAATCAAAAATTATACATTTTATTGTCTCAGTTCTACTTAAGTAATATTAATAACAAAGTTTATTATATTCCTAAGAACATTTCTCCTATTTTTAGAGCTAATTATTTATTGTAAACTTGAATTATCAGCAGCCAGATACTGATCTGAGAACGGAATTAAATTGCTCTGATCTATCATTTTGAAAAAAAAAAAAAAAAAAGCCTACAGTTAGAATAAAAAGAACGCTACTAAAATGTAGTTACTGTTTTGGTGTTAAATCTATAATAATATAAAATGAATTAAAAGTGGTTACTAGTTATAGAACTATATTGGTTCAAGCTTTGAATCCCAAAACCTCATTGATAAAGGTAAGCGTAAGAAACTGACCTGGAAATGGGAATTAAATTGCATTATCATCTGGTCAACTCCAATAACTAAAGTTTACAATAGATATTGCTCAAATAAAAAGGGCAAACACTCATTAACATAATAAGCTTTGGGAATTGAATAATGTATTATTTAAATATTTATTTCAGGTTTTCATTCGACTATATCTAATGTTAATATATAACGAAACTCTTGACTACAAAAAATCTTTATTGTTGATAAAATGATCCAAGAAGATTAAAAACTATAAAACATTTCTGTGCCATCATATCAATTGTGAAATCAGCTGCTATATATAATCTCCATTTTCACACTTAGCTATAATCCTGCTTTCCCCAACTGTTTTTAGTAATATCCGTGCTGTTAACATCATGTCTAATATTGTTTTCCATAACTTATTTTGAAATTCTCATTTTTCATTCAAACTGGTAACAGTACATATTCAGAATATAAGTTGAATGAAGACTTGGCTAACTCATTTGCTTATGAGAACTATAGTTTCTAGCTTGAGTAAGAGTTTCATTTAAAAACAATGAGTGCTTTTCTTAGAACATTTTATAATTTAAAAATTAATTAAATCACAGATTTTACTGAAATCATTAAAGTGTATGTATCCTTCTTCTTGATATTTCATGATTTTATCAATTATTTAATGAATATCAACAGTGATATCTCTAGTCCCAGATTTTTCCTGAAATAAGCTTGTGTATTATTTGAAAGTTCTCTTTTGACGCAAAACTAATTTGTATTAAATAATTTTCAGAATAATCTCACCTATATATGGTATGTAAGGGTAACTCACAATTCCATCAAAACCAGCCTTTATTTATCTACACCACCAAACCAAACCAATTCAAAACATAAGCTTAACTAATAGGTGGTCAGATATGCACTATCTTTTCTTTTAAGCATATATATATATACACACATATGACGAAGGTCAGCTTTGTTAAGTATCAGGTTAAACAAATGTCACACTGAACTAATTTCTGTTATTTAATGAAAAATAAAAGCCCAATTAAAGAAATCATTTAAATATATATATACCAACAAAAAAATAATTATCAATGTGTTGTACATCATGAATTGAGACATAGATTTAGTAAACATAGTGATGACCCAAAATCAAGCCAATCTCTAAGCAACCAAATGTGGAAAATAAAATTAGAATTCCATTCCATAATTTTATTTTTTAACTACAGCCAATACAATATTTGCAAGAATAGGCAGCCACAGCAATGTCAAAGGAAATGGAAAAGCTAGCATGCAAACACCAGAAACTAAGCGTGGTATAAAAGCAAACCCAGTTCATTTCTGTCATCTTTTGTTATTTTTCAAATAATGCATTACCTGTGTATAAAGCCAACATACTAAGACCGAATGTTCAAATGCAAGAGAAGATGGATGACTTGTTCGAATATTCTGAATTATCCTTATAAGTTTCTTAGTGCAAAACCATAAGAAATTATGACTGATGTTTAAATAGAGAAAAGTTTGTGAGTTTAATAAAATAACAACTGATTTAAATTGATATTCAAGAAATTGTGCTATTATTCAAATATGGAGAAAGAAGAAATAAAATATCGCCAGCATTCAAATAAAATGACAAAGTAACTTTTTATTTTATAAGCCATTAAATGCCAAATAGCAAATCAAAAGTTATATGTGTTATAAATTGCTGAGCAATGTATTCTGGCTAAATTAACAGTACCATAGGACTGAGAGTTACTGTCCTGATCTGGAAGTGCAACAATTTGATTTACTTACCTGTATAATGCCTAAAGAAACACCTAATGTCCTACACTAAAAGTCTAAATGGATTGAGGAGAGCAACTGAAGAAAATGGGTGTAATATTATTTATTTCAAGCACATTGCCGAGGAATTCCAGCGGGTGATAAATAATTTACTGAAGGAGAGTGATCAAAAAAGAGATAGACTGTATTCATAAACGACCTTATTGCCAAATTCATGGACCTTAACTAAGATGACCTTATGAAAGTGTTGATTTTATTATGTATAATTTTTTTTATATATGTCTGTAAAATTCTAATTTTATTTTATTTCCACACTTGGAAGCATGATCACAAGTTGGAAGAGTCCATTGTAAGTGAAAGCAATGAAATGAAGGGGGAGGGGGAATTATTAAGTTTGATAAAATAATTTTTTTTATTTATGTTGAATAAAGTTTAGGTCAGATTTCCCTCCATAGCAACCTGACATTGTTCATCATGATATGGAATAAGGTAAGATCTTTGAGATTATTCCATATTAAGCACATACACTTATTACAAGACAGAGTTCATGTTTTTTTTTTGTTGTTAACTAATAATCATTTATATTTATTTTTTCAGTAAAAATCTTTGTATGAATGTTCTTTTCTATCAACCATAGGGAACCAAGATAGGGGTGTCCCCAAAGAAGATGGAACATTGCTAATTTGAATTAGACAAGGCTACTACACACATACCTGTATAATATTGTAATTAGCTAGTTAGCTTCATAATCGATTTAATAATAATTTTTTTTTATTTGCTTTGTAAATAATTAGTGCCTTGTCATGTATTTCTATCATGAGTAAGGGTTTGGAATAGTGAACACATTTAATTGTTGATATGGTAGAAATACGTCCTTGACACACACAATTATATTGTTTTAATTTTTTTTTGTTTTGTTATTTAATAAACGTTGTCAATTTGATTTACATTAAACTGGTCTCTAGTTTATCAAAATCATTTATGAATTCATTTATCAAATGATAACTGAGTATACAGATACACACACACATTTCACTCATATAATAAGACGATAATATGCTTGGATGGTTCTTTAAATCAATTGGAACTTATATAGAGGTGAGACAGTTGCTATCTAGTGTAAGTTCACCCCTGAAGAGAGCCAAAGGCAGATTTTCCCTGAGTTTGAATACCGAGGTTTAACAGAGTCCGAAGGAGGGGCGAAGTATGGATGAACTAGCCCAAATTATATCTAAATTTAATGGGTAAATATAGACTAGCCCATTGGAGGTAGATATGATCATAGGTTAGGTACTTCATTGCACGTTCATAGCATCCTACCCGAAGACCCTAGTCCAACTCTAGTGAAATGCACCCCTCTCTTGTGGTAAAACACCAGCCCGTCACAGGTATAAGATATGCAATAATAGATTGCATACTCTGTCAAGATTCTTTTCTTATATATAAATGATTTCATTCAATTTATAGGCAGTAGCTTTCTAGATTAATTAGCATGATTTGGTCAGTACTTTAAATGATTATTCTTCAGTTTCCTACTAAACTTTTGATGTAATGCTATTAATAATAATGATCTTATTTTTTGGTAACAATTTCAAATTTTTCCTCAGCTTCCATTATCAAATTTTTTTTCTATACAATAATAATTCCCAAAAAATATCATACTTGGTATACATTCATTCTATCTGTGCTATTTCTGTCATAATCTATACACTGAAGTTTTTCAGAAAACTTACTTGTGGTTTCAATCTTCTTTTGATTTTACAGGTCTCATGATAAATAGCTCTTGTTTTTCCAAGCTTGTTTTAATTTTCAATGACTTTATGCAAATAATCCACTAAGATTTTGGTCCTGGATGAATTTTGGCATTTCTTATAAAAATAAAAATACTTATATGATTTTATCTATAATATCATATTTCATGCAAAGTTTCACCATGAATAATTCATGATCGTTCCACAATATGTTCCTGGTCTTATTTTTTTTATGGATATTTTTGATATTAAATTGTACTATTGCTGAGTATGATTTGGTTTGTGTGAATATAGTCAGAGATATATTGACAATAAAGGAATTACTGAACTCACAAATTCTTAACTTTTTTATTTTTCCTCCCAATTTTTTATTTTCAATTCTGGATTTCCAAATAGCAATCACTAAAAACATATTTGACCTGAAAGTTTTGCCAATTTATGTTGCTACTGGATCTCAAATATTTCAAGTTTTTCTTTATTTGATAGAGTTATAGTATAAACTTGTATTATATAAATATTGGATAGATTTTTATTATAGTATAATGTTAAATGAGTATCCAATTGAAATCAGATTGATATCATTAGAATATTCACAAAATTATATCCAACAACAGACATTATAATATCTTTCATGAAAATAAAATTATATTTCTTCTTTGTTGACTTTTGCTTAAATACTAGACAAACTGTTTTCTCAAATCAAATCATCAAAAATAAACAAATCAAAATACATTCATATATCTATGTAAGTGAATTTTTTTTTTTTAAGATTTTTCATGACTAAAAAATTATTACAGATGTATGGATTCAATTACTATTGTTACGTGATTCCTACCAATACACGATATCTTTGCCTTATTTTATTTTATATCACTTTATTGATTAATCTGAAATTCACCAGATTCTGCTAATACTAATGAAGTTGCATCTAAAGACCACTCTTTTGGAATATATCACTTCTTCTTTAACCCACACTAGTGATTAAGATTTTCAGACCTTTTCCAATTAATCTTTTCCCATACATATGATACCTTCTTTAATGTCAATACAGAAAAAATATTTGATATGTTTTATCCATGAAAATATTCATATTAACACACACACACACACACACACACAAAATATAATCACGAAATGTATACGTTTCTATATGGTGGTAACATTGTATATGAATAAAACAAAATTATTAGTAGGAATAAAAAATATATGAAATATTAATGGAGAATATATATTTAATCTACAGTTAGAAAAATATTTATTGTCAGTCAAATTATAATTATTTTACTAATATTCATTTTGAATATTGGATAATAAAAGCTCAGTGATTAAGAAGACAATTAATTCAAAGCAATGACAGAGCAAACAAGGAGCAATCAATCTTAAAACAAATAATATATGTCCTAATATATTGTTTAGCTTTGGCAATCATTTTAATTTTTATTCAAAAAATTTTAAGTTATTTATGTAAATCAAAAACAAATTAATTTTTTAAATAAATAATAAAAATCTATATACTTACTTTAATTAATGTGTTTATATTAGAATCTATTAAGCAATTATAAATCAATTTTCAGTAAAAATGTATTGTTTATTTTATTATCTTCATCATTATTAGTAATGTCAATTCACAAGTAATCTTTATTTAAGAAGTAATGATGAATCATGTAATTCACAAATCTGGTCACATGTATCCTATTTAAGTAAACTGAATGGCTTTGCTTAGAATTTTGCTAATTTATTTATTTTTGCAGATGTCTTTAACAGCTTTTTCTCATATTGGCAGTAAAATAAAACTGTAAAATTGCCAGTGGATAAAACTTATGAAATAATTAATTTCAATTTATCCGAATATCCATCATCTGATAAATAAATCTTAATGAGGAAAAAAAAAGTTCAAATTATTTCTTTTTATAGAATTATATTATTATAACTGATAAATCTTATGAAAGATTAGATGAATAATAGTCTTCCATTTATAAAGAAATAAATGACCATTTACTAATTATATCAATTGTATTTTTCCAAAATTGTTTTAAATATAATTTTATTATATGCTTCAACAATCATATATATTCGTGATGTAAATTTAAACCTCTAACTAGTAACTAACATGGTGATATTGACAATGTTTGACTGGCAGTGATGATAATTATATATTTACTTTTCTTAAAAACAATTTATTTTATTGCATAAACTTATTGGTATATTTTAAATAACTCTTGTCATCACAAACTTCCATATCCATGCATAATTTGTCTGCATTTATGTTATTATTATTAGCAAATAATGTAGAGATCTGAGTAACACCCTCTTAGATTATGTGAAACCTGTTTTTTCAGACTGAACAAAACACATTTATTATTGTAAGGAATCCCTCCCATCTGATAGTTTTCTTTTTTGTTCATCATCAATCTTTCTGAGCATTACATAATAGATTAAACTATGTCATAATATGAACTTAGTTTATTTCTTTAGTATTTTATTATATTTTCATAAATAAACATTTATTTGTTGCCTTCATAGTTCAAAAGCATCCACGGAGTTGCAGAAAATACTGTACTTTGACTAAATTTTAAAGATATATTCTATATTTAAATATCTTTTCCAGGCTTTCAATATAGATCAGACCAGGGTTAGTTTATTATAGCTATATTATCTATTGTTGATGAATGATCCATGGAAGCAAAAAATTGTCACATATTTTAAATCAGCCACTATATCAATATTCATAATTCAGTCATAATTGTATCTTTTTATTTTATTCTTTAATTTACTTAGTGTGTTCAAGTATTCCTATAGATGAATTAGCAACATATATAAATAATATTTGTCTAAATCGCATGTTGCTAATAAATTGGTAATAATTGAAAGTTTGTGTCGATCTGATTGGCTGTCTAAGAGATAATTACGCATGTGAAAGACTTGCAAACTTTTAATTATTACCTATAGATGAATTGCAACCATAGGGATAATGTATCATTAGCATATCTAAGGTTATTGATGTTTTCTCCACCAATTCTGAATCAGCATTTATCACCTTCATTCAGTATGCTCACCACAGTGTGAAATTATCCTGTTTCACTATTGTCTATTTTAATTATAGCTTTTAATCACATATAAAGAATCTGCTCAAAAACAACAAATGCTCTGTTATTTCAGGGTTGTTTCTTTTCTTTTTTTTTTGAGAATATCCCATAATTTAGCATTACTAATTGAATCAGCAAGATTAACTGAATCAATGTCCTTGTTGCACTCAAAGAAGCAGTACAAATTTCTTTCTAGCACTCTGTATTTTTTCAATTACTGCACAAACACAATAATAGCAGTTGTCTATTGACTTTTCTGCAGTTTTAAATCATTCCTGAAAATGCAGCTTTTACCATTTCTTTTTCAATAAATTTTAAGATAGTCATACTTACATGTCATGTGAAAGATATTGTCTGATAATTTTCACACTTTGCCAAAATTACTTTATTTAATATAAAAATATATAGAATATATGAGCACAGACTTTCACATAACACACCACTCTCCACACTATCTCATAACACTGATATACTTGAACACATATGTTGAAAAGATAAATAATGACCAACTGATGATTGCTGGTTTAGCATGAAATATGGATATTGGTGATTATTTATCTTTTCAACATATATGTGTTCAAGTGTATCAGAGTTATGAGATAGTGTGGAGAGTGGTGGGTTATGTGAAAGTCTGTGCTCATATACCCTATATATTACATATACGTATAAACACAGGTATATAATAAGCCTGTGTGTTTCAGTTATTCCATAAGTAGAGATGTCTGCCCATCACTTGCATATGTATTAAATGGTTTATGTCCTGTACACGAGGAATCAGATTGACCTTAAGTCAACATGGGTGTGACAAAAATCTCGGCCTTAGAGCATTCCATCATCAGATTTTCAATTGGATGGACGGTTGAAGAGTTGGAGTGTGAAGTAGTTTGAAGGCTGTCCATTAAAGTATGAGGTTGGGCTATCTTAATATATATCTGAGCACTTATAGCATATATGTGTAGAGATAGTAATCTGGACCAACTCATGATTGCTGGATTAGCATATATTGGTGATTATTTTCCTTTTCAACATATATGTGTTCAAGTGTATCAGTGTTATGAGATAGTGTGGAGAGTGGTGGGTTATGTGAAAGTCTGTGCTCATATATCCTATATATTACATATATAAACACAGGTATATAATAATCCTGTGTGTTTCAGTTATTCCATAAGTAGAGATGTCTTCCCATCCCTTGTATATGTATTAAATGGATTACATACAGTACATGAGGGGTCAGATTGACCTTAGGTCAACATGGGTGTGACAAGAATCTTGGCCTTAGGGTGGCCTTCGAGCATTCCATCACCAGATTTTCAATTGGATAGACAGTTGAAGAGTTGGAGTGTGGAGTAGTTTGAAGCTTGTCCATTAAAGTATGAGGTTTGGCTATCTTAATATAAATCTGAGCACTTATAGCATATATGAGGTTTGGCTATCTTAATATATATCTGAGCACTTATAGCATATAATGTATAGAGATGGTAATCTGGATCAACTGATGATTGTTGATTTAGCATGAAATATGTATATTGGTGATTATTTATCTTTTCAACATATATGTGTTCAAGTGTATCAGTGTTATGAGATAGTGTGGAGAATGGTGGGTTATGTGAAAGTCTGTGCTCATATACCCTATATATTACATATATAAACACAGGTATATAATAAGCTTATGTGTTTCAATTATTTAATATAAAAATAGAAATTGACTTCTTCCCATATAAAGGCCATTGATTAGTTTTTGGATTATTGAAATGATTTAAATAGTATTTTTATTGATTTTTCTTTAGTTTTCTTCAACATTTTGCAATGCTATCAACTTTAACTGTTTTTCTAATTGATAATGATTTCAAGCTAATCTATTTTCATCTATTACTGAGAGTAATTCTATGCACATGATTTTCTAGTTGATGCACTAATAATATTTATAACTTTTTTGTACATGCCTTCATTCTCTGCTTAATCTTTAATACTTTACTATAATCTGCTCAGATACTTTCCATTAGAACATAGCAATACAAATAAAAATAACTACTTCTGATTTTATGAATAAATATGTAGCTAATTGATGAGTTAGATTTATATTTTCTCAAGCCACAATTAATCCTATATACCTTCAATTCTGATTCGCAACTGACTATAAAAACATGCTTTAATTAGTTATAATTTTCCAGATGTTGCAACTAATTTAATTTATTTAATAACTTTTTTTCTAAAAAAGCTAGATACCAGGTATTATTGAATATTTACCGATTAACATTTTGTTCTAAATAAGCAGTTGTTTGGCACTTTTTACTATATGTTAGAAAGAGAGAGATGGGGGTAAACATATATAAATCTATAATTGATAAACATTCTTCACATTAAAAGGAGAAATGGGAATGAACACAATAAATAGCTGCTGTAAATCTATTACATTACTACAATAGAATGACAATATTATACTCACGAACATGGCAATGTGTTGCAAAAAAAAAAAGAAGCATTAATAGATTCTCATAAAGTATCTAATAGTAAATGACAGACTAAAAGAACTAGAATGTCAAACAGTAATAAAGAATAATCATTGTCTACATATTTACAATGAGCATGTAATAGTGTACTTAGTAAAATATTGTGTAAGGTTTTTATTCACAACTTCTAAAAATGATTGTTAAAGGATAATGCAAGAGCCCCATAGACCATCATAAGAAATAGGTACATTTTTGGCTAAGATTAATTAAAGCTCAAGTTTGAAAAGAATGTATAACATTCAATTTTAATCACAATTATATGTTTACTCCAATTATCTTTTTGAAGTAGTGTGCTAACTTATTCTCTTTTATAAAACTAATCACTAATAAAATAGTCTGTTGATATAAAAATTTCTGATAACAATTGTATATTATTTTTTTGTGACCATCTTTATAGATGAAACATTAAAAAAGTATAGAAATATATGATTTTCTATATTTAGTGATGCAATAGCTAACTCATAAATATCCATATCAAGTTATATAATAATCTGAACAGTTCAGATCAGTTGTAAAAGTCAAAAGATTAATTAATATATCAATTAATATATATTTTAGCAAGTAATGGACTTTCACTATGTTATCTATATTAAATTGTTGCCCATGATATTACATATTTACAATGAAATTTACAAAGTTATTAAAATAAATTCTTTAAGATTCTGCTTTGTAAATATTATTTAAGATCAGTTTGATTGAAAAAATATTTCTGTAGATTTGATGTTAAACATTGAAAATGTCAATGCTTATATCAACTTGCATAATAAATAATTGGCAATAGATTAAATTATTTAATTTTAATCTCCCTTAGCCAGATCCATTGTTTTTTTTTTTTCTCATATGTCATAGCATCGGCCGGGACGCGAACCCACAACCGTCTGCAACCAACTACTTGCTTGCATGGCAGCTGCGATACCTCTCGGCTAACAACGCAAGATCCATTGTTTCTTAAAATAAAAACTCAAAGCATAAAATCTTTGCTGAGGAAATAAAAAAAAAATGTTGGATTCAATTATCCAAGATTAATGTGCGCCAAACATTAATTACACAATAAATGCCAATTTTTCCTTCTCTTTTGAAAATATGACATACATGGTTTTATATTATATTTATTATTATTAGACTAAACTGTGATGATTCATCACCATGCTTTAAGCAGTTAAAGAATTTAAAAATAAAGAATTAAATCTAAACTCCATTAGAACAAAGAAAGAGTAAGAATTAACTATTAATATTTTTTCTTAATATTATTTTCATATTTTTTAATGATTAACTACACAATTTTTCAAAAGTTTTTAAATTATAAAAATGATAAAATTCAATTATAAATAGTGGATTTATAAACCATAAGTTTTGGTTCTCATGCTTTTTTTAGATCAACTTTTTTTGTGTAACTGATGGTTACTATTAATATCAATGATGAAAAAATGTAGCTATAAAAGCTTAACAAGTATTATTACATTTTTTTCATGTTAACTAAAAAAAATTACATTAAACTTTATTGTTTACTGGACTTTGTGGATAATGTTATGTTTCCACTAATGTTTTGATTAAATTATTAATAAACTGTTTAACTTTGGAGTTCTTAATAAACATTTTACATTTCTTTATCTTTTATACAAAGTAGTATTCAAATACATAAGAAATATATATGTGTCTTTAATTTTGCATTTCTTTATCTTTTGTTCAAACTAATATTCAAATATATACAAACTATGTATGTGTCTTTAGTGACATTGTATAGATATTTAAATAATCTTTCCAAAAGTGGTAACCATTTTTTCCTCTGCTGAAAAATGTATTTCTGCTAAATTGCTTTTTAATTAAAAAACATCTCCCAATCCAATCAATTTTAAAAAAAACTTTAATAACTTAAGCATATAATCACTGATATATATATAGTTTGTTTTTTTATAGTACGATTATTAATCTGCTCAACATGTTATTTTGAAACTAACTCATGACTATATTTTGTTCATTTTTTTCATATTTTTCCTTTAACTGTATTTTTTAATGAAAAAACAAACTTATTCTTCATCAAATATTATTCTTGAGTTAAATTTTATTAAAATATAAATTCAAATAATGAAATTAATATTAAAAATAATAAAATATCAACTTTGCAAATAAAAAAAAATAGCAAAAATATTATCAACATGAAGAATTTCATTTCAACCTTCAGTTGAAAAAAAAAGTGTATTTATTTAAAAAAAAAAAAAAAATCTATAAATCTTTTTGTTTTAGGCAAATTTTTTTAAAATTCCAAATCCTAAAAATGAAAATAAATAAATAAATAACAATAATAAAATAAATGACAAAGATAAATTCCTATCTGATGTCTCATATATTTTCAACATGCTAATTTTCTACTAGATAACAAATATATCCATACAAGAGTTATATGTATTCGACACACACTTATCAAGAAATATCTGATAATTTTACAAAAAAAAAAAGGGAATTTGTAAACGAAAAAATATTTTTCTGCCAATGTCAGTGAAAAAAATTGTGCAAGCATAGAAGTGTATCTTCTTGTAAGGAAAATGTATACATTGTTTACTGCTGATATCCTTGTTTAATAGTAATAACTAAAATCTTGACAAATGATTTTTAAGGTGAAACTCACTAAAAGATCAAACTTCCATTAATTTTTTTTTACCCTTAGTGATGTAACACATTCTATCTGTTAAAACATCATAAAGCAACCTGCACCATCTATAGAAGTTTTCTAAATCCTATAGTAACTTTTTTATTACTGTATTCCATATATTTTAATCATAATTTTATGAGGAATAAAAACACAATTGCTATTAAAAATTCAAATTTATGTATTGAAGCTATATATATATATGCACATATATATAATTTCAAGTTCTTTAAAATCCTTACCAATGATCAAATAAGATATATACATAACAATAAATTTGTCTATAATGTTGCTTCCAATAATATTATTATAAATAATCAATTATACTTAATTGAAATAAACAACTTCTTTAATATAAATATTTTGATCAAACTCTCTTCTGTGGCATCTTACTGAAACAAGATAATAGCTTTACTTTTGCCATATGCCCTAAATTCATTACCATCTCTACTGCCCATCCATCTACCCCTCTTGCCTTTCCATTTTTCAATTTCTTCCCTGCCTCTTTCAGTTCATTTTTTGTAAACCTAATATTCCCATTACTATATGCTTTCATGTTTTCTATCATTAATCAGGGACATTTTGCTATTATAAACAATTTAACTATTTTTGGAAATTAATCAGCCCTGTTCAAAAATGATAATGCTTAAAATTATATTGATGTTACACATCTCTCACGAATTTCCTATTATATAATTTTATTGCATAATAAAATAATGAAAATTATGTATTGTACTCTTTCTTTACACACCAAAACATTGCAAAAAGAATATTTAATAAAAAAGTAAGTTACTGAAATAGCTAAGATAATGACATTATAGGTGTTCACATTATTTTATTCATTACTTATGTTTATATATATATATATTGAAAATTTATAATGAAATTTTTTTCATGTACTTTTATAACAGATTTCAGTTGTTATATAGTGAGTAAATAACTTGTTAAAAAACTGGACTAGCAAGCTGAAATTACACCATCTAACAATACTATTTATTTGTCTGACCCTTTATAATTCAAAAGTGGAAACACTTTTAGTTTATTCTCTAGTTTTAAATAAGAGAAACAAATCAACAGTCAATATTTCATATATAAGAAAGCTTGAAGTATTATAATTTTTCCAATAGTTTCACGAGCAAACAAACCTCTCACATAAAGATGTATAATAGTTAGGTTTTTACAGACTTACAGATGTAAGTAATAAAAGTTTAAACGAGATTTCTGTATTTTTTTTGGAATAGAGTTCAGTTAGGATGCACATGTAAGGTATTGATGTCGGATCTATCTTCCTTATTTAAAAATAAAAAATAAGCAAAAGCCACTTTTGGTTTACAGAGGATTAGACAAATAAAATAAATAATCAAGTAATTTCGGTTTGCCTGTCTAATTCCTAAGTTGCTTGTTTGATTACATTATAACTAAATTCTGCTTAAATATATATATATACACACACACACACACACAGAGAGAGAGAGAGAGATTATATCAAACAACAAATAAAACACAAAAGAACTTATTTTAATTTATATTGATCTTAAAGTTTTTATATTTACATTATCAGGTTGTTGTTTTTTAAATATTTACTTTCCTCTTAATTTATTATTCATAATGCTTGAATTATTAAGTTAGAATTAGATTAATTTTAATATTTTAGCCACTAAGATAGGATAAAATAAACACCTACTTTTATTATAATAAATTTGTCAGAAAATGATTTCTCAGAATTTCATGTTTAAAAAGCAAATCTACAACAACAAAAAACAATTGTTTGAATTCTGGAGAAGTATTCATAATTGCAGGATTAGCCATTTCTGATTCATGCTCTACTTTTTATTAACTTTTCAATTATATTTTTATAGCTTGTTTAAGCTCATAATAATAAATGTACCGTATATATAGTATATACTAAAAAAAATATGAAATCCAAATGTTTAAATAATTTTCATACATATTCACACATACACACTCATATATCACTTTTAAACCACTGCAGAATAAATATCTACAATTTTAATCAACTTTTTTAATCCTCAGCTTTTTTCACATTACTTTAGCAAACTTTTGGATTTCATTTATCTATCTCATGTGTCTCTTATAATCTAATGGAATACAATTTAGGACTTAAGAATTTCATCTAGTGATCATTTACTAACATGTGGAGCACAATTTTATTTGTCTTTTAATTTTTCATTGATATCAGTCAGAGACATCATTTGTCAGTTCGCACATGATATTTTATTTTATTTTTTAAAATAAATTTATTAATCAAAAAAGATTACAAATAGGATAAATCATATATACAATAAGTAAATAACTGAAAAAAGTCTTTGATAATATTTATGAAAAAAATTCAAAAAGAGTTAAGTACTAAATTTAGAAAGAGAAAATTATTAAGATGGGAAAGCAACCTTAACCCATGTGTCCATATGAATAGAAGATGGAGAAAGCTTTGAATCTCTGATCTTTGCTTGATGAAGAAAATCAATGAAAACTGATAAAACCAAATTATATGGATGTCCAAAAATTAATTTACATCTTGTTAGCCAAGTAGAGAATGAAAGAAAAAGACAATCTAATCACAGCAAAGGAACCAAGTTTTAGTGCATTCAAGATTGATAAAGCATCCCTGAAGTCTAAAGAGACATGAGATACAATAAAATCTCTAATGGATTTTAATGTGGGACAAACATAGTATAACAGTCCAAGAATGGAATCTTACCATATCTGCACTATGAGAGCGCCACTAGGTCATTTGAACCTAAAAAATTTATAGAGTAGACAGACACGCGCTGTTAAGATCCCACTTTATTTTATATTTAAACCGTTAGGCCAAGTCACTAGCTCAATGGAGACGCAGAGATAATAATATATAACTTGTTTAATTTGTATCTTAAATATAAAAAAATAAAAGCCACTGCCAGTAATTAACACACAAACAACATTTATTTACACACATATATAATCATTTTAAAATTTGAGGAATAACATTATTTTAGATTTTAATATTCTTTTAATTTAAATTATTATTTTAAGATTTTAAATCATTCACACAGATGAATTTTATATTTATTTTAAGATTGTCGAGTATGAATAAACTACATAGATTTGCATTTGAAAAGAAAATATTCTATCCCTTATTTAATCTTAGGCCAAAGGTTCGCAGTCAAATCGGCGTCAATCCATCTGATACATTGATGTATTCAATGTAGCATGAAAATACGACAGCACAATATACCATACAGTCAGGAATGTACATCTGAATAGTATGGTTAGAGAAGACATTGACTCTCAACCAAACAGGAATGCTACATCTGTCGGCAAGAATAAAAAAAAAACTCCATAGAAAGGGACTGCGTTTTCGTCTTACTATCCCATTCCATAGGCAAACAGGGTGTGTGCAGTGTATAATGGAGATCCTGCACATAGCAAACCTCATACTATATCTACTAATTACACCAATATATCCAATCCATTGACCCAATTTAACTACGAAACAAATAACCTAAGATTACCCTCCCCTAATTAATTAATATAACTTTACAAATCTATATAGCCATTCATGCCCGACTTAAATTTAACATTCATATAAGTTTGCACAGGTGAATTTATAAAAGTTTGTTTTTTAATGTTGAGCATAGATCGACTACATAGATTACACGCTCAAAAACATTTCAAAATAAACATAAATGATCAAAATATAGTCACTGATGTAATTGCAGAGGGAATTCACAAGAAACCCAATGGCATTCATCATAAGATGCCGCATTGACATCAATAACTAAAAAGACATCCGAATAAATACATTTTAGATATTCAACGTAAGATATCATTATTTACCAAATGTCTATATATTTTAATCAAATATGAAACAAAAACATAATTAAACATGAATGAATCTATGCGAGCATCAATATCTCAACTTAAATTTAATGCATTTAAATAATTTATACAAATAAATATTAATAGAAATAAAAAAAATAAAACTGGAAATGATTTTTTTTTTCAAACTTAAATGTATAAAATCTAAACATTAATTATCATTTTGAAATTTGAAAGTCAGATAAGAGTTCATTTTTAAAATTTAGGTTCTGAATATTAAAAGCTTGAACGAAAGTTCTTAATTATTTTTAAATTTTATAGTTCATGTCTTACAGAAGGAGAATCATGGTTCCTGGTGCCAATTCCCACGATGTTCTATTTGAAGTCCGGTCTGTTGTTCTGGAGGAGGCCTAAGCTGGTTCAATCCTGGTATTACAGTCATTTTATTTGAAATAAATGAGAGAGAGAGTGACAAGTGCATCTTATCGCTCTTCTCACAAAAATCAAGCTGGAACTCCGCTTAATTTCAATATTTTTCCTTTTATAGTACTCCTCCAGATTCATTGCACATCGTTTCCTGTTGCAATAATTTCCATTATGGTCCGGGCCTTCATTGCTGCTTCTATATTGGACATCTAATTTATTTTTTATTCTTTTAGTTGTTCTGGAGGAGGCCTAAGCTGGTTCAATTCTGGTATTACAGTCATTTTATTTGAAATAAGTGAGAGAGCGACAAGCGTGTCTTATCACTCTTCTCACAAAAATCAAGCTGCAACTCCTCTTAATTTCAATATTTTTCCTTTTATAGTACTCCTCCGGATGCCTGTTGCAATAATTTCCATTTATGGTCAGGGCCTTCATTGCTGCTTCTATATTGGACATCTAATTTATTTTTTATTCTCTTATCTATATCTTTCAACTGACCTTTTTTTCTATAAGAGCCCCAAGGGCTAGTTTGCTTTTCAATTAATTTATAAAACAATCATTTCCATTTACAAAAATATTTTATCTTTAGATCTTGTACTTTTTTTTAAAAAAAAAGTACGTTCAAATATTTTTTTTAAAAAAAAAAAAATAATAATTTTTAAAGTTTGCATCTGTGCGAATATACATATAAGTATACATGTTTAACAACTCTTTAATTTTTTAGCTTTTAGTTTTTATTTACGAACTTAGTTTTTATTTTAATTTTAAATTAATGTAACGACATATTTTATACCGTTACTATAGAATATATGTGAAATTGTCTTAACATATAACCCACACAGTTGACAACATGATGAAATATTGCAAAAGCCTCTTGATGGAACAAGGAAAAAAAGATGTAGGAAGAGAAGATAAGTTAAGCTTGATAATAAAATCAATATGTTTTGGTTCAATGAAAAGAAGTTTAGCTTTTTTAAATAAAGCTATATTTGAAACACCCAAAGAAATTGACGGCAGATTGATATTCAGAACCTTTAATTTGTAAACATCCCAGAAGGTTAATCTAACATCAATTGGAATTTGAGCACCAGGTAACATTTTATATAGAAGCTTGTATAACTCCCGCATCCAATTACTTTCCATTGAAGGAGTGGTATCACTGGGGTTAAAGATTATAGGAAGAGACATTTGAGGAATGTTTTGAGAGGTGTGACGAAAAAGGGAATTTGTTTTCTGAAAGTATAAGGTCGATACAGAATGTAATCCAAGTCCATTAAGTGTCTTTGGCATTTGTGCTTTTGCAATACTAATGGCAACTACTTTACCTTTCCATAAGAGCTTAGAACATAATGAGTTCATGTTCTTTTCAAAGCATTTAGTTGGCTTGATTATAGGAAGATAATATCTAAGTCTCGAATAAACAAGAGTTAAATAGCGAGACTTCTCCTGGAAGAGATATATTAGTATTGATCAAGGATGTGACTATTTTCTTAGTTTTCTCCAAAATAATATTTTGAAATGCGTGAGTGCGAAAAAAAAATTGGAAAGTCAAGAAACGATTGAACCCCTTAGTTAAAAACTCTACATGCATATTTCCAAATTTATTGTATAATCTGCATCCTCAGCATTGATCATCCATTAAGTATAAAGTCAAGCGTTGATGTCCTAGTGGTTAGTATAGCTGATGCATTTGACATATGAAAAAAAAAAGTATCAAGTCTTATATTTATAAATAAGCACTGACACAATGTTTTTTTAAAACATTTGTTTTCAAGAATATTAGCATATTTCCTTTTAATATTAAGTTATTACAATCATAAGCATTCCATTTAAGTTTAATTTTATGATATATTTTACCACGTCATCTTAAAAATCTAGATGACATAATCCCATTTTAATCCACAAAGTACTGCCTGTAAAACTGTTTGTAAAATATTTAGAGATATGGAATCATCCAGTGATATAACTTTGTTAATGTTTTACTTCTAAGTCATTATAAAATACAAATCTAAAGTAAAATGGCATCTCATAGTCATTGGTACTTACTGTAACTTCCCTAAATATTTGGAAGTGTTTTGCAATGTTATAGCCACTTTAAACACAATTTTTTGTTTGTTTTGTGAGCTTGAGCCAAAAGTTTCTGTAATTTGTATCAATCATAATATAAATAATTCACTCAGAATTGTAATTTCCATTATGTTGGTTTTCACATTTTTATTGAATATCAACAGCATTGGTATAGTCTTTCAATCATATGTTAAAACATTAATCATTTACAGATTTGGAGAATAGCTTTGCCAACAGTTTCTATATACACCTGGGTCTCTTTTTACACGGACTTATTTAACACGATTTTGAAGTTACGCGATTCGTGTTTCACTGGAAGTCGATTTCCGATAATGCGCTATTACTTTAAATAATAAATTTCGCGCACTTACGTCGTTATATTGAAAGTAATAGCACATTATTGGAATTCGACTTTCATCTTAGTAATTTCAATATTTTCAGTGCTTTATAATAGTAAGATTTTATGCAATAATGAAATTAAAATCATGATTTCCACATTTTATGTATACACATTAAATTTTACAAGATTATAATGTAAATTTGTTCAAACATTGTGCGTGTTAATTTTGCATTTTAAATCACACTCTGTTTTTGCTTTTTAAAAAAGGACGTAATCAATTATTATTTTCTTATTAATGACACTAATCATTAACGTGCTCTTAAATTCCAACGAGAGCTAAATGGTTGTATGTCTAGATATCGCGAGCTTCGTAGACAATTAATAAAATCGTCTCAAAGATTAATTACTAATTACGTTGTCACCAGAAAATCATAATAATTAAAACACGTATAAAAAAATGTAAATTACTGTACTGTAAATTATGCATAAAAATATATTATTTTGAATAAAATTAAATATTATAGTTAAAAAAAGTTTGTCTTGTATCAATTTTTTCCAAATTTGAAATTTTTTATTAGTCATATTTTATTTTCTTTTTTTTTTTTGCGCGAATTTTAAAGTAATTTTACGTTAATGCTTTGCTCGAATTTTGAAAAATCACAGACCGCATCCCCCCCTTTTCAATTAAGTTACATCTATTTTTGCGCGATTTCATTTGCGCGTATTTTCTGAGGAACCTATCTATCGCGTAAAACGAGACCCAGGTGTATACATGTTTCTTTTAAAATATATACAATGATTCTATTAATTCCAGGAGCTTTTCTTTGCACATTTAATTAAATGTTTCAATTCTCATTTAAAACATATAGCATTTTAGGTGTTAAAAAATCATATGAACTGTATTGCTTTCCTATCTTAATAAAATAATGTTTTTTCAACACTCGAGTGAATTTCCTGGCAAACCAAGATGGCAGCCTGTATTTTTGATAAATATACAATTTTAAGACTCGAGTCAATTTCCTGGAAAACCAAGATGGCAGCCCATACTTTTGATAAATATACAATTTTAAGAGCTTACAATATACCGAAGATATGTTAATTGTTAAATTAAAATAAAAGAAATCAATTGTTAAAATTTTTTTTTAAAAAGGTATAAATTTCAATGAATTTCATTAAGAAGCTTTATTTCAATTTTTTTTTTTTTTTACTTATAACGTGGGTAGTGACAAGTTTTGTTTCAATTCAGCATGTTTCTTTTTTGTCAGCAGTTTTTTTGGTAAATTATCATAATGATAAAAATTTGGGACTTCATGATGCAGTGAACTATTTGCAAAGATACAGGATCCTGCCATCCTGAAAAGTGCGTGTTAATGGTACACAATATGATTGTATGCTGCCAATATGGATAAAATGTAAATATTGTATTTATATATTTTTCCATTTTTCTGTTAATAAATAAATTTAAAAAATAAACTATAAATAATGTAATTAATTTTCCCGCAATGATTTCTTTTTTAAAAATAACAATAATAAAAAAATAAAATGTAAATATTAAATACAGTATTTTGTAGCAGGCATTTTTTTGTAAACATTTTTTGGGACTCCCAGAAACTGTAGATTTTATCAAAAATACAAGTTGATATCTTGGTTTACCAGAAAACTCACGAGTACTGATTTTTCTAACATCAAAATTTCATTTTTTATTTTTGCTTTTTATTTTCTACTATAGATTTCCTTGTTATTACGATTACATTTTCTTATTAAGCATTTTCCACATCTTTTTTAAAAATTTCAGACAAAACCTTCTAAATGAGACATTTGTAATTATTTTTATGTTCCTTCTTTGTATTAATTACTGATAACATGCTACTTTTTTGTCTCTGCTATCTGAATAACTGTTGCACTATAAATTCATCAATACTCCTTCAACACTTTAAGCAAATAACTTTATTTATATATTTTACAGTTTCGACTGTACTAGCAGTCTTCATCAGAACTACAACATAAAAAATTAGACAAATATTATATCAATACAACCAAAATTATTATTCTTCATATTTCCATATAAAAGTAAAATAAAACAAAATCATATAAAGCAAAAACAACTCAATCCAAACCCTTTCAACCAAAAACCTCCCAAATCTTTCAAAAACCCAACACATAAAAATTAAACTACAAAAAATATAATATTAAAATATATATATAATAATAATAACAAACTAATAATAAAAAATAACAATAAAAATAAAAAATAACAATAAAAATAAAAAATAACAAAACATTTTAAAATGATTTTTAAATTATTCTTCAAATTGACAAACAAATAAATGTATTAAAACAATTCAAATTTTATCATCAAACCATTAAAAACAAAACCCTTAAAACCCATTAAACCAATAATCTAAATTTTAATATCAAAAATTATCATTTTTATCATAACTAATTACATATATAAGACCAAAAACCCAAATACCCAAAAAACAAAAATTAACATTAAAATTAAAAAATAAACTTAAAAATAACTGTTCTTAGTAAAGTATCCAATATCTATTCTCTTCATATTCATTTTGTTCAAAAGTAAGGAATAAAAAAAAAAATCTAATAACATCTTACACAATTTATAAATTTTAAATTAACTAAAAGTTAGAGATAAGATTATTGATACTATCTTAATAGCTTTTATTTTTCAATCTTGCATCAATCCATAACTTACAATCTCACTTATTGATGATTACTTCCTGTGTTGAATTTATTAAGCATATTACAGATTTGAAATATATACATTCTATTAGTCAAAATATTCAACTCTGCTGTGTTTTTATCTGAATGCATCTATGTCCATTCTTCCTTGAGACTTTTTCAAAAAGAGTTCATAATGTCTAATTTTTTTTTCCTGCAAATATATCAATTATGTTTATCCTTTCTCATATCTGTTTAAATTTTTTTTTTTCTGCAAATATATCATTTATGTTTATCCTTTCTCATATCTGTTTCTATATTTCAATTTACCCACAGCATTTTTATCTTTCAAACATTTGGTAATTCTGGAATTAAAATTTCAAATGATAATTTTAAATCTTGTTTCATCTGTTCAAAAAATATTCAGTATAAAAGCCCTGTATTTCTTCATGAAAAAAAAAAATTTGGTAGAACATAAATCTGAATTATGTGCATTAATAATTTCCATAAAGCTGAATAACTAATCCTACTACTGTAACTAATATATTATCAATTCTCACAATGCTGTTTTCCATGCTACAATATCTGTGACTTTATAGTAATATATATGGTTACTTTTCAAAACAATTATTTATTCATTTTTCCATTTAATTTTCTGAAAACTGATAAAATCCCATTTGTATCGAACAGTTCATCTTACTGGTGGCTAAAAAATATTATAATTGCAAAACAGCCTGGTCTTTAATTCTAGGTATTTTTTGTTATTTTCCAACATTGTTTTAGCTACAGACTCTCAAAAAAAAAAAAAAAAAATTCAACCAATAATTCAGAAACTAACAGGCACCTAAAAGAAAAAATCCTGGTGTTTCTTGAACTTACATTTAAAAAAAAAAAATAGTAAATTTATCATGCTAGTTCATGCGTTTTAAATAACAATTTCTCCCATATTCATTTAACATGTAGACAATTATATGATGACAACAGCTGCAATAACAAGAAATTATGAAGTGGACATAAAAAATTTGCCTATTCAACTTGTTTAAAATCTCAGAGAGAATTCAAATGATCCTCTTCAGTCAAAAACAAACTTTGTATATTTTCTATATATTGATTTTAATTTTTAATATTGAAATAGCCAAACCAAGTTTCAAATTCATTATCCTTCTAGGCTTTAAATAACTGTTAACCACTTTGGCTAATGAACAATTTCAGAGATACACATATAAACTAGGGTGATTTTAAACAAAATATCCTCAATCATATATATCTGCAAAAACACTTTGTTTCCAAAAACAAACATAAAATAATATTCCTCAAACACGTGACAACAATTCATGATATATATATACTTACAAAATACAAGCAGTTATATATTCTTTTTGTAATGATATTAAGATATGAAGAGCTCTTTTTAACAGATATGCCCCACAAATGGAAGTGCCAAATTGTAATGAAGCAGGATGTGCAGGGTTCATCGTATTCGATTTTCCCTGTAAATTGCAGCACTAAATTGTAATGGTAAGAAACTAGGATGAGAGAGAGAGAGAGAGAGAGAGATAAATCTTAGTTTGGTAACACCCCACAAGTTGTGTTGTCCAAATTGTAATGGTATGAAAGTGGAATGGGTGGGAGTAATTCTGATAGGCCTTACAGATAGATTTAGGTATGTTAACTTATAACTAATAGAATGTATAAAAGATTTTCTTTAAATGCCCACAAATTTGGAAGGAAAATTTTAATGATACAAAAGATGAAAGGGACAGGTTTGATAACAAACAAAATGCAATAGTGTAAAAATGGGACGTCAATACCTCAAATTGCCCTATCGATTTGGGAGCCAAATTATAATATTACATAACTGGGAATGAGAGAGAATGAATAGGTTGGTTCTTTTAATTAAATAATAGGCAAACAGAGAACAAGAAGCTTTTGCCGTCACACAACAAACTCCACTGACAATTGATATGGTATTAGGCTTGCTTTTAAAATATCCTATAACTAAACAAATCAAACTCATAATATAAATGAAAAGAATTTAACCAATTTTACTACCTCTCTATGCTTTATTTACTTCCGCTCAGAGTTTAGCATTAATAATCACTAATGAGACCCGTTTACTTGCTAAATATAAAGTAGAAACAAAGGGAATATTTTATTGAATCTAAATTATATTTACAACCAGATAAACATATGGAATTTATTTAATATTTTTAAATCATTAAAGTTAAATAATGTAGCTGCTTATTGATGTTTGTGCAAGTAATCAGTAACATTTTAATATTCTCAAGAATAAGTAATTAAGGTATCAAAATCAACTGCAAAACTATAACCCACATATACTAATAAGTGATGAGATTAAAAAAAAATACAATCACTTTAAATAAAACAACACATGATCTAAATTATATTTACAACCAGATAAACATATGGAATTTATTTAATATTTTTAAATCATTAATGTTAAATAATGTAGCTGCTTATTGATGTTTGTGCAAGTAATCAGTAACATTTTAATATTCTCAAGAATAAGTAATTAAGGTATCAAAATCAACTGCAAAACTATAACCCACATATACTAATAAGTGATGAGATTAAAAAAAAATACAATCACTTTAAATAAAACAACACATGATCACCATTCTTTATGCTTACACAAACTATTTATACAGAGGCAACACTATCCACACAGTAGTACCACTCAGTGTAAGCCAGAGTAATCAATGGATGCAAAAAGTTTGTGCATAAAATCCCTATCTAGTGCCTACTCATCCAATATCCCTAGATTAGTTTCTAACTCATGGTTTTCATCAGTGAGGAGCCTTGGATTTGACAGCACTGCACTTAGATCCTAGGAACTAATGCAATCCTCCAGCAGCCACAAACCTTCTTTATGCATTGATTACTCTGGCTTGCACTAAGTGGTGCTATTCTATGGAGAGTTTGCCCTTTGTGTAAACAGCTTGTGTAAGAATAAAGAATGTGATCATGTGATGTTTAATACCAATCCTGCCAATAGGATTATGGTGACTGTAGTTATTAAAGAACCAAAGATCCCAAAAAGTATGGATACTGAAATGAGTTTAGATCTATACAACTATACAAGCTAATGAGCTTGAATTGAAAACATTATTGTGTTTTTATTTTGGACTCAAACCTTTCTGGTTAGCTAATACAGTAAAAGGTGCTGCTGAGAGTTGCGTTAGATCCTAAGATCTAGGTGCAAGTGCTCTCAGATCCAAGGCTCCTCAATGATGAAAGCCATAAGCTATAAACTAGTCTGGAAATATTGGATGAGTAGGCACTAAATAGGGATTTTATGCACAAACTTTCTTATATCCATTGATTATTCTAGTTTGCATTGACTGGCACTACTGTATGGACAGTTTAGCCTCTGTGTTTATCTTTTATTTATAATTTGTGCTTTCATTTTTTTTTTTAGAGTGGCAGCAATAACAAAATAAGAAAACATAATATCCATTATATTTCATAAGTTTTTTTTAACTGATTTCTGTGAAATTTATGTTGAGCAACATTTAGTAATGATATATTTATTTAAGTTGCATTTGTGTCTAGATGAAGACCACTTATTTTCTAAGAATAAATAAGATATAACAATAATAATAATAAACCATCAAACATCACATGATCACCATCTCTATACTAGCACATAATTTGTTGTAAACAAAGGCAAAACTCCCTATACAGTAGTGCCACCCTGTGCCAAACAGAGTAATCAATGGATGCCAGAAGGCTTGTGCATAAAATCCCTATCTAGTGCCTACTCATCCAATATCCCCAGACTAGTTTCTGGCTTGTGGCCATCATCAGTGAGGAGCCTTGGATCTGAGAGCTGCACCTAGATCTTAGAATCTAATGCAACCCTCCAGCAGCCATCTTTTAACTCTACTTTACTACAAAACTATGAGAATGAAATTGAAAACATTGGTAATATCTTCAATCTAAGCTCAATAGCTTATATAGTCATATGGGTCTGAATTCAATTCAGCACCCATACATTTTGGTGTCTTTGGCTATTAAACAACCATAGCCACCACTATCCTATTAGGCAGGATTGGTGTTAAACCATCAAACATCACATGATCACCATCTCTATACTAGCACATTTGTTGTAAACAAAGGCAAAACTCCCCATACAGTAGTGCCACCCTGTGCCAAACAGAGTGATCAATGGATGCCAGAAGGCTTGTGCACAACAAATTATGTGCTAGTATAGAGATAGTGATCATGTGATGTTTGATGGTTTAACACCAATCCTGCTTAATAGGATAGTGGTGACTATGGTTGTTTAAGAGCCAAAGACACCAAAATGTATGGGTGCTGAATTGAGTTCAGACCCATATGACTATATAAGCTATTGAGCTTAGATTGAAGATATTAACAATGTTTTCAATTTCATTCTCATAGTTTTGTAGTAAAGTAGAGTTAAAAGGTGGCTGCTAGAGGGTTGCATTAGATCCTAAGATCTAGGTGCAGTGCTCTCAGATCCAAGGCTCCTCACTGATGATGGCCACAAGCTAGAAACTAGTCTGGGGACACTGGATGAGTAGGCACTAGATAGGGATTTTATGCACAAACCTTCTGGCATCCATTGATTACTCTGTTTGGCACAGGGTGGCATTACTGTATGGGGAGTTTTGCCTTTGTTTAATAATAATAATAATAGTTACATTTGCTAACATCAAATAGTTTAAGCCCCATTAAACGGGTAACCCAAGCATCTTATTTGAATGGTTGACATGTTGTTTTCTTTCTTTACTGATGTAAAAACTATAAGCATGATGTCAACAGAAATACAGGCAATTGATAGATGTCTGACGTAGCTTTCCAAAGATGTCTACCACAAAAAAATTCGATGAAATTTGGATTTTTTACAGTATTTTTTATCAAGCAGCACATTTAATTTTTTTGTTTTTTTTGATCAATTTTGTAATTTTCACGAAATGATAAAGACAGAAAATACATACCAGCTTTCAAATAGACATTTATCAGAGTAAAAATAAGCTTATTCACAAACAAGGCCTACAATGGAGCCTAAACGTAAAGCACAATATCAGGCTCATAAGTATAACATTTTAATTTTTTTTAAAATTTTTTGAAAAAATGATAATTTTTATTAATTTTAGTTTGTAGTTGGTATGTGTTGATATAAATTATATATTTATTTATGCTCATATAGAATTCACATCTACCATAATTTTCTAAAGTTCTAATCCACTTATTTTATAAAAATAATGATTCTCAAAAAGTTTAATAATTTATTTATTATTATGTTTATATGATGTGTTTGTGTTTACAAGTAATGAGTTACTAAACTTATAATCAAATGTATAGAAAGATTGCATACACAGGCAAATAATCAAATTCTGATTCTTGTTTATGCCTTGATACTCATGTTTTGGAGTCACTCTGGTTTTGCTATATGTTTTATCATATTATTTTCAAGTCTATAGCCAACAAATGGATTATATGCAAATAAATGATATCTATGTAATACAATAAATATAACAAGATAGCATCACTGATATACATAAAGAATATAAGCATCACTGGTGTGCATAAAGAATATAAACATCATTGATGTACACAAAAAAATATAAAATGAAGAGATGAAACTCATTTTATCAGTGATACAGACAGTAGCCTACAATTTCTAGTTTTAGATAGACAAGCAGCCAATTGCTATGATGACATATGCATATCTATCTTCAGGAAATGATTTTTGTATCTTTTATTAGAATAAATCATTTTCTTATAGATGCCTTTGACATTTGGTAACTTTTGGGGTACAAGATAAAAATGAAGAATTCATATGCGACTTATTTTGGAGATTCTGAAGCTATGGATTATCTCAGGTAAGACATATTATATATGGTTTGAAAGATAATTTTGTGAGGAATACAAGGAAATTCTAACTGAAGATGTAATTTAAACTTTGTTCATGATGAATTAGAAATTATGAACAAATAATAAAATAATAATTATTTCCGATGTTGAAATTTCTTTTTTTCCTTAATTTAAATGGTTATCACTATTTGTCTTAGACTTATTGTTTTCCTTAGTTTTTCTAGTTTCTATTATTGTAATTTTTTTTTTTGCTCTAACATAATTAAAACTGAAGTTATTGTGAAAATTGTGTCTCAGGCCAGTTTTTTTAAAAATTCAATATGGTGTCCTAGACCCAAGTAGTTAAGATAGGATTATACTAACTTTGCAATTAAAAAAAAATACTAAGATTCACTTTGGATTATACTAAATATACATTTCCCTCTTTTGAGATGTCCAAACACAGACCTTTTAAAATAACCCATTTTATTTCACAAATGACCCTCAAATATGGCAAAATTATTGATACCTTCATCTGTATCACGTTTAATTTCTAAAAATTCAGTAAGAGATTTTATCCTCAAATTATAATGACTCTGATAAATACCTTCTTATAATAAGATCTTATAAATACTTTCATGGATTCCCATGTTTATGCATATAGGCCTTCAAATATAAAAACCCATCACATCAGATCTATCCTTCAAATGAATCTCATGATTATTACCTGACTGCAAATTATTTGTCAAAAGAAAATTAATAATAATATATATTTCAATAATGATAATGGCATCAAATTAACATTTAAAGTCGTCTCCACACAAGCACAAATAATGACAAAAATCATTTACAATATATTGTATGCTACATCTATTAGGTACACATGTGTTAGAACCTAAATATGTAACAATGCACCAGATCTACGATTTATTGCCCCAAAGTTGACTGTGCCAAGAATATGTAATGGAATCTGGTAGCAACTACTATGTGATTGGTTGCATCAGAATATGTGACAATTCAATTTACTCCATTAAAAGAGAGAAATGGATCCAATGATTATCAGACTTAGGGTCTTCAAGTAGGATGATAATAATGATGCAATGAAGTAATAACCAATGATTATGTCTATTTCTAATGGTCTAGCTCTTATTACACATTAAATTTAGACATAATTTAGATTAGTTCATCTATAGCTCATCGCTCTTTCAGATTCCACATATGCCTCATAATTCGAACCCAGGGAGAATATTGCAATTAACTCTCTTCAGCGTATGAATTTAACTTAAGTATGAATTATAGTATACTTATATATATATATCATAAATCAACTATATTATTCATTTAATCCTATTATGATGTTATATTATAAAAAAATAATAATCTCTGTGTACACATATGTATGATGATCGATTTACGAATGTGAAAGAAATGATTTTGATAAACTTGAGACCATTTAATGATAAATAAATTAACAATGTTTATTTACAAACCTGATAAAAAATTAACAAACTCCTTTAACAGAATATATATACATAAAAGATTATATACATATGTAAGTATTAAATATGTATGCTTATTATATTAATAGTTAAAAATATTCATTAAACCAACCCTTTCCCTAATAAGTATACATGAATAAATTACACTTGTATATAAAAAAATAATAATAAAATTCTTATTAATTCAACATTGTATTGATAGTGAAACTAACTAACTAATTAATCAAATAAACTAAAATATTTTAAATAACTACTGAATTCGATTCCCATAATAATGTTTTATTTCTCTGGAAGAACCCCTTTTTAACATGTATAAGTTAAAATAAAAAAGACAATTCATACAGAAATTGTTAATCATTGATACAGAATAAGCATGCAAGAATACGGTTAATCAATAAAAGAAAAGTGAACATAACTTTTGTAATAACAAAACTTCATATTTCATTTATATGGAATAGTAATAAATAAACATCTTACCTCCATCCCATATTTTAGTAAGAAGTTTAATTAACTAATATCATGTCATTATGAAGAAGGATTATCTAAATTTTATTAAAAGAAAATTATTTAAACAAATGACTTTCTTCCCATATTTTCTCGAATTAGCTACAAAGAAATCTCCCAAGCTATACAGATTTTGGTTTCCAAATACGAAAGTAATATATATATATACAATAATACATACTTTTATTAACAAAAAAAATATCATGTAACAAATTAATCTCTTCATGATGAACAATGTGAGATTTATGAGTTAGGCAATTGATGTCTCTGGTAAATAAGTTCCTATGATAGATCATGCATTTCTCACGAAGATCTCTCAGAGACATGAATATTATTGTTGTTCTTCCTTTCATGTCCATTTGTAAATTTCAGATGTGGCATTTGATATTCTTAGCAGGCATTACACATTTAAACATTGATCCATTGCACTTATTGAAGCAATGGATCCGGAAGTCAGATCCATACTTCACAGCCTTATATAAACCAACCGGTATTTCAAACCTGGTTTAGGCTTATATTAGAGTATCAACAGAGTTTTGCATTAAATAGAAATATGAAGTGTTTTTTTTTGTCTGTTTATTGATCCTGGAAATTAGCTATTCAGCTTGAAATGATTCATTAAAAGTAAATCTAATCAAAATATAAATTGTTCATAACATTTTTTTTTTCATAATTTATTAAAAAAGCATATATGTATAATTAATGCAGGATTCTGTTGAAACTAAAACTTTATTTTGTTACAAAAAAAAAGAAATATAATATGTTTTTGTCTTATTCTATTTAAAAATATATGTCTATGATTTATTTTGAGATAAGCCTGCCAACATTCCTAAATTAATTACATTATAAATTAGAGGTTTGTTCAGGGCAATTAAATATGGCCTCTTTAATAAAAAAAATACGAAATTAAATCACAATTAGATAGTAAAACCTTAAAGTTTGTTTTTAATAAAAAAGTTGCTTTGAAACAAAAAAGTGTGGGGGCTTATCAAGATATGGAATCATGTCAAGCGTTGTTAGCCGAGAGGCAATCACATCCGTCTTGCAAACAAGTAGTTGGTTGCAGACGGTTATGGGTTCACGTCCCGGCCGGTATATGACATATGAAAAAAAAAAAGATATGGAATCATACGAAAAACAACGGATAAAGACTTGGCTGGAAAGATATAAAAGGTGGGGGAGAACAAAGGACAAGAGCTTATTATTATTCCTCTGTTTTGGGCTTAGTATTATTCTTCCTCTGTTCTGATATGTTTGCTTAGAATTCTTATTGGGATCGATTCCTAGATTCTTGCTCAGGATTCTTAATTTGATTTGAATTATGGGAAATATCAAAAATTATTTTAACCTTGCGGACGTGACCATGTATGGCAGCTAGTTTCATCAGCTTTTCCTGCCGTCGGGGTCTTGATCCATCCAATGCCATAAGAGTGTCAATTAAATAAATGGAACCGAACTGTGAACTGTTTGAATGCATTACGTACCAATGCTTTAAATAATAAGCGTGTTGTCTGGATAAATGAATCTACAATTGTCACTCAAGTCAGACTGTCGCGGGAATTGGACAAAAACTAAAATCCTATGTCGTTAACATTTCATCATAACTCCTCACAAACTTTTACTTTTCTTATTTTCAAATCTATATATATATATTTTGTTATTCACAGTTAACTCATTAACTTTATATTATGTAATTATCTAAATCTAATGGGTACTTACGGATAATTTGCCTGATGACGTATTTGACCCACCGGTTTCCCTTCCGGTAGGCATCGACGATCTTTGTATGACAACGTTGTCATGGCAACGAAGTGACTGGCGTGATTAATCCATCAGAGAGTCAATTTTTTTTTTTTAACCGCGAGATTTAAAATTCGGAGAGAGATTTGGGAAATTTTTTGATTTTTCTATCTATTGTGATTTTGCTATCCACTTGATCACAGTGATTTTTTTCAGCACGTCAGCACCTGGACTCATATTTGAGCGAGTTTATGTGGAGGCAGTCGTACAAAGCTGATCCTTTCGCTGCAATTTTAGAACATATATCCCAATTCAGTCCTCCACAGTGAACGCTATTTGTAAGTAATTTTAATTTTTTTTATAATAATTATAATTTTAGAATAAATTATATTATTGAATATAGACAATAAGTAATCCAAATGCATGTAAAAGTAACGTCACCATTAATGCCATATTCGCATTAAATCTTTATTTTAAATGTACAAACAATTTTTGTTAATATTTCTTCAATTAATTTGTAAATAATTTTCAATAATTTTTTTAATAAAATTACCAATATACAGTCCGTTTTTAAAATTACCAAATGCTTGTAGAAACTACGGCGTCTTACACCACATTTTATACAAGATGGCGATTAATGGTAGATTCGCATTAACTTTTTTTTTTTTTAAAATTTACAAAAAAAATTTTTTTTTTTATATTTCTTCAATTATCAAACTTCCACTTAATTACATTAAATTTTCACTAATTTGTTGGGTTTTTTTTTTGTATTTTTGGGTTAATATTTCTACAAATATCAAATTATTTTTAAATTAGCCAATGTGATCGCCATTAACGGCACATTTTCCATAATTTTTTGTTTTTATATTTTGTATTGACCTTATTTTGTATTTCATGCATGTAAATTTTCACTAATTTGTTGGTTTTTTTTCTACAAATATCAAATTATTTTTCGTAAATTCATTGGCTATATTTTGTATTTTATATCTTGTACTACAAGCTTCGCTTGTCAAAAACACCCAGGGCCCCCCCCCAACAACTACAGCGCTACGCGCTGTTATAATTGGCCACATTTTTAAGATTTTTGAATAGTTTTCATGCATGTACATTTTAAATAATTTTGTGGGTACTATATTTTGTATTCACAGTATTAAATTTTCACTAATTTTTTTTTTTTGTATTTTTTTTTCAGGACCAAGAAACATGCTGGTGTTCAGTCGGTGTGTATCACGTGACATTCCTTTTGTTTTTTATCACATGGTCAACCGATGACGTATTACCCTGAAGGCATACCGATTTAATGTTGCGCTTTTTAACGTGACGTGTTCACGTGATATGCGGACACATCTTATCGAGTAGATGTGTCTGCAGATCACTTGGAGACGTTATCTTAAAAATCGCAACATTAGACCGGTATGCCTTCAGGGTAATACGTCATCAGGCAAATTATCCGTAAGTACCATCTAAGGTTATATTATATCATTTAAATTGATCATCCTTTATAATTAAATACTCTCCTTTGCTATTCCTCATTTTCTAAAATCAAATAAGCATGATATATTTATTTTAGTTTCTTTATGCGGTATGATTATTTATTCTGAAATATATTTCCAATTTATAGATTACTATTTATATCTTGATGTTAGTTTCCTGTTTTTTTTTTGCCAATTCGATCTCCTCGATAAAGCCGTATTTTTTTCTTTTGTCTGCTTAAGGATAATTGTTATTTATTAAAAAAAATCATCAAACATTTTAAATCATACGCACAGCACAAAGTAGTGATTAAATGCTTTGTAAAATATTTTATTTAACCCTTGCTTTATCAAGATGATCTAATGCTTAGTAAATAGGATGAATTTAAACATTTAATTATAGTGACATGTTACTTGGAGTTTGGGGTTAAGAAAAATTCTTTTAGTGTTGCACATATTTGGGTATTCTATTATTAGCTTGGGAAAATTGTCTTTTTAGATATATTGTGTTGGGAGGTTGGCTTGTGATTTGTTGTCGGTTGCAAATTTAGTTGCTCTGTTCCATCTACTTACTTACAGATTCGCTTAGTCAGGAAAGGATTATCATGGCTGCCCTTTTAAATAAATGTTTTCTTGCTTTCCCCAGGAAATGAGGGATTTGACGCAAATAATTAACTAGCTGAGCTTAGCTGATTGACATTTTGTGCCTTCACCTGAAATTTGTTTTTATGCGAGTACGCATAATTATTTCCCGTCTTTTTTGGGCTTTGTGTTCAATGTCCAGTAAACCTATGGTGTATGGGCTAGTTTTTAGTTTCGTGCATTAATAATATTCTAATGTGTAGAGTTGCATCCACAATTATTTAATTTTTCGCATTTGACAATAAATCAAGTTTTTAATATTCTATTAAAAATGGGATAGGGAAAATACCTTGGTCAGAAATTTAAAATATGATTTATTATGTCATGCACCACTAAAAAACTGACTAATTTCCTGGGAGCCGGACTCTGAAAAATACTATTGGAGAGTTTCGTTAAGGCGTGATTAAATGAATGTCAAAATTTATCCAGGCTTGCTCATTCAAATTATCATATCAAATTTACTTGCTGTTAAAATAAATTGAATTGGAAAATCAATAATCATACCGCAAAATCATATTTAATTCTTACATCATCTCATTTATAGTTATTAATTTGATTAGGTGTTATCTGGGGAATAGCAAAGATTAAAACCTCAATTTTTATATTGTGTATTAAATATGTCTTTCTTTAAAGCAAAAGCATTAGCCCTTTTTTTTTTTGTTTTGATGATCCAAGCATAGCACAAGTATTTTATTCATATTTTGATCTATTGGCACATTACATTAACTTTAGGCACATGAGATAGTTCTAGTAGATAGTTTCTCCCCTGATGCTAGTGGGATGGACGGAGAAAATAATTTATGCGTGTATCGGATAGGTTATTGATTCATTGTTAGACTCTAAAAATAGACGAATGGGGCAGAATCCTAGTATTCTTGATTTTTATATCTTGCATATGATTGGTCTCGAGGTACTTTCATCTAGATTTCGAACCGGGTTAAACCAGCATACACCTTCGACCGGCACATTATTTTGGTAAGGGCTGGTGAACATTTAGGCCCTACAACACAATTAAGTTAGCTGGAAAACATAGTTTTTCAACAAAGTAATAATTTCAAGTTTTTTGATTCGGAGTTTGTTAGTGAATAATTTTTACTAAAATGAAATTATTCCAGCAACAATATATACATAAATAATATATTAATGTTGTAATCTGTTCTTTTTTTTGCAAACTCTATAAATCTATGTCCTCTTTCATTTCTATCATTATATCCACATTTATCACACTTTCATTTCTCAATTGTTTTTCAACTCTAGGATTAAAATCTGACATGATAAATTTAAAATGTTGTTTGGGCTTATCACAAGTATTCTGCACATTTAAATAAAAAAACCTTGAGATCTTTATCAGAATTAATACCCGGGAGATGGAAGCATAAACTTCAATTCTCTGCATTCATATGTTCCATTAACCTGAATAACTTAATCATGTCACTTTTGTCTGATATGTTACCAATCTCCACAATGTTAACCACCTATTTTTTTTTATTTAAAATAAATTCCACATTATTTGTACATCCAATATTTGTGCTTTTATAGTAAATACATTTCTAGTTTTCAAATCAACTCAATTTTTTTCTTCTAATTTCATAAATAATGACAATTATCATCATAATAATCATTTTCAAACATCACTTATCTACTGCAGCAAGAAAGTCTCTCCTTCAGTTTATCTAATCCGTAGCCTCTCTTAACTACATCACACCAACAAACTTCTTTATTTCATCTATCTCATATAGTCTCTTTCTATGGCATCTACAATCTTTTGAGATCCAAATTAAAATCCCAACTGCCCATCAACTATCATCTCTTCAAGCAATATTTCCAGCTTAGCTCCATTTCAGTCTGTTAATTCTTTTAAAGATGCAAGTTATACTCATTTGTTCTGTCATTCATGTATTTAATTTCCATCTATTCTTGTTATTCCTACCATCCATCCTTCCATATTTCTTTACATGGTCTGAAGTCTTTGTATTGCTCTTCTGTCAAGAGACCAAGTCTCAGATCGATAAGTAAGAATTGATAAAACACATATACACTGGGTATATTAAAACCTTTCTTTTCAATCCCAAGTATATTTCTTTTTAATACTAAATTATTTCTACAAAAATCATCCCCATCTAAGTTTTAATTCTATGATTAATTTAATTCATTATATTTCTATCTATGATAATAATTTGATCAAAATATCTGCAGATGTTAACTTCTAATTCATATGTTGTTATATACTAAAATGGAATTAATTATGTGATCATGTAGGTTTGAATATTATAGTTCTGATGAAAATTGCTAGTTAATTGAAACTGTAAGGAAATATTATTAAGGAATAAGTCAAATTTATTGCATTGTAAAAAGTGAATATATGAAAATGTATTAAATGATAATTATAACTAATTACATAAAATGAAATTTAGAACAAAAACAACATATGGATTACTGATAATAATTATTAATTAAATAATCATAAGATCAGTTGTTTGAATTACTGATAATTTAATTAACTAAGCATAAAATTTTAACAACAAAATTACATTTTGATTTTATGATGTAAAACAAGTTTGCATCTTATAACTGAAATCATGAATAATATACGTATAAAAATTATTTTATTATAAAAATCAAAGGATTTAAAAGTTTTTATTAGACAATATTTTAAGATCTTTTTGGGTGCTAAAGACCTTGATATGATTTATTAAATAAACAAGAATATCAGACGACCATGTCAAATGCTTGCTCATATGCTTTCAATGGCAGTGTCCATTGATTGTTCAAGCTTGTAGTCGATAAGTTTAGACTAGGATGAAGTTAACCTATTCTTTAAGACATTAAATACTTCAAAAAAGTTATAGTTTTATCATCATCATGATATTAATCATACATTGTATATATATATAATTACAGATGAAATTAATGACTTGATGAAGAAAAACGAATTTTAAATGTGATCATATGATATTGTGCTGTAGAGATATTATTACTGGAGAGAATAAATTTAATAGTGAAGTGGCTGGGTAGAATTTCAGCTTTTTAATATCTTTATATGAAATATTTATTATGGATCCTAAATAAAAACCATTTCAGCTTAAGTTCAACTTACGATCTGCTTAATCTTATATTCACTATGCACAAATGTTATTAAATTAATACACATTGCATACAATAATATGGTTAATTGTGGTGGCAATGTGTCAGACTTTGGAGCAAAAGATCTTTGGATCAATTCCAGTTGTTATGTCCAGTGCCTGAACTTCATACAAATTCAATAATATAGCTATTCTGACTTTTTTTTAATGCACACAGTTTCAAGGAATATTTAGTTCAATTCTTTTTAATTGCTTGATAAGTTTATATGTCCTGCATGGTTTAATTCAGTGATAGTTGTATATGGTTCATGAATCACACCCAGTTTTGACACTTCCGTACTCACACTTCTTATGAATTCCCGATAAATAAAGATCATTCGGCTATATTTTTAAGTTGTTATGAGGTTGGCCATAATAATTATTTCCACAATAAACATATTAAAGATTTTAATTTTAATAATCTGCTATAGATAATGAAAATTATAAATCCATAAATGCTTTATTTTATCAAGTTTTTCAAATATTATTGTCAACAATATGAGAAGCTACTGTAATTATAGCGAATATTATTGGACAAAGATATAATTCTTGCATTACTCATTCAATCTTTTTTTTTAATTGAAGGGATTAAATAAATTATAAAAAGCAGGTATTAATAGAGAACTATGAGAGATTTCTGTGATAAACCTAAAAGCACTTCTGGTAATTTCATGTATTTTTTTTTTTTATTTAATGAAGAAACTGCAATTTAATAAATAAATATAGCTAAAACTAAATTATAATAGTTTGGTAATATGTTTTAATCTTATGCTTAGACATGACCATCTAATAAAATCAAATACACCTTTACCCTGATTAGTAATGGACCTATACGCAAGGATTCATGATAGCAATCATTATCAATTTGTAACCACTATTTTGATATACAATCGATTATTTGCTATTATGATCTGTAAAAAAAAAAAAATCAATTTTTTTTAAAAACAGCAGCCATTCTGGAAGATTGATGACATTGTAAGATAGTGATTTCACTAAAGCTATATCATCCAAAAGTAAAATGTGACTTTGATGCTAAAATGTATAGTATAATATAGAATTTATTCATTACATAATATTTAATATTAGATTTTTATTATGGAATTTAAATACAATTAATGTATTTTATATGATTTTAATACTATGTTATTGCAAATGTTTTCCCTTGTGATAACCAAAGCAAAAAAGATTTTCACTGTTAATGATTACAAAAGCAAAAATATATATATATATACCAGTTTCATTCAATACCTACTTTGATCATGTATAGTAACAGTGTATTAATATTAAATTTAAAAATGTGTACATCAGATAAAATATATTCACTCAATCATTACGACTATAATTCTTATGAATATTATTTTTCTTGCAACAAAAAATACATTAATTGCATTTGTGATTATCATATTATAAATTATTTTGAGAAGAGAAGAAAAATTTTGTGTATTATGTAATTAAAAATATTGTTTATTTATTAAATTTTAAATTAACCTCAAAATCAATCTTTGATATTCCAGGGCTATAACTCTTACGAATATTATTTTCCTTGCTGCAAAAACTTTGTTAATTAGAATTTCAGTCTTTGTAATTATAATTTATTATGAAGAGAAAAAAGAGAGAAAAAAAAAAGATTTCATTCATTATGTAGTTACTAATCAACTGTACTTGATCAAAAGTAATTAAACAGAAGTTAAAAATATTATTTATTTGCTCAATTTTAAATCAATTACTTCTTAATTCATCTCTGATATTCCAATAAAATAGCCAGGCTGTATAAAAATATACTTTTATACTAATGATAAAAAAGATTTAATAATTTAGCTTATTAAAAACTTCAGCAATCAATGGTGCATTACATTTCTTTATCAAATTTTTATTTCATTTCATTGCATTTATGTAAAATAAATACAATTCACAAGGTTTCATTAAAAAAAAAAAAATAGTAGTGCAAAATAAATTCAGTTTCATTGCTTAGACATTACAAAAATAAAAGAAAACCTTGATATTAGATCATAAAGTGGATCAAAAATTAAACTTTAAAATGTACATTGTTGTTAATTATTTGTGTTTTCTTTATAATTTAACAAATAGTGAATTAGAAAATATTCTCTTGCTACATAAAAAACAAAATAGATATCGATAATGAAAAAATTATAATTTAAAAATTTTTTTTAAAAAAAACTATAGCTACTGAAATAATTTTATACAGAATATTTACCCACAGGCTAGTAACTTTTTTTTTTTTTAATAATATGCTTAGTAAAAATGTTTATTCATTAACTAACATTTTTTTCAATTTAAGCTTTATTTTTTTAATCAAATTTTTATGTATTTTGAATTTTTAGAAAGAAATCAATTTTCCTCTCATAGTAACTCATTATAAGTGTTTATTTTTTATATGTGGAATTGATGTGCTATACATTTTAGAGTATCAATTGCACTCGCTAACTGGGGTAAAGATATGTTGATTTAAAATCGATTTGGAAATATAATAATTTATTTTATTTCATTTACAAACAAAACTATACCTAAACTTTTAGAACTACAAAAATTACTTTTTTAAAAATAAAATAAAAAAATCAAATAGTCTATACAACAGATAAATCGTCTAAGAAATTTAGTTTTATTTTATCAAACTTTAGATGCAATTGAGATGTTTTTTCTTCATGCATAAACTAAAATTTCCTTAATTTATGAAAATAATAAATCTATTTTCCAAACAAATATTTAAAAAATGTGACAGGCTATTCAGGGGTAATCAATCTTTTTATACTCACTGCCCACTTTTGTATCTCTGTTAGTAGTAAAATTTTCTAACTGCCCACTGGTTCCACAGTAATGGTGATTTATAAAGTAGATAAGTAACTTTACTTTATAAAATTTATAAAGCAGAGTTACAGCAAGCTAAAGTATATAATAGTAATTAATTACCAAATACTTTTTTTTATCATAGTATTTTAGCATTTACTGATAAACAGTTGGATGTCCCTAATCCTATTTCTAACTCAGATTTTGAACCATGTGTCATGGGCCACAAGCCTTTTTTTTTTATTTATTAATGTAATGACTCTATTATTGTTACAAATGTTTATGAGTGATACCTTGGTACAAAAGTAGTAATAAAGATTGTCCATTGTCTAAAAATAGTCTTGGCATCTTTCCTATGTGACGATCGTATTTTATAAAAGTTCAACATTGCAATCACTGTTCGTTCAGCTTTTCTTTTGTTCATTAGCTAATTGTTTTTGGATAAGTCTCCATCTATGTTGCTATAACTACTATTAATGCTAACCTTATGTTGGACTTTTGCTAAGTTTGGCAGAATAAATCTTTATAAAACAATTTACGGTAGTTAAATCTATCTTTTTATTTATACTTTGTATACATAAAAGCATGAAGTCTGATGAAATTACATTTAATTAATTAAATTATTAATGAGATCCCTGAGGCTGATGCTGCAAAACTAAATACTGGATATCTGGTTCAATTTTTGTAAGGAACAAACGAAGGTCTTCTCTTTCGGAAATATTCAGGCGGATTCTTTCTTTGGTCATAATATGATTAACAGCATTAAAGCCTACTTCCACAAGATATGAGGTAGGGGAAGATATCAATAAACTGAATATCATTTTCCACATATTTGGATATAAGACAGACATTTTTTTTATTTTGCCATATGTTTTCATATCCATCACAATTGAATTTATGTTCACTTTCTTCATCATATCTAATTTCTAACAGTTCTTGGCAAATTGTAGCAGCATCTTCAATATTTGCGGTAAAAGAATTTTTCATCCAGTCATACACCTTCAATTTCAAAATATTTTCAAATTGTTTTTCCATGCCCAATTCACTGAGGTGACTACTAAATCTGTCAATATCCTCTGGAGTTACATAATCTTTTATAGATGATAATTCAGGAAACTGATGAAATTCTCTCTTCAATAGATTATAATGATGTAGTTCAAGTTTGTCAATAAATAATGACACAATACTTTGGCAACCTATAAGAGTTTTATTAGCTCCTTGAAGCTGCAAATTGACATCATTAAATCTCTTGAAAATATCTGCCAAATAGAAGGCATCATTCTTTACTGTTTTTAACTGTTGACAGAGATTGGTCTCATAATTACTTTCAAAATTTTTTATGAGATTATCATATAATGCTACAAAATGAGCCAAAGGTGTGCCCTTTGACAGCCACCAAACTTCTGTGTACAAAAGTAATGTATTAAAATCTTCATTATTATTCTGGCAAAGCTGTAGAAACATTCTATCATTTTTTGCATTGGATTCGATTTTGTTTACGACTCAAATTATTATAGTTAATGATGAATGGAGACTTGTATTTATATGTTTTCCTACAAGATAAATCTGTGCACCACATAATGAATACATAAAACATTTGGCACTTCTTCCTTCAAATAAGCAACAAATCCACGATAGCAGCCTACCATTTATGGTTCTCCATCAGTAGTGCATGCAATAATATTATTCAAAGGAATATTATTTTTTGTAAAGTATGATTTCATAGTATTAAATATAGATAATCCTTTTGTATCTGTAATGAGATTTATTGTGAATAGCATTTCTTCTCATAATGTATTGTTTTCATCAAAATAACATACATATGTCATCAATAAAGCATTATTATCTTCAATGGTAGACTCTTCCAATTGCATGGAAAATGAAAAGTTTTGGAGAATACTTATAAGTTTTTTTCAACATTAACTGCCATTTCTTCAATTAATTGCTTTACTCTGCTATCATTTAAGGGCAATGATTTTAAAATTTCATCTATATCTTGATGCATTGCTGTTGCGATAAATTCTTTTATTGGGGGTATTATTAGTTTCTCCAATATTATAGCTTTTACCACTTTTTGCAATTAATTATAAAATGCAGTAAGAGGCAATTAATCCACCTTTATTTGCTGCATGTTGTTTCATAAAGATTGTTGAAGGATTTTGAATTTTTTTATATATTTCCTGAAAATATTCAATGGGCTTGTCCTTATTATTTGGATGCTTTGTAGCAAGATGTTCTCACAATCGACTTGACTTCATTGCCCCATTGGATAATGTTTTATGACACAATAAACACATTGGGTGTTATTTATTTATAACAGATTCTAAGAAACCCATCTTTAGATACTCTGGTAAATAGCCATGAGCATATTTCTTTTTTTGAGACATAGGATCACATTATTTCATATTTTGTTTGAAGCTGTAGGCACATGCTCAGTCTCACAAATCTAACTGTGTACTAACCCAATGCGACTGCATACAAAAGAGCCTGTGCCGTAAATCGTCATCTGCGCATGCTTCTCACGCATTGTGGATTGGGTTTGGAGGAAGGGGGAGATGCATGAGCTATTCTGGGACAAGGCTCTTTTGTTAACGGTTGCACTATAGCTCCATTTAGTTTCATTTATGTAACGTGAACTAAACTTATGGGCGGGTAATACAAATAGTATATTTTAAGAAATTTAAAGTATCATGGGGAATTTTATGAAAACCTAATGAAAATGTTTTTAAATAATGCTATGAAATTTTTTTAAAAAGATTTAAATTTAAAAAAAAAAAGAAAGTGCTTCAGTATCGGACAAATCCTCTACCACCCACTATGAAGGCTGGAACACCCACTGGTGGGCGGTAGGGACCAGGTTGACTACCACTGGGCTATTTGATTGTACATAAAAAACAGTTTATATAAAATTGAAAATATTAAATCTGTTGAAAGAGTAAAATTTTTTAATAGCTTCAATAATGTCTTGACTAGAAAAGTAATCTTTTTGTGGATGAATGTTTATATTTTTATATTAATGTGAATAATTTTTATCAGTAAGTTTTATCTTGACAAATTAAGATACTTTCACATTAATGTATATATTATCCCATTTGATTCTTTATTAATAATGGTAAACTTCTATGCATAAAGTATATAATTTTAAACTACATTTTGATTTATAAAAGTCAAACTTACCCCACCCACAACTTTGACATGATCCACTATACATAAATACTTTAATGATTATCACCAATCATTTATTAAACTAGACTATCTATTGGCCAGATATAAACTTTAAATCTTAGTTAAAGATAACTATATCTGGTTTTTATTTAATTAAACACACACAAAATAATTAAACTTTATTTCTCTGTTTCCATATGCAATATCTGTTATAGATCCACTATACATAAATACATTAATGATTATCATCAATCATTTATTAAACTAGACTATCTCTAGCCCAGATATAAAATTTAAATCTTAGTTAAAGATAACTGTACCTGGTTTTTATTTAATTAAACACACACAAAATAATTCAACTTTATTTTTCTATTTCCATGTGCAATATCTGTTATAAATGTATTTAATAATTCTCATTCTATTGTATATTTTTGAAACACATGAATAAATACACCATAAAAGACAAATGACACCCAAGATGCATTTCATGCTGAACTAGAATTCAGCAGCTGACATTTGTAAATCAAAATGTAGCAATTTATTACAGATAAATATTGAACATATAAAGATATATATGAAGTAATGTGCCAACTAATAAATACTGGTTCAGCATGAAATGCATTGTGGAAGGCAGTTGTCTTTTAAGATGCCATTATTTATGTTTCAAGAGTGTGTGGTGGAATGGAGGTTATTAAATATATCTATAATTTTTAGCATAGTTAAATTGGTTTGATTATATTTTTCAAATTAAGAATTCTTTTTTTAAAATGATTATGCAGTGGAGAAGCTCAACAAAAGCTTACTTTCACAATTTTTTCAAAATAAATTTGGTACTGCTATATATCACTTTACATCAATTTTCATAAATTACTTCCCAAAGACTTTTTAGCATGAAAAGCAAAGAAATTAAAAGCAATACAAAAAGAAATACATGAAAAGTTAAATGCATGGACCCCCCCCCCATCCACACACAAGTAAAACACACAAAAAAATTAATCAATAACAAGTTAAATCATGGTAGTATGTATTTGAAATGTATTTCAAATTAATACTTTCATGTAAAGAAAGATCTTAAGTCATATTTTGCTTTGAAATTTTCCAACATAAATGGAACCAGATGTAAATAAAAATTTCATTTTCATTAAAATTTTGCATTTAGCCTCAAGATACAATTATTACAGCAATTGTGTGCTAAATAATTGGAATAAATAAGTAATCAGATAAAAAGTTAAATGATGGTAAAAATTCACATAATTAAAATATTAAATTTATATCTGCTTACATATTAAAAAATGTAGATTTTCCATTATTAGATTCAGTCAATATTTTTTCCTAAAAATAACTTCAACAAAGACTGTGATCTTTTACTGCCATTTGAGAAATAGGCTATCTCCGTTACTATCCCAATGATAAATGGGGGGGAAAAAATCAGATCACTTTGAAATAAAAATATTTGTTAATTTTATTGTTACATTATAGTACACTTTCTTTCTATCATTCAAATTGTTCTTTTTTATTATTATTTTGAATTTTTTTTATATATAAATAATACATACACATACGGTATTTAATTTAGTATGAATTAATTACCCCCTTTCCAGATAGCAGGCAGATTTGAAAATTAAAAAAAGAAAAAATACATAGATTTTTACTTTGTTACATGCTGTTAAATTAAAAACTTTATAAAATAATATTTTCTGAAAAGTAAATTGTATCTGATCTATTTCTAGAAAAGATATAATACAAATTAGATAGACAATATTTAACAAATATCCATAAATTAATATTTATTTTTGAAAAATTGGAATTGTATTAGTAGACATCGATTATTATACAATTTCTGTCCAATAAATCATTTCTATTCGCTGCTAACTTTTTTAGAGGAACATAACTAACCCTTTCTTAATATCATCTAGTATTTTATCTCTTTCTTTTCTTATCATTTTCCTATCAAAACATTCTTCATAACAACTTTACTTTCAAAGCAACCTTTTTTTCTAAAGATTACATATACATTTTTCGGGTCCACCTACCCGATGTGATTGTAAAGCATCTAATGTACAAAAAAAGAGGCCAAAACAATTATAATCTTGTTTAAACAAAGGACACACTCCAGACAAAATCATGTCCACAAAAGGGTTGCTATATTCCTGTCCAATGTGTATCTGTACATGGGTCTACATGGCCCAGCTGCCGAAAAGTTATCCATAGCCCAATGATCCCACCCCCGGGGCCCCAAAGCGAAGACTCAAGTTTCAGCTGAACAGGTGGACAAGTCCAACATTGCACCAACCACCAAAACAGGCAAGGAGGTCCAAGGCCTGAGTCCACAAGACACCAACTCTTAACCAACAGCCGAGCCATGCAAAGACCAATCTAGATACATCTGTCTCCCAATTTAACAGTCCAAATGTGCTGGGACCAAATTCGGTCTCCACGCACAAAATTGGATAGCCAACAAGGGAATGACAAGCACAGATCTGCACTGCCCAAAGTTTATGCCAAATTATATTTTTTTGCCTTACTTTCATCAAATATATTGTAGCCTTTTGTAATTAGCTAAAGAAATAGAAAAAGAAAGCCATTATAATAGTATAAGCTGAATAAAAAGAGAATTGTTTGAATTCCGATAGAATATGTCAATATATACTCTTTTTAAATATTTTATATCTCTTAATGAAATGAAATAAAAATTAACAATAATTTATAATTGCAATAAAGAGAAAATAAAATGGATAAAAATATTGTTGATAATAAAAGAAAATCAATCAAAAGGTTATCAAGTATTAAAATTAGTATTAAACAGCGATTTGTTTCTATGTGAATTCAAATTTGAAGAAAAAAAACTACTTGTTCTCTCTGCTTCTTTTCTCTGTCTCTTGATTTTAATTTTGGAAAAAAAAGTTGTTATTGATCAAGAAACATGTAATTAAAAAATAATCTAAAAGTAGATAATGTTGAAGGTAAGTTAAGGTGTTGAGCAACATATTTTTTAAAAATAGGGTTTGGAAATGTGATGAAGATTATCTATAAAAGGCTGTGATAATTGACTTAAGAAGAGTGGACAGACATAAAACTGACAGTTTTATTACAAAAAGGAAGTCCAATATATCAAGATATATTTTCTGATAAGAAAAAATATTTTCATTATTATTAAAAAATTATGAGTGTCTTAGTATGTGTGGCTAGATTTTCTTCAGCAAGCGTTAATCTTTATCCTAGCATGTAGCTCCATGGAAGAAAGTTTCAAAAATCTAGCCCTAAGTCTGAAAAATCTATCCTAACTGGAAAGAAAAAGTGAGACCCATCATCATTTGAAAAAAATAAATTTGTTTTGTCCAAAGAATGGAATAATAGTTGCTGACTCTCTCCAAAATGTCTATCTATTGATAGACCATGAAAGAAAAAACATATTCATGCTAATCCTAATGTAAAGCATGACTGTACAATGAAGTTGTCTAAAGATAAAATAAATAGATTTAACTATTTACTTAGCAGCTGAAATAAAGACTAAGAATAAATAGACTTATTTGTTTGCTAGCTGAAATCAGAAGCACTAAGAATAAAATAGACAATCATTTAAAAACAAGATGTGATATCTTGGACTATTTCCATCATTTATGAGTGAATGTTGAATGTATAGAAAATTTTAAACTTTCAAATACAAACAACTTATTAGCAATAACATACAAATAGACAATATAGGTTAGTAATTTAATTACACAATGTTTCGAGTAGTATTATTCTCCACTCTTCTTCAGGTGTTGTTGGCCTATATGCACAGTGACAATATTCGTTTAGAAGTTGAGCTTGCACCTTTAGATTTTTGAATATCGAATTTAAGGCAAACACTCTACCAACTGAGCTATTCTGTCAAAGGCAACATATAGTAGAAATTTGATATATTTATATATATATATGAGATTTGGTTCAAATCCTCCCGAGTCCTTCAATTTTTTCTTTAATAAGGCTAATGTTTTATTTTCCAAAGAGCAAGATTAATTAGAGACTTCCATACATTATGTATTGCCACACTGGGTTGTCATTTGAGCAGCTTCCTTGAATTTTCTTCTATGTATTTTTTCCTCTTTGTCCAATATCTTTGTATTTTCCCACTTAAGCATATGGTCATTAGTATACATGATCTGCTATGGTGGAGACATTGTTTTTTCTCTCTTTTAACCATTAGTTTTATGCTCTTTCAATCACTGTTCAACAGGGTAACAGGTCTCACCAATGTATTTCCTTCCACATTCACATGGTATTTCATAGATGCAGTTTTTGTTCTTCAGCATTTCCAGTTAATGCTTTGTAAAAGTAAGCATTCCTTGAAGTATGGTATGGCTTTGAAAAACAGTTCTAATGTTATATTGACTGCAGATTTTCTTTAGTTTGTCCGAGACACTACCATACCAATAATTGTTTCTCTTTTGTTGTCTCTATGTGTTGTCTATTGAAGATTTTCCTGATGACTGTTGATGGATAACCATTCTTCATAAGCATTTGTTCTATGTGAATCTTTTCTTTTTCCAAATCACTGGTTTCTGAACAAACCTCCTTTGCTCTGTTCCATAATGGTAGTACAATTCCTTGTTTAGTGTTTCTTGTAAGATTGATGTATATGCCAAGTACTTGCCAGTGTGTGTTGGCTTCCTATATACTGTTGTTTTTACTTTGCCCTGAGGGAGTCTTGTCACAAGAATATCCAAGAATGCCAATTTTTGTTCTTGTTCTGATTCCATTGTGAATTTAATTGTGGGAGATATGTTGTTAATGTGTGTCCAGAATGACTGTAATTTTACCTCACCATGGCCATACCACAAATGTATCATCAACATATCAAAGCCACACTTTAGGTGGACATAAAGTAGTATTTATTGCTGTGGTTTCAAGTTCTTCCATGTAAATGTTGCTGAGCAAGGGTGACAGTGATGACCTCATGGCCATCCCTTGATTTTGTTGGAAGAATTTTTAATTATATTGAAAGTATGTTGTTGTCATTCAGAATGTTAATAATTCCATTATACTATAAATAGATAGAGCTGTTCTAGTTTGTAGACTATTATCATCATATAACATTTTCCTTACAATAGACAGTGCTTCATCACATGGTACATTTGTAAACAGACTTTCCACATCAAAGCTTACCAATATATCAGTTCTTTCCATTTTCATGTTCCTGATTAATTCTACAAAGTACTTAGAATCCCTGACGAAAGACTGTGTCCTACATGCCAATGGACTAAGACCTTCCAGAAGAAATCTTGATAAATTTTAACATGGAGAATTTCTAGAACCAACTATAGGTCTTAATGGAACATTGTCTTTATGGATATTAGGCAGTCCGTACAAGTGAAGAATCTTGCTGAAATACAAAGTTAATTTTCTTTTTTCTGAATCACTGAAATTCCTTCCGGAGTAATGCTTGTAGTTTTACATCTGTATTTGGAATTGGATTTTTTGCTACTTTTTTGTATTGGCCTGCTGTGAGAAGGCCTTGTATTTTGTTATCATAATCAGTTTTATCCATTGTCATATGACAATGATAAATAATCCTATAAGTCAACTTAGTGTGGCATTAAACAATGTATGGAAGCCTCTAATTAATCTTGCTCTTAGGAAAAAATTAAAAAAAAACCCCAACTAATTAGCCTCATTAAAAAAAAAAAAATTGAAGGACTCAGGAGGATTTGAACCAACCCTCATTTATAAAAATACATCAAATTTCTACTACATGTTGCCTTTGACAGAATAGCTCAGTTGGTAGAGCGTTTGCCTTAAATTCAATATTCAAGAATCTAAAGGTGCGAGTTCAACCTCTAAGCGAATATTGTCACTGTGGATATAGGCCAGTGACACCTGAAGAAAATTGGAGAATACTACTACTCGAAACGTTGTGTAATTACTAACCTGTATTGTCTATTTGTGTGTTATTACTAACAAGTTGTTGGTATTTGAAAGTTTAAAATTTTCTATACATTCAATATTCACTCATAAATGATGAAAATAGTCTAACATATCACATCTTATAATATACCATCATTACAAACCTTCAGACAAATATTTCAAAACAACTTTGCATAATTTTGAAAACTGAAGTTATTAATCTTATATGACTATAAAAATTTGATAAAATCATTTCATATTTATATGTCACATGTGACAAAGTTTTAATATCATACATTCATGAATTACTTAGTTACTGGTTTATTATATTTAATAAGAATTTACTTTAAAAATGACAATTTTCTGTGTAATTATATTCACTTAATGACAATATTGTATTTGTTTCTTATGGATGTTATAAATAAAATATCAATCAGGCAAATAGAGGTTAAAATAATATAGAAATATTTGGTTTATAGTAATAAACAGAGAGTATAATGGAAGTTATTAAAAACCATTACATTGTAGTAAATTATTTTTAAAAGCCTTAACAATGACCGTATTCTACATTTTGTCAGAGGTCATTATTTGAGGCGAGAGTGTTGACATATCCTGGTACTGGAATGAATCTTGATAAAATGTAATAACCTAAAACATGAAAAATTCCCAGAGAGCTCAGGTCTTTTAGTACACATTCACTTTATATATAATTAGAAAGATATACTTATAGTAGGTATATATATATGTAAATGAACAATGATGGGCACAAATATTATTGCTTGGCTAATATTATTAACAACAGGTTTAGATATTAGTAAAGCCCTTCACTATACTCATCATCAATCTTTTGATTAGGTCCACATATTTCTAATTTTTGAAATTATCTTGTTTTATCTTTTTATGTCCACATTTTTATTTGTTCACAACTCTGTTACAAATTTATTTTTTTCATCTACAAAATATACTTTTTGATTTAAAAGTCAGTAAATACAATTCTATCTTTATTTATACATTAGATATTTCATTCATCATCAACTTCTAAGATCTAATCAACTACTTCCCAACTTAAAATGTTTCACAATGCTTTAATTATATAAATGAAAGTTCTGAAGAAGATGGCAATCGAAATTATCAAAGGGGTGGTAATTAAAGCATTGTGAAACAGTAATAAAGTGCATAGATGATTTAGTATTATATTATTTACAATTGACAATGCAATAAAAAAGATTAGCTATTATACTTCTTGAAGAAGATAAAGGATTACTTCCCAACTTGCGATATATTTAGAAGTATTTTTGAATACTGAATATAATATCTTTCACCAATGATTATACTTTTCATTATTTCTTCTAAAATTGTATCAAAAGTAAAACAATTAATACAATATCAACCTTATTTAATTCCAGTATTCAATATAATTCTATCTATTATTTCATAATACCTTACTATTTCTTATTACTCCCTGCCCCCTTCGAGTGAAGGTTTTTTCTCAAAGAATGCATTTAATCTAATCAATTTTATGAAAAATTTTCTCTACATAAATAAATTTTGCAATATGTTTCTCATTCATTTCACAAACACTCTCAAAATGTCAGTTATATCTAGTTTTTTTTCCTTTTCTAAGCAATTTCTTTTTTGGCTTGCAAAATTAAGTGTAATTGTTTTATAATCTTCAAAATTTAAACTTTTTTCTCTTTCTATAAGAAATACAACTATTCTAAGAAAATAACTTTAAATTCTCATAAATGAAAATAATTCTAATCTCTGTGTTTATTTATTATTCTTACATAGCATTACAACTTTTACTCTGGTTAGTGCAGCATTTTTGTGAGGATTTACCATAATAATTATCATTAATTTATTTCCACTATTTTAAATTACAATTGATTATTTGCTATTATAATCTTTAGACTGGTGACATTATAGAATAGTGACTTCACTAAAGCTATGTCATCTGAAAATAAGATAGTGACATTCATGCTAAAAATGTACAGCTTAGTATAATTCATTCATTATAAAACATACAATAGTTTTGATTATAATATTAAAATATGATTAATGTATGGTATCTAATTTTCAACCAGTATCAGTGCTTTCATTTATGACATCCAAAGTAAATAAAATTTTAATCTTTAATGACTACAAAAGCAAAAAAAAAAAAGCCAGTTTTATTTACTTTATTAATACTAAATTTTAAAATACATATATTAGCTAAAATATACTCATTCAATCAATTTTATAGATTAAATTCTTATAAACACTATAAATATGATCATTGTAATTTTAATTTTTTAAAGAAAAAAATGATTTTGTGCATTATGCAGTTAATAATCAAAATTTATATAATCAAACATTTCTAAATATAATTTAAAATATCATTTATTTGTTCAATTTTAAATTGATAATCTCATAATTTGTTTCTAACATATTCAAGATAATAGTGTTTTTATTGTAAACATAAAGAAATACAGTGTCATAAAAAAAGATTTAATCATTTACATTATTAAAACTACAAATAATCAACCATACTTCAATTTTTTTTAATCTAATTTTTATTCAATTTTAAATGGACTTATGCAAAATAAATAAATTTACAATTAAAAAAACCCAAAAACAACCACGCAAAAAAATTCAAAGTTTTATTACAAAAATAAAAAACTTTGATAATAGATTATAAAATGCCCCCAAAATAAATTCTAAAATAAATATATTACATTTTTTTTAAAATGTATATTAAATATAAATAATTATATTCCCTTTCTTACATACTTATTCAATGAAACATCTTATTGTAATAATTGTTTGTTTTGAAATTATGTATAAGAATGGGGATATAATTGCTTGTATTCAATAATATAATTAATACATACATGTAAAAAAGAAGAAAGATTACAAACTTTAAAAAAAATAGCAAGAATTTTTTTTTCTATATGCTTTATTTTAATGAATCATGATTCAGAAAATTTTCTCTGGTTATGTAAGAAGCAAAATGGTAGACTGTCAATGGTAAAAATATATATTTTGAAAAAAATTATAGTTACTGAAATGATTTTATGCAGTATATTCATCTACAAGTTAGTTCTTTTTTAAATAATATGTTTACTTTGATACCTATCATTATAAGTATTAATGTAAAAGAAATACAAAGTCTGAGTTTAAATTTAGTAAAATTTATCACATCAAGTATGCTTTCAATGAAAATGAAACAAAAGTGCTGAACAGTGTGCACATTTTACTAAATTTAAACTTTGACTTAGTATTTCTTTTACCTACACAGTATGCTTAATCATTAATTAAAATTTTTTTCAATTTGAACATTTTTTAAATCAGATTTTTATATATTTTGAATTTAAGATAACAGATTTTTTTTCCACAGGAATCGTTATAATTGCTCATCTTTTATGTGAAATTTTACTTTATGAGCATTTTGGGAAACAAACTGAAGCTTACTATCCTGAACAAAGTGTTATTTGACAACCTATTGCAATTTTCTTTCTTCTTTTTAAATATTACAGCTGTCATTTATTTATTTTTTATTATATTCATTCAAAATTGGAATTACTTGAAATTTTGTTTTATTCTTGAAAGGTCAATTTTGTGAAAAATTTTATTATTACAATTCAACAATAATATACAAAAATTAAAAGGACACCAAAATAACTTAAAACATTGCAATAAATTTGTTAACAAACAACTTTCAAAACAAATAGTCATTATTAGTCACACACAGAGAGAGAATAGGATCAGAATAAGGATAAAAAAAATTACTTTAGTTATATAGAATTATAGATAAATAAAATTACTATTAAAAGCAGAAAATCATTATTAAAAATGTGTATGTGTTTAGATAAAAATTTTTTTGACTGATTTCAAGTTAAATTTGAATTTGTAAATTAAGAACCTTTATACCAGCAACTGCTAACTTTTAATTTAATACAAAATATAAATATTTAAAATTATTGAAAAATATAAAAAGTCTCCTTTTCTATATTTATAAATTCTTCCTGACAATTTTAATAATAATTATAAAATAAAAAGGCAATATTTAGCAATCAAGTAACAATTTATTTTAGCAAACAATATATCAGTTACATTTAATTATAGAATAATCAAGAAGAATTTTGTTTATTAATAAAGCAAAATAATGGCTTCAAGAAATATTATTTTGAGTAATTAATAGTTTAATGACAATAGCCAGGAAGAAGAGATAAACAAACAAGTGTCCGTGATATGATAATGACAATATTAACAAATTACTCACAAGAGATTTATTTAATTTTTTTTTTCTTTAAACATTTCAAGATTTAAATAATAATTTCATATTTATTTACATTCTAACAGTATTATTATAATAAAATAATAACACCATCACAAGTATTATGATAATAAAACAAGAATAATAAAGCTGATAGCATCTTCCTATAACATTTTTAAGACCAAGAAAACTTTTACTCAATTGCTAAATTTTTTAATAAAATCTTTGATAAAGCATTCTGATTTCATTATATGATCTAAGTTTTCGATTCGTAATATTAAAGAATTAATTCATTTAATAAGATGAAAAGATAAGACTTTACTAAAATAACTTTAGCAATTAAAACATATTTTTAGATAGAAATCTTAAAAGCATATAAGAAAATTAAATTGTTGATAAAGTTATATACCAAAGGTATAATGATAAATATATAACAAGTGATTAAGAATTGTGGTAGCGATTCTCCCATATTCACATCACCTGTTCCAAATCAATATTCATAGGTCTCAAAATCCATGGATATTAGTGAAAATAATACACATGTGTATATAATGGAATACTTTTTTAAAATGTGTATACTTAATGTTCATGCAAATTATTTTAAAATTATATATTGTTAATGGTCATATTCGTATATTTCGTTAACATACTGCTGAATTCAAACCCCAGACACAAAACTCAACACTCTAGGAAGGGTTCTTTCTAGAAATCCTAAGTTCGAATCTCAAGTCTATGCTGCACTGCGCCACCTACATGAAAACACATCTGATGCTACTAATAGCAGTTTCTTGCGGTGCCGGTGGTCAGGGAGAAGTAAGAGACTATATTAAAATACATCATTAGGTTCGCTAGTACAAAATATATATATAAAATGTGAAAGAGAGCTAAGCAATGGTGTGGATTGCAGAAAATAAATAAGTAATATCAAAATGATTAAAATTTAAATACTGTTTATTAATTAAACATTATAAAGATAGCACAGTCTGAATAAACCAGACTCTCTCATTAAAATATAGATTTGAAATGAAGTGCCATTTAGATTTGCATTAATGGCTTGTTAATTTATTTATACTCTCTATACCTCAGGTTAATGCAAGATAATATCATAATGATGTGCTTAAACAAAAGTACAGTTACATAAAGAAAGGTTGATTTCAAGATATACAAGGCCTACAGCGAATATAATAAATGTTTTCTTAATTCAATTTCACATCTAAGATTTGAGAAATTCAAGAATGGTGTAGACAAAAGCTCACTGAGCTAGAGGCATGGAAGTGATTAAGATGCGGGCAATTGAATGAAACATCAGCTTTAATATTAAAAGAGATTAGTGGTACCAGTGGAGGTTTAACATACAGGATGGAATGTGATACATTGAAACAGCATTGCTTTGTAAAATAAAATAAAATGATAAATGAAATAAAGCAGACAGGATGGCATCTCGCCATGGGTCCCATGGAAGGTTTTGTCACAATCAGTCTGAGTCTGGCATCATACCATGAAACTCCATGGTTGGGTGACTTAAGCATAAAATTCCCAGGTATGGCTTTCTAGCACATAAACTATTTGAAAACTGCAAGAAGGAGAGGGAAAGGCCTGAGCTGTAAATCCCTGGAGAAAATCAAAGCAGGTCTCAAAACAACCCATATGCTTACACCAGTAAGCATAAACGAATATACAGAAGGGGTAACTAAGTAAGTAAAGGCACTTAACCAATTCCTAAATAATTTTAAGATGGTCCGCACATTCTCGACCTCAACTTTTACAGTTCATAAATTACATTATAAATACAATAAAATAAGTTATTTTAAAATAAGAAAATGGAAGGGAATACAAGATTAAAAGGAATTCATAAAATTATACATAATCATGCATTTCTCTATATTATATAGTCCACTTATTAACTTTGTGTATATCATCGCGTTATATAAAAAGAATGAGAAATATCCCTTTCTAGAAAGACATAATTATTTAAAAGATTAGTAAAGTATAAAATAGAGTAGCCCTCAAATGAGCGATTTTATAAGACATTTAATCAGGGTCAGTTATACAATTTATCTGCAATAATAAAAGGCAAAAAAAATAATTCACTCGTTTGATGACTATCTAAGCACACTACCACAATAAAAGACAAAATAAATTAGCAAATATATAAAATAGAAAAATATCAACCCAAGGATAGAGAGAAAAGCACACAAGTTAGATTACAAAATATTTTATAAAATTATGCAGTTTTATAATAAAAAATACACTTAAAATTGAGCTTGTATTAAAGAAAAATATACAACAAATGAGCTCTTGGATTAATTGAGGTTACCTCATATCAATTGGGCAGACCGTGCACATTTTTGTCTTTTTCTGTCAACTTTAATTGAAAGCTTTAATGGAAGCTAAGCAGCATTGATCTTGATATGGCAGCTTCATGGTCCATGATCAAATTTGACACATTTTCAGCAGCAGCGGCAGTTTACAATCATATGAGGCATCTGATGGTATATGCCGCAGAAATGCCATTCTGAGAAGGAAGAGAGCTTTACTGCAGGCTTCTATTCAGACATTCTGCTTTCAATAGGCAAAGACTGGTATTTTATGAATTTCTCTAATGGTATAGTTTCACTAAATTCAGCTGTATTAAACTCTCAAAATAGTATATTCAGCTGCTAATTCAACTGAATAGATTTAAAATAATATCTCAAAGTTTAACTAAGAACAACTCTGAGTCAGAATGGAATCAGCATCAGAGTAGACACTCGTAGAAAAGCCTATCATATATCTCTATTTAGAAAAGGATAAGCATAGGATATGATATATCACTATTTAGAAAAGCATAAGCATAGCATAACAATTAATAAAATCGGCCCTATATATACCAACAGAGCTTGCAATAGAACTATCCTGCAGTGATCAATCTAGAACCAAAAAGAGATGCAAAATAAAAGCTGCCAACTTATCTTATCCGAATATCTCAAAACAGGTATTTTTATAATTAAATTTTACTTTTAAGATATTCGAACTTGGTTTTTAATTAAAAAAATACCAGAGTGGACATCTGTTATTTTTCTGATGGCAAAATATTTAAGCCACTAATTAATGAATTTTACAAAATTTAATTAATTAAGCCTATTGTTCTCTTCCCAACCCTCATTTACTTTTTACATAAAATTTGTGGTGTGATTTTTATAAATCTAAAAACAACAAAATTATTTACTCTTTAATTATAAACAATGATTTGTTGTATACTTTATCCCTACAAATTTTAAATCTAAATAATTTCTATTATGAAACATAATAATTGCATTTATTGGAGTAAATATAATTATGAAACATATATATTAATATTATTATCATCATCATCATTATCAACCATTATCAATCCACTGCAGGATGAAGGTCTCTCCAAGTTTAATCCATCTTCTCCGATCTTTAGCTTCTCTTCTCCACATCACCCCTACACATTTTCTTATTTCATCCATCCATCTTACATGTGGTCTCCTTCTGGGTCTTTTACAATCTCTTGGAATCCAGTTTAAAATTTCAATTGTCCATCTATTATCATCTCTTCTAGCAATATGTCCAGCCCAACTCCACTTCAATCTTTTAATTTTTTCAATGAGGTCAGTAACACCTGTTTGTTCTCTTACCCATACATTGCGTTTTCGATCTCTTCTTGTTACTCCCAACATACATCTCTCCATACTTCTTTGAGTGGTCTGAAGTCTCTGTATTGATCTTCTATTAAGTGTCCAAGTCTCAGATCCATAAGTAAGAACTGGTAAAACACATTTGTTAAAAACCTTTCTTTTCAAACACGTAGGCATATTTCCTTTTAATATCAAGTTATTTCTACCAAAAGCACTCCAACCAAGTTGAATTCTATGATTAATTTCCTCTATTATGTTTCCATCTGTATTAATAATCTGACCAAGGTATTTGTAACTCTTAACTTCTTCTAATTCATCATAATCAATCTTTATTTTCATATTTGGAGCAAATCGATTAAACATTACTTTAGTCTTTTTAACATTTATCTTTAGTCCTACTTTCCTACTTTCATCTGATAACTCCTGCAACATTTCCTGCAGCTCGGAAGCATTATTTGCAAAAACAACTACATCATCTGCAAAATCTAAATGACTTAAATAATCTCCATTTACTTTCACTCCTTTAGTTTCCCATTTTAATCCACAAAATACTTCTTGCAGCACTGCTGTAAAAAGTTTTGGAGATATGGAGTCACCTTGTCTTACACCTTTCTCAATGTTGACTTTCCCAGTATCATTATGTAATCTAATTGTTGCTGTTGCATTTTTATAAATATTCTTTAAAATATGACAATATCCTGGATCTATACCTTGATGATCCAATGCTTTAATCACTGAAGAAATGTTTATAGAATCAAATGCCTTTTCATAATCTACAAATCCAAAACATAATGACAACTCATATTCATTTGTCCTTTCTATAACTTCTCTCAATACTTGAATATGATCTACTGTACTAAAACCACTTTTAAATCCAGCTTGTTCTCTTGGTTGGTGAAAATCCAAGGTTCTCTGTAGACGAGTTGTAATTATCTTGGTAAAAATTTTATATAAAACTGATAAAAGGCTGATAGGTCTGTAATTTCTAATATCTTCTTTATCACCTTTTTTAAATATTAATATTATTACTGCATTCTTCCAATCATCCGGTACATCTTTATCATTTAGACATTTGGTATATAACTTTGCTAATATTTTTTCTGTTTCTTCACCTGCTTCTTTTAATATATCAATTATAATTCCATCATTACCTGGAGCCTTTCCTTTTTTCATACATTTAATTGCATTTCTCACTTCTTCATTTAAAATTCTGGGCAATTCGGAAGATGTAATAGATATAGGAGGTACTTGTTCTTTATTACTATATAATTCTTGATAAAAATCTTCTACCAATTTCATAATGCCATCCCTCTTTTTAGTAATAATTCCATCTTTTTTCCTTATTGCAGATATAAATTTCCTACCAATACCAAAATGTTGTTTTACATTCTTAAGACTTTTATTTTCTTCTACAGCTTTTCTTGCTAGTTCACAGTTATACTTTCTTATATCATTTTCAACTCTTTTCCGCACCATTTTATAAAATTCGAGATATTCAATTCTTTTTAATGCATCATTCTTGCATATCTTCATATTCCTTCTTTTCTTCATAAGTTCTCTAGTCTCAGTAGAAATTTTATTAATCAATTGCTGCTTTTTTCTACCAGCTATCTTTGTTGCAGTTTTTAAAAGTGTATCAGTTATTTTCATATTAATTTCATTCAAATCTGAATCATGTTCAAAATCTACTAATACTTGAAACCGATTTGTAAGTTCTAATTTAAATTCATTAGAATGTTTCTGAAGATTAGGAATATCAACTGTAAATATAGTTTTTCTTAATAATTTTTGTCTCTCTAGTTTTACATTAACATGTATCTTACCCCTTACTAATCGATGATCGCTTCCTGTGTTAAATTTATTAAGAACATTACAATCTTGAAATATGTATTTCCTGTTAGTCAAAATATAATCCAATTCTGCTGTACCTTCATTTGGATGCTTCCATGTCCATTTCCTTCTAACATTTTTCTCAAAAAAAGAATTCATAATATAAAGTTTTTCCTTCTCTGCAAACTCCACAAGTCTATGTCCTCTCTCATTTCTATTACCATAACCAAAATTACCTACAACACTTTCATCTTTCATTTGTTTACCAATTCTAGCATTAAAATCTCCCATAACAATTTTAAAATGTTGTTTACTCTGATCAAAAGCCTTTTGTACATCCATATAAAAATCTTCTACTACTTCATCACTGTGAGAACTTGTTGGGGCATAAACCTGAATTATCTGCATTTGATATCTGCTATTAAGTTGTATAACTAATCTTGCCACTCTGTCTGATACACCATCAATCTCCACAATATTGTTCTTCCACTTTTTATTTATAATGAATCCTACTCCACTTGTATTTCCAATATTTGTGCCTTTATAATAGAGCATATGTCCACTTTTTAAATCAATTGTCTCTTCACCTTTTCTTCTAACTTCACAAAGTCCAATAATATCCCATTTAATATAAGAGAGTTCTTCTTCTAATTCTTGCAATCTTCCTTCACTTGAAAGTGATCTGCAGTTGTAAGTACCTAAATAAAAAGTCGTCATCAAATGGCAGCCTGGGTCCACCTCCAGGATATTCTTAGCACCCTCCGCCTTCGGCCACCAACCGCTGCCTTGGTTGGTGACTTTACAACCTCCTGGGATTAAGGGCCATGCTTTATTTTTGTCTGTCATAATTGTATAATTGGGAAAAATCTTTATCATTTACACAAACATTCATTCTGCCTTATCAGGCACTGAGAAGAAAGACCATGGTGTTTCTTGATCTTAAACTCAGAGGTAAAAAGCCAATAAACTCACCACGCTGGCTAATGCGTGTTGGTGAGCAGCCCATCCATGTTCGTATACTATATGAATAAACATATAGTAATAACAGCTGCAACGACAAGAACATATGGAGTGGACATTAGGAATTTGCCCTGCTCGGTTCCTTTAAGGCCTCCAAGAGGAATCAAAGGGTCTCCTTTCAGTTAATAGCAAACTCCTTTCTGCAGCCATTAATATTATATAATTACATATATATATATTTCTATATAATGAAAATATGACTTTTATAATTTATTAACTAAAAAAAAACATAATACAAAATTTTGTTTCTAGTATAATTAAAAATAATCTGTTAATTAATTTAAGTTAGTTGAATAGAGGGAAAGAAAATTCATCTTATCTTATTTTCTTTTGTTTATATTTATTTTAGATAACCAGAAAAACAGATATGATTTTATTTTGATCTCATTATACCTATAATCCTTGATTGGAATTTTTTTCTTTTAATATAGAATCTATTAATATAATAACGTGAAAGGCTGAAACCTTTGACATATGCACCTTAAAAATGCTTATATGACAGCCAATCAGATGCAATAATGACTACACAAAGAACTCTCAAGTCAAAACACAAGGCAGAGATTTTATGGGAAAAAGATGGTTCCATCTTCTTCTCTACTTAAATTTATATATAAATAAACCAGCCTCAAGCATTTTGAAATAAACATGAAGCTTTAAACACCTTCACATTTAATTCACTAAATAACACCGTGAAATCTTTCGATTTACTATGAAGTAATTTTCAAATAATATATATATATTTGTGATTTAATAATAATAATAAAGATTAAACTATCAAAAATTAGAATTGTAAAGAGCTGCATTGTATTGCTATGAAAAGGATAAAAATAGGCAGACAGCAAGTCATTTGCTTTCTTTTTGCTGATTCTTGATGCTGAACAATATTGTTTACGTTGCAGAAGACAACCTGGGAGCAACCTTAGCTGAGAAACTGTTTGTAGAGAGTAATTGAAGACCATACTGAGAAAATATTACTAATTGACAGTTCCTTGCCAGCAATCGAAAATAACTGAATTCTTGAATGAAATGAAATCTGTAGTAATGTATTAAAAACCTGTGTATGCCAGTTGGACTCTAGAACATGTAGCTCTTCTGTAAGAGATGATCACCTATTGCCTGAAGTGAGAGAAGAAGAGATGATCAATTAATAAGATCAATCCCATTATCCTGTCATAACAAAAAATATCCCTCTAACCTGTCATTACAATTTAAGAACTAAGTAATAATGAATAATCCTACATATATCAATAAATACATATAAAAAAAATTAGAAAAGTAATATAATTTATATATTCATCCTGGTTCATCTCATCTCTCATTCCATTAAAGTAAACAAGCGCATGTATTTAAGCAAGTATTCCATTCAATAGTTTTTTTTTTTGTCTATATCAAATTAATTTGACATACAATTAAAATTTTAATTTTACATTTATCTTTATAATTTGATAATATCCCAATCACCAAATCGTTATCTATGTATCATAAAAACATTATAAAATACTTTTACTATTCAAAGGGGTTTCTTTTCTTTTAAAAGAAAAAAAATATTACCAGAACTCTGAACATGTCTAATCGATTCAAGCCCCATTAGTTGGGTGTTTGTTTTATAAAGAAACTCAGTATAGTGCATGATCAAGCCACACTTGGCCAGCCATTATGTAATGAAATGCTTAAACTAGTTATGTACTGGTAGCCCATTTGATTACAATATGTGCTTTATTTAGTCACTGCTTTACATATTTTTTTTATTTACATTGTATGGTGCAATCTAATACAATGATCACCACATAATCTGAACCACTACACCACTATCTTAATACATAAATGAATTATATCTATAATGTTAAATATTATAACTTGGTGCAACCTAATAAAATCATCATCATATAATCTGACTCATGACACCCACTACATCAATCCAGATTTGTAAATCTCTCATATCTTAATACATAAATGAATTACATCTATAATTTTAAATACATGTGTGAGTATTTGGATTATTTTAATTGCCCGGATCATTGATGATGACTACCACTCTAATTAATAGAAAACTATATTTCTTCAGTAGAACAACACCTTAATTTATTTCTAAGCACCATTTCAAATTAAAAAATGATGTAATTCGACTAAAAACATTTTATATACAGCCATCCTTTGTTTTTTGCTCCTTTACATCCTAACACTTTCTCAACAGAAAGCATAAACTAAAAAGAGATAGTTATAAAGTTTAAAGCTACTTTCTTGGAATGAGATCAAATCACATACACAAGACGAATTTTAACAATAAGTAAAAATAAATTTGTCTAATCAAAATACTTAATTAAATATATTTATACACACATCTGTCATGCAAATATAAATTGAGATTAAATGTATAATAAAGAAAAATTCATACATTCTAAATTTAATTAATTAAAAAATAAATATGCAAATTTGTTCTATTATATTATAAAGCATTATAAATAATTGATGAGCATATGGTATAATATTAGCAAGTTTTTTTTTAGTTTATATATAAATATTACCAGTAAAATAATCAGACCGGTTTTTATAAAGGCATGATATCATGTTTATGAAATTTTTATTTTTAAAAATGCTTGTATTTGAATTACTAATTATTACTTATTTCTTCTTCTCGAGTCTTAATGCCTGGTAAAGAGCTGCTTCTTACTATGACAGAATAACAGATAGGGCTTACGATTTGGTCATCTAATCTTCTTTCACTTCATCAAAGCAACAAGTGATCATCTTTGGAGAATTTACATATATCAGAATCTGATTGACCCCCACTGGTTTTTAATAATGCATTCTTATGAATTTCATTTCACTGAAGAATTCGTCATCTTTGATTGCGGGCAAGAAACAACCAATTACTATTATTTGTTCCAAATGCTGATGGCATTTAATTACTCTGTCAAAAAAAAAAAGTTCTTCAGCTAAGGTTTTTCCCAGATTACATTTTGCAATGTAACCAATACTCTCCAGCAGCAAGCAGCAGGGAAAAGAAAGGGAATAACTTGTCGTCTGCCTGTTTCTTTTCATAACAATACAATGCAATTCTCTCCAATCACCATTTTAGTCTATTTAATCTTATTTTTACTAAATCATTAACACGCCTTTTTTTTTTTTACATTTGAAATTAAAAGAAATATTGTAATCAAGCATTATAGATACAATTAAATCAAAAAATTCTATATCTGCTTTTCTGGTTATCTAAAGTATTCATAAACCAACAACAACAAAAAGTTTTCTCTCATTATTTTCAACTAATTATAATTAATTTTAAATAATTAATTAACAGATTATTTTTAGCTATATTAGTATACACTAAGTTCATTACAATATTTATTTATTCATTTTTATCTCATTAACAAATTTTCTATCATCGCTCATTGTTTATACTCTTTTTCAGAATATGTTCAATTCACTCAATAATATCTTCTCAAGATCATAGGCACATGAAATTGATCTCTCTTTTATATATATCATTAAATAACTATCCCCACTATATCAATTGTGCATATTAAATAGAGGAAATTGAATTACAGATTGAAGATCCTAAGTTCAAATCCCTCTACTATAGTAAACATTCAGTATACTGAATGAATAGGTTAATTACAACTGTACATATTCTATATGTAGGACATCCATAAATAATCCAAATTATAAAATAATAAAAAATCAAGTCAGATGTCACATGACCTAATTTAATAAAGCTCGTATTTACAAATATTATACATAGAGCTTGCAAAATAAGCTCTTAACAAACTTTGAGAATATCCTCAACCCCAGACCAGTTTCTGCTTCTGGCATCATCAGTGAGGTGGCAGGATATTCAGCATTAGATTAAAAATACTAGGACAAGCCCAGCACTTTATCTATTGAGTAGAAAATCTGAAATTGTCAGACATCCATATGTCTTCCAATCCAACTATCTAACTCAAATAGCCATATGGGACTGAACTAAGTTCAGATACCCCATATATTAATAGCTTTAGCAATATAAAATTGCCAAAGCCTTAATAGCAAAAATAAAATGATTAAAAAATCAAGTCATATGTCACATGACATAATTTAATAAAGCTCCTATTTGCAAAATAAGCTCTTAACAAGCTTTGAGAATATTCTCAACCCCAGACCGGTTTCTGCTTCTGGTGTCATCAGTGAAGTGCCAGGATAGTCAACATTAGTTTAAAAATACTAGGATGAGCCCGGCACTTTATCTAATGTATAATTATTGAGTAGAAAATCTGAAATTGTCAGACATCCATATGTCTTCCAATCCAGCTATCTAACTCAAATAGCCATATGGGACTGAACTAAGTTCAAATACACCATATATTATATAGATGTCCGACAATTTCAGATTTTCTACTCAATAGTTATACATCAGATAAAGTGCTGGGCTTGTCCTAGTATTTTTAATCTAATGCTGAATATCCTGGCACTTTACTGACGACGCCAGAAACAGAAATCAGTCTGGGGTTGAGGATATTCTCAAAGCTTGTTAAAAGCTTATTTTGTAAGCTCTATATATAATCCAAATTAAATTTTGCACTGCAGCTAATGAAATATAGAATTCTACAGAAATATATTTTGTATTTCTGAACTTTTTTCAGAATATTTGTATAAAATGGGCATGGAAGATTTATATTTTAAGTCAAATTTTATAACATGATTTATACTGTTAAACACACTTTCCAAATAATAAACAACAAAGGAAGTGATAAATATATTGTAATTGTGAGAAATCACCAATTGCTGTAATGAAAAAAAATTAGAAAAAAAATAGTCGCCTATGAAATTATGAATATTCTATATCAGTGTTTCTCAACCTTTTTACATTATAATCCAACAAATTTGTTGGTGCACTGTTATCATAGCCCAAAAAATTTGTTTTTACAGGTACTACAATCCAGATATTATAAAATTGTTATATTTCATAATCTAATAAATAATTAATTGTAATGAAAAGGTGCAGTTTGTATCTGTATTAATATTTGCTGACTATTTCAAAAAATAATATTTGTTAAAAAATTTTTTAATTATATTTATTTCAACCTCTTATTGAAAAAAAAAATTAACAAATAACCAATAAAATTATAATTTTATCAAAAAATAAAAACAGAATAACTAAGAAATAAAATTAATGATATTTAATGTCTTCTATTAAAAAATTAATTCTTACTTCAATGGAATTATTTAATATTACCATCATTATAGATCGTATATCAAGTTAGTTTCAAATTTGTGTTTTGTAATAACTGTTGTTGTAAATCCATTTTCTGCTACATAACTCATGGCAAAAGTAAGTAATAATTTTATGGCTTTTTTACTCAAAATTCAATATTCATCTTAAATTTGTAACTAAGCATTTATTTTTATAGCGTCTCCTATACAATTTGTAATTACATTCATATCGGCCTTTCAAGCCAATTGTGCAAACGCTTTGCGAGTGTTAAATAATAAATGAATACCCTCTGACCAATACAAGATATAGAATTTATGCAGGAATAAAAAGAATCCCTTATTCCTATGACTCAAACACTCGCAAAGCGTTTGCACAATTGGCTTGAAAGGCCGATATGAATGTAATTACAAATTGTATAGACGCTATAAAAATAAATGCTTATTTATATATACGATTAAGTTTCAGTTGGAATGACGCTTAGTAAATTCTAAAAAATTTCATCGGCATCATTCATTCAGCCATTGTATATAGTAATTTAAAGTGACTGTTATATTGTCACACCTTCTGTGCCAGTACTTCAGATTTGCTCATATATAAATATTTGAGTCATAGGAATAAGGGATTCTTTTTATTCCTGCATAAATTCTATATCTTGTATTGGTCAGAGGGTATTCATTTATTATTTAACACTCGCAAAGTGTTTGCACAATTGGCTTGAAAGGCCGATATGAATGTAATTAAATTTGTAACCAAAATTTAAGTAAGATTATTTTGATTATCTGTAAAAATTATTCCAAACTCTTGTTAACAATTGAATCAATTTTTCTTATAAGTAAATAAAATTATTTCATTTACATTCTTTGAAGGATTTATGGCACACATATTAACCAAATGAATAAATTATTATTTCTAATAAATGGTTTTGCATAATTATATATATATATTGGAATTTTCCTTCTGAGTTTATAATATTTACTAAGGCTGTAACCTCAAGAATGTGCACGTAAAATGCAATAGTAGGGACATCTACAGATCTTAACCAAAAACTTACATTTTGGAAGAAAAGAGGGGAACCCTTCTGAGTTTATACACTTTTTTTAGCATTTAATGAACTGTATAAATTTCGATGCAACCCAATTTTGAGATGTGACCCAAAGATTGAGAAATGCTGCTCTATATCAGGGATGGGCAGACTTTTTTAGGAATATAGTTTATCACTTATTTATTTACAATATAATAATTACAAATCAATTATTACAAATAATTTTTTTTTCTATGATAAAATGGTAATATTTACAAATAATATTTACTATCAAAAATTCAATATAAACAAAAAAATCAATACAAAAATAAAAATTCAAATGAAAGCATGGAAATTTATTAAGTTGTTGAACATTTGCACTGCATGCTTTCCACATCTGGGTATATATTTCTAATTGCTAATCTTGCACAGGATTTTAAATGGTCTTCTGTGAGATGGAAATAGGATTCTAACTTAATTATATTCATTGTTGAAAATGTAGACTTGCATAGATAGGTAGAGCCAAAAAATGACATTAAATTAATTACAACTTCTTTAAAATTTGGATTTTTTTAAAAAAATTAGACTCCAAAAATGATTTTTAGGGTCTAAACTGTAGACTTTTAAAATCATGTCATTTTGCAGAAAAATTTCATTTTCCTCCAATAAGTAAAGAAGATTTATTATTTTATACTTTCAATCATTTTTTCCATAACTCACTCATAAAGGTAACAATTGGCTTTAGTCTGGAAAATTCTTGGAAATGACTTTCAAATTCTGAGTGAAGAGTTATTATTTCCTCATAATATTTATTTTTGTCAAATATATTTCAATTTTTTGACAATTCATTGTAAAAAAAATTTTCAATTCTTTCTTCATCATCTGGAAAGATACCAGTTTTAACTTATTTTTAAAAGTGTTTACATATACAATCATTTCAGCTATTATTATTTTTTCTTTGCGATCAATTGTAAATTCAATTCATTAAGATAATTGATTAGTTATATTGACAATGAAATCTAAATCCATCAACTAAATGTCACCACTAAATTCAACATATTCTTAATCTCTTGAATTTAAAAAAATCTTTTACTTCTTATAACAGTTTTCTGAATCTTTGTAAAAATATTCTTTGACTTTTTCAAGAAACATCCACATGATATAACACTTCACCTTACAGAAATTCATTTTCTTTTATTTCAGTTCAAAACCTTCTTCTCAAAACTTTTATCTTGAATGGAGTTCATAATTTTCATGCAGATTCCCATAATGTACACATATTTAGAATTTTACAATAAAGGGCTTACTGGCGAATAATGCAAGGATGTGAAAAGAAATCTGAAAAATCTCATCTCTGGTGCACATAGCAACAATCCGTTGATTGTTTCACTAATTGATGACATCCTATAACGTATCATTGATACAACTTTAAAAATGGATTTTTTTTCTTCTTTATATAAAAATGCAGTAAATATTTTCATCTTAACAGTAACATTTTTAATAATTCTTCTTTCACATTCATATCTTAAACACCATTATTATAAAAATACAAAGCTAGTCATATCACTGGTTATTTGTTCAATCCCACCAGAATTTATAATTTCTGTACAACGCATGACAGTTCTACGAGAAAGATTTATGATTTTAATTGCAGAAATAATTTCATCTTTATCCCTGAATGAATCAAGTAATAACTTGCTGGCTTCTGAAATGCTTCTGTTATCATTTCTCATTACTTTTGTTTATATAAGTCACAAGAAATGATGCAATCAATCATTGCAGTTTTAGATTGAATAATGGGTTTAATAAAATATGACTGTTGAATGTTTAATTGTGATTCGAATCCTTTTAACTTTTGTTTGCATAATTTGCTTTTTATCAGAAAATCTTAATCAAAATGTAAAAGCATGATTTGAAAATGTTTTTTGATATTTCTTTTTTTGCAGTGACACACTTACATGACATATATAATGCACAACTTTTGCACTCACCATTGCAAAGAAAAACTGTTCTTCCATTCTATATTAAAATTGAACATCTTTGTTTTCTTTGCAATTGTTTCAAACATTACACCCCTCTTTTAAAAAATGATAAAATACTATTTTTTTTTTTTACAATAAATGCATATGACACAACAAAACTGATTATCAGCTTAACAACTGACTAAACATATCCAATGCTAATCATTGCACAGTGAATGTATCTGAATCACTGAATTGATAGTCAACATATGCATCATTCTGCATTTTTAACAAAGGTATGTGTGTCATCCAACACATTTATCAGCTAGTTTGCCTGAATTGCCTTGATTATAAAGAGCAATTTTAGTAATTTTTATGTATGAAACATGTATTTCTTTTATATCTAGATTAATGTAATATCAATTATTATTTTCTCTTGGAATGCAGATGGTCACTACATCATTTCTTGGCAGTCCATTGCTGGACTATAACTGATGTTTTGCCCATCCAGGTTATATATAATTATACTAGTTACTTTGACTACATACTATTACATATGCAGATAGAGTTTAGTTTTTATTGCATTGGTTAGTAAATAATACATATTCATGTTGCTTACTATTAAAAATGAAATAATAAATAACTTCCAATACATTTAGCATTAAGTAAGTCCTTAATAAGCTAAATTTAATTATATTTGCTGCTGATTAAATAATATGATAATTCTACTTTAAGCATGCTTATAAGTATGTATATATATAAATGTTCAATCCATAAATCAAAATTAAAGCTAAGCATTTATATGCCAAATTTAATATATTTTTAAATAATAATCGTAAGGGGTGTATTTTCCTTATTAAGGAGAAAAAATATTTAATTACAATTTCTCATTTATCAAAGAATGTAAACTTTGAATGGCCTTTAAAAGCTACTGATGCTCCAAACAGCTTCAAGAAAGAAGATAATTGCTAAATTTGATCTTATTAACTACAAATTTCATATAAACAAATTTTGCTACAAATCACTGGGAGTTCGTTTTATAATTAATCATAAAAGATCATATCAGCTAAATATTAATGTGATATTTAAATAGTTCAGAGATTTTAAAAAATCAATTTTAGAAAAAGGGAAAAATATTAATTTTTTTACTAGTAGTAGAATCTTATTTATTTATGTGTTTTTGTAGCTTTAAAAAATATATATATAAGAAAAAAATAATAATTATCACATCGTTTAATTACAATAAATAAATTAATAATAAATCTCTTAAGATATACATTCATATATTAAATAACAAATTATAAGTAACTATCAATGTGGCATATTTAGTTTTAAAAAATTCAGAGATACTGTATTTCAAATTTTTATGAATGTCAGAATATTATTTTAAAATAAATAAGATTTATCCAAACACCTTTTTCTTAAAACAAAAAAAAAAAAAAATGCAGAAAATAACCTATTAGTTCCTTATTTAAGAAATCATAGTATTTGAACATCAGAAGTACAAAGCTGAGTTTAGATCCAAGAACTTTTAGTTCTTAAGTCCATTACTCTACACTAAACTGTGTAGTGAAACACAATACATTAATTAATATGTCTGACTAAGGTCAGTATATATTGCTTGTTTATCCTTTTTAATTTGCCACTTTTAATTATAAGAATCCAACAGCACTTACATTTTTTGTTTAAATAGCCATTTAAAAAATAAATAAAAACAAACATGAGTAACTGAATTTTTAAATTTAACTGCTCTTTTTTCTTTAACTAAATAGTAATGTTTTATAAAAATTAGTAGATGGCAGGAATATTAATTATTGCAAGAAAGTAAAAGAATCTAAGAAAAAAAAAATTAATGACTAAATATATTAAAAAGTTGGTAGTAACACTTCTTAAGGAATAAAAATCTTGTATTTTAAATTTATAACTAAAATGCAAAATATGAGGTAAATGTATTTCCAATACTTATTATTTATATTTAATATTTGTAATTCTATTTAAAAGGTAGTAAACTATAATAAACTGCACTAGTAAAAGTCATTGATTATTATTTAATATTTGTATAAATTTGTAACATTTAATGATACAAGATATGATAAACTATTGATTTGGCAAAAAAAAAAAAAAATCAATTTTCAATCTCTTAATAAATAAATTGCTCTCACTTTCCTTTCAGGTAAAGAGAGCATCGATATCAACTTTATTATCAAACTTGACTATTCAATGATTGTCATTTATTCCTTTCCCTGATTTTTCTCTCATCTGTTCTTTACTAATTATCCTCTTTTCTATAGATATTATTGGTGTTTATATGATAAATACTCTACTTCTGCCCAAAGGCAAATTAAAACCTGAGAGAATTACAATCTAATAATAATATTGATAATCATCAGTTATAATTTGTTGTAGAATTATTTTATCAACTAAAAAAAAGTTAGCATATATATTAGTAACAACTTTTCTTTAAAATAATTTAAATTACTTGGCACGTAATATTTTGCTATTAAAAAAATTTCAACATACAAAAAAACATATTATAGAAATCATTAGAAGACTGAGAATCAAGATATGAAATGTTTCATCATAAAAAGATAAAATGAAACTGTTTGGAAGTGATAGAGAAAATAAGAAAACAGAAACTGCAACTAAGTGAAATCAATTACAGTGATAGTAGGGGATATAATACATTTAGAGTAATTACAATTTTATGTAAAGAATACAATCACTATATATTAAGTATAAAATGTGAATTTTTCTCATTATATAAGTCTAAAACTTTTTTTATGCATATTCCAGATTAGGAGTGTGTACACTTTTTCAGAGCAAGAACTACTCATAATTTTCTCCATTTTCTTTTTCTGGAGTGTTGCATGATATTCATTACACATACATTTTGCATTCATCATTGTCAAGAAAAACTGCTTGTCGCATTCTGTATGTCTTGTCCTTGCAACTATTTCAGATGTTAAATTACTCTTTTAAAATATGATAAATTAATTTTTCATGATAAAATGCTTAAATCTATATCTATCACAACAACAACAAAAACATAGATATTATCTTAGCAATTGACTTAACATATTCATTGCTTCTAGCTGCAGCAGTAAACATATTCAAGCTGAATTAATAATGAATAAGCACTATCATCCACCCACCCCCATTTTGTATTAAAATTATATGATTCTCTTTTATTTGCAATTGTTTCAAACATTACACCCTTCTTTTAAAAATACTTTTCTCATATAAATTACTTAAATCTGTGCAACTATCATAACAAAAATCATAGTTATCGGCTCTGACTGACTGAATATATGCAATGCTCACTCCTGTTTGATCTTTTGCATTGCATAATGAATATATTTCAACCAATAAATTTATAATAGACATCATCATGTATTTCAAATGAAGACTCATGTGGCATTTGATCCAATCATCAGCAAGTATCTGACCGCACACAGTTATCTTAAGTGTGAAGAACAGATTCTCATCTGTAACTGTATGTGTGCAAAAATAAACTTTATGTATAACTATCTACTTTAGTGTAATATAGCACTGATTATTATCACTTTTTTTATATTCAGGTATCTCCAAAATGTCTTGGCAATCCACTGGTAGACTGCAATAGATAACTTATCCCCCCCCCTCTGTTCTAGGACTTCATGCAGATGATACTTAATACAAAACGCATATTGCTTTATTCTTTCAGCTTAACACTAAATAAATAACAGCAATCTCTCTCTATTACTCTCAAGACATTTATTATGAACTTGAATAATCAGTGATTACCAGATTGCAATGCCAAAAATTGATCTGGGAATAGTAATAACATTTGCACTAACTTCTGAGAAAAACTGATTGCTCAAATTTATAATGGATGATTTATTGATAATGATGCTTCAATCAAGTAAGTTCCAAAAAGGATACTAATATAGCAAAGATCAAGTAGAGATGAAAATATACTTATAGTATTTAAAAACATAATTATTAAAGTATCTGTGATGATGCCTAATGAAGCAAAATCAATACAAATGTTAAATAAGTTTTAATATGCAATGTGCAAAATCTCTCTAATAACAATAACTAGAAAGATTAGATTACAAGTTCATATTTAAAAAAAAAAACAAGGAATGCTGGATAAAAAAATAAAAAAAATTAAGAATCATCAAACAAAAGCCAAGCCAGTACTATATATTTTATGGGAAATCTCTCAAATGTTTTCAATATAAAACTATGGAATATTTTAGAAAACAGATGTGCCAAAATATTATGTTGTATTCTCTACATGATTATACATTGGGGTAATTTGTAACTACTTTTTAAAAAATGTCTACATTAAATTAGAAATAGTCAACACAGAAAATAGAGAATGAGATAAGTTTCACACTGATAAAAAAAAAAGCTCATATATAAAAGATAGTTTTGGACTCAGAATATTCGTCAACAATGACAAAAAAAAAGTTTTTTTAAAAAAAGATGCATAATGGAATTTCAATAAAAGATAAAATATTAAATAAATATTTTTACACCTGGATCTCGTTTTATGCAGTAGATAGGTTCCTCAGAAAATGGGCACAAAAAAAAAATCGCACAAAAATAAACTTAACTTACCTTGAAAAATGGAGAATAGGTTCTGTAATTTTCAGAAATCAGCATAAAAGCAAAGCAACAAGGAAAAATTACTTAAAATTCGCATTAAAAAAATTAATACAAGACAAACTTTTTTTACTTTTTTTTTATTAACTACAGTATTTAATTTTACATTTTTTCATATATATTTTAATCATTACCGTTATTTGACAATATGCATTCATTTGTGAACCTATAAGAAATCAGATTTGTGACATGATGTACAACTAGCGCCACTTCGTCTTGTGCTGTGTTAATGGTTTTCTGTTTCTATATTAAAAAATGAGATTGCAATCAAAACAAAAAGATTATACATTATCATTAGAAAGATTATTTTCAGTTTATAAAATCAATAAAATCTTCGTTATTATTTATTTTAAAAATCTAAAAAAATATTTATTTCTGTTAATATCTAACAAAATACGTTTTAAAAGTTTAAAATTTTTGAATATTTATTGCGATATTTTTATACATATGTATAAATCTATTATTATTTACTCATTAGTATAAGTAGGTAATTTACATAGATGCTAAGATTCTAAATACAGCTTTAGGCCATATTCACGTTAGCTGGTAATATAATGTTATATTTAAGAAAAAAAAAGTATTTCAAGTCAAAATAAGTTATTAATAATTTAAATTTCTTGATATCTAATAAATATAGTGAAATATGAAAGATATTAAGAAGAAACATGAATTGCATAACTTCAAAATTGCATTAAAATAATTCGCATAAAACGAGACCCAGGTGTATTTGAATGTTTTTTTTTTTACTTTAAAATAATAATGTACATCTTTTATATATATCCATTTAGAATAAATAGAATTTACAAAATGTTTAGAAATAAGGAAAGATTATTTTATTACCCAGTTTAAGTTATTTTTCATTAAATGACATATGTCTTTCTAACCATTTGTAATTTACAGTAGTTATAAAAAAAAATATTCCACAATTGCAAAGGAGACTTATACTCGGTTCTTCAATAGGTAAGTTTCTAAACTGAGTTCTTTGACCGTCTTTCCCTTATCCGAAGGCCAGATCATCAGAACAATACAGCATATTATATCAATTGTAGTTCAACAAATCACGTTGAGCAATAGCAAAAGCTCTATTGAAAAAATGGAAGATATTAACAATCATAGATTATGGCAATATTCATAAAGTCTCCACATAAAATGATAATAAACCCATCAAGATCTCACTCTGCAGCAATACAATACTCATATCCAGAGGATCAAACCTATATCAAGAGAAGATATCGTACCCAAACACAGAAAAGAAATTGACAGGAGATAATTTTATACATCTGGAGCTATTATGCTTACAAATGGAAAAAAAAAAACACCTTCTGTATGGCAGAACTTGTGTGAACTAAAAAGACTAATAGACAGCTAATATAAAGTAAAAAAAAAATCAGATTGAGAGTGGATCTAAATAAACACAATAGCAAATAAATAAAAATTTCCTTACAGTTCAATACATAAACATTAATAGTATTTTTTTTACCCTATTAAGGGAATCTCAATTTGTAATTTACATTTAAAAAATATATATGTTGGCAAACATAAGATGGACTTGGTTTTCACAAATTAAATTTATATTTTTCTATCAGATTTAGATTTCTATTATAGGCACACACACACATTGATAAAGGTCTGTTCTTAAAATAAAATTGAGCCAATTTTAAGTTTAGTTTAAAAGATAAAAAAACTAATTTATAACAACTAAATAAATTTGTTTTAAAAAATTATGTTATAGAAACAAAGTTTATCTCATTATTAAGGGAAATTCTTTAAAACTGATTTCTTTTATTAAGCTTTATTTCATATTTTAAAAATATTTTACAATGTTACTTCAACATATTTTAGGGATTAAGATAGCTAGTTGTGTAACATGTTTTTTATCTAAATAATTTTGTAAATATGGATGATTAAAATAATTACTGCTTTGGTTAACTATATCAAAAGAAAATATATTTTGTAAAAAATTAATACAAATAGGCAGATTCAGAAAATAATTGTTTTTTATTACTATCTCTGCTAACCATCCACTGCGACTGATTGCTGCTACCATAAAGTACAAGGGACCTCTACCAGAAGTTGAACTAATAAACATATGCTGCTAAGAAGCCATTTCATTCCAAGGCATGGAGCCTATTACCAGGATGTTGAACTCTAATTGGTAAATTAAATCCAATGCTGTGTCAACCAGTTTAACAAATATGATATTGCAGCTGAAACAGCTGCACTTCTTAACAGTGAAAATGATCAAATTTTAAGACAAACTCCATCTGAAAATGTAAAATCCAAATGTGACTAATATTTGAAAATTGTCAATAGAAAAGATTTCACTAGTGAACTATCAAAGAACTCTCTTTTCATTATATCTATCAGAAAATGTATATACATAAATGTAAATTTACCTTTATAAAAAAATAATCTCTCAGCTGTATCTTAGACTTAAGGTAAACCAGTTTATTTACTTTATGAATGATTTAATAAGCTTTAAAATTCTAGTTACCAAAAGCCAGTAAAATTTAGCGATATTGGTCAATATAAATTTATGTGATTTTATATATTTATTTATCTTTCATGTTAACTTAGTTTAATATTTATAACCCCTGATTATGTTTGGTGTATTTGATATATTGTGGTATGCTTTTGAATTATTTTTTAGATGTAGATGCTATTGAAAATTTTCATTATTTTTGATAAAGTTCTTTTAAAATTTAGTTAGGTATAATAGTCTACTTCTTTAAATATTCAAGATAAAGAAAATCAGTTTTGTTTCTTAAATTTTTTTAATTCCTTTTCATCTGAAAGAATTTTTAGATGACAAATACGGTTTTAAATATTCAATATTTAGTTTAAATAAATGTGAAATCAATCTTTCTCCAAGACTTAATTTATTTTAAAAGAATATGAAAAAGATTCACTTGTTAAATAGTTTTAAAATTTAATTTAACAAAAAATCTCTCTCTGAAGATATTCAAAATCATTTAAACAATGTATTTCAAAATAAAAAAGGAAGTAAAAGTTATATGTGGCCCAATGCCAATGTGTAGGTGTAAAATGTATATAGCATAATGAATGAATTTTATAATGCTTAGAACTTATAAGCAGTTTACTATCATTATTTTATTTATATTACTTACAGATCTGAAATTAAGAATTAGAATATATGTATGTGCATTTTAAATAGCTACTCTGTAGATTTTACCTGTTTTTAATTCTGTTTGTTATTTAAACCCCCCCCATATATTATTTCCACTTGAGATACTTGTGGATGATTTTGCTCCAGATTTAGAGATAGCTTCCATGAAATGATTTTAATTTATTTTCTGATTATTAGAGATTATTTGTATTATTTTACTTTTAATGCATGTAGGGTTAAATATCTATTGTATAAAGGTGACTTTGTGATTGCTTGTGCATTGTGAATATTTAAAATTCATTGAATGTGTTTTATTATTTTACATTAATAGAAAATAAATGTATATATCTTAACTTAGCTAACACACATCTACCACATAATCAGATAAAAAAAAAAAGATTTATTAATGTAATACTTTGTGAGGATTCAAAGGCTACCTGTATCAAATGCATACATGCCAACATAAGAAAGGGTAATTTCAATTCATTAGTTTAACTGCATTATATTGAACTGCTCTTTAAATATCTGTTTTCTAAAGAATCTGTTCTCCTCAAAATGAAAAAAAATTTGAATATCTCTTAGTAATGGTAAAGATGTTTAGGTATTTACAATTATGATCACCACCAGTAAACTCTCATATGATGTCTCTTAATAAGACATTCTAGGCTATAAGTCATACCTATTGTCCATTACATAGTATATTAGATAATTTATAGTGTGTAATGTAAAACTTATAAAAATAAGAGCAAAAAAAGTTGGATCAGAAAATATTGTTGTTTTTAAATTATATTATTATAAAATGTATATATGATTTAAAAATAAATACACATTAGAACAGTAGTTTATTCTAATTATGAGTAATCAATAGACTGTAGATGATAGTATCACATCAAGCCTCAGATAAGTTTTTGTCTATTATTCATTAATTAATGAGTATTGAATATACACCAACATCCAGCTTACTTCTGTTATATTATTTCACTAATTTAACTACATTGTACTCCATTTATTACCAAGACTACAATAGAGGTTCTAGAATAAATAGTGAATTACTATTCTTAATGCAACTGTTGAAAATAAACAGAAAATCATGTAACATTTTATTTATAAATATATGCATATACATCAAGTGAAATAAAGTAAATGTTTAATAAAAATCAAGTGAAAATTTCAAATGAAATTGAAAAAACTTCATAATGGTAAAAAAATATAAGCAAACTGATAAAAAAAAACTTGACAATAAATGGATAGATAACATTTTCATTATAATAGAGAATGTGCAAATTGGAAGTTTCAAACAGAGTACTCTAAAAATACTTCAGTTGTTTATTATGTGTTCATTCAGCAAATGCAAGTGTTCACTCATCATGATCATAATTATTAGTATTAAAGAAATAGCATGAAGGATGAATTCATTGCAGAGGCTAAATTTACTTAGCAATAATATTAAAAACATTTAAATGGCATCATGGTCCAATAAAAATAAAGTATAACTTTTATATATTACATATAAAATACTTAAGCAATGGCCAACTATTATTCTGTACTTGGGTAAAGAACAAACAGATAACTTTAACATCATTGAAAGAATTAAAAAATTGAAATGGATTTGGGCAGTAAAATAAAGCTTTATAATTTTTAAAAGTAAAAAAAACATTAAGTACAGTTAGACTACCATATCAACTGCTTTTGCTTTCAAAGCCCTTAACAGTTAATGTGGATTCATCAATAGTAATAATCATTTTATATAATAAAAACAGTATGTACATGCATGCTTCTGTAATGCATTTATTTTTATAAATAGTTAATAAAAAAATAGAATACTATAAACATACGTATAGTTTTTAATGCAGACACATATATAAATTGTAAATGCTGTATTTTTATACTGGACTATTTCCATCATCTAATATGTGTGTTGAATGTCTTTAGAAAAGTTTAATTTTAGCTAAATATTCCAAATGCATTCAACTGTTAGTAATGTCACAGCAAACAGGTTAGTATATGCACAACGTTTCAAGAGGTATTTTTCTCCTCTCTTCTTCATGTGTTGCTGGCCTGACCAGTGACAGTACTAGCATGGGATTCGAACCTGGGTCCTTAGATTCTTGATTATTGAAGTTTACTCTAACCAACTGAGCCATCCTGCCAAAGGCAACAGTATGTAGTAATTTCATATACTTATCTATGAGGTTCCTCCTGATTTCTCCACTTTTTCCTCAGAGCAAAGTTGATTAGTGGTTTCCATACATTATGTATAGTCACACTAGGTTGGCTTATGGGATTTTTTGCCATTGTCATGTGAGCAGTTTCTTTAAATTTTCTTCTTTGCACCTTTTCTTCTTTTTCCAATATTTTTGTATTTTCCCCAACGAACATATGTTCATTGGTCCATACATGGTCTGCTACCCTAGACACATCTGTTTTCTCTCTTCTAATCATCAGTTTATGTTCTTGCAAGCACTTTTGAATGGGACGGCTGGTCTCACCAATATATGTTCTTTTTACATTCACATGGTAATTCATAGATGCAGTTTTTTCTTTGTAGTATTTCAAGTTTAGGCTTTGTAGATGTTAAAATTCCTCTGGAAAGCTGTTCTGATGTTATACTGATTGCAGATTTTCCTTAATTTGTCTGCTATTTTTGGAATGTATGGATACACTACAGTATCAATATTTGTTTTTTCTCTTGATGGTTCTTTTTGTTGTCTATTTAATGTTTTCTTAATAACAGCTGATGGATAGGCTTTTTTCTTAAGAGTTTGCTCTATATTGTAACGGTATATGCCATTACTTTAATTTAAAATTAGAATAAATTTTTTTTTTAAATTCGTAAATAGAAACTAAAAGCTAAAGAAATTAAAAGTTGTTTAACATATATAATATATTGCAGATGTAAGACTTTAAAAATTATTCTTTTTTTTAAAAAAAAAATATTTGAACGTACTTTTTTATAAAAAAGTACAAGACCTAAAGATAAAATATTTTTGTAAATGGAAATAATGTGTTTATATATTAAACGAAAAGCAAACTAGCCCTTGGGGCTCTTATAGAAAAAAGTCAGATGAAAGATATAGATAAGAGAATTAAAAAAAATTAGAATGTCCAATAGAAGCAGTAACCAATTGCTCGGACCTTAATGGAAATTATTGGAACAGGAAACTATGTTCAATGAATCCAGAGGAGTACTATAAAAGAAAAAAATATTCAAATTAAAACAGTACCAGCTTGTTTTTGCGAGAAGGGCAATAAGACGCACTTGTCGCTCTCTCTCATTTAAAAATGAAAAGACTGTAATACCAGGATTGAAACAGCTTAGGCCACCTTCAGATAGACCTGTCTTCAATTAAAGACTTCGTGAGAATTGACACCAGGAACCGGAAGGTCTTCTAATGTAAGATATAAACGGAAACATTTTAAAAAGTAATTAAGAACTTTTGGTAAGATTTGACAAGCTTTTAATATTCAGCTAACCTAAATTTTAAAATGAACTTTTATCTGACTTTGAAGTTTTCAAATTAATTATTAATGTTTAATTTTTATACATTTGAGTTTGCTGAAAATCATTTCCATTTTAATTTTTTTTATTAATATTCATTGTATAAATTATTTAAATGTATTAAATTTAAGTTGGGTATCGACGCTTGCATAGATTCGTTAATGTTTAATTGTTTTTGTTTTCATATTTGATTAGAATATATAGACATTCGGTAAATAATGATACCTTACAGTGAGTATTTAAAATGTATTTATTCGGATGCCTTTTAAGTTATTGGTGTCAATGCAGCATCTTATGATGAATGCCATTGGGTTTCTTGTAAATTTCCCTTAGCAATTCCATAAATGACTTTATATTTTGATCGTTTATGTTTATTGTGAAATGTTTTTAACCATGTAATCTATGTAGCCGATCTATACTCAACATTATAAACAAATTTTTATAAAATTTATCTGTGCGAAATTATATAAATGTTAAATTTAAGTCGGGCATGAATGGCTATATAGATTTGTAAAGTTATATTAATTAAGGGAGGGTTAATCTTAGATTATTTGTTTTGTAGTTAAATTGGGTCAATGGATTGGATATATTGGTGTAATTAGTAGATGTAGTATGAGATTCGCTATGTGCAGGATCGTATTATACACCGCACACCCCCTTTTTGCACTTGGAAGGAGATAGTAAGATGGAAAACGCAGTCCCTTCATATGGAGTTTTTTTATTGTTCTTCTTGCCAGACAGATGTAGCATTCCTGTCTGGATGAGAGTCAATGTCTTAACCATAGCCGTTCAGATGTGCATTCTTAACAGTATGGTATTTGTGCTGTCGTATTCATACTGCATTGAATACATCGATATATCAGATGGATTGAAGGCGGTTTGACTGCGAACTTTTGGCCTAAGATTAAATAAGGGATAGAAAATTATCTTTTCAAATGCAATCTATGTAGTTTATTCATACTCGACACTCTTAAAAAATATTATTAAATTCATCTGTGCGGATGGTTTAAAATTTTAAAATAATTTAAATTAAAAGTTAATATTAAAATCTAAAATAATGTTATTCCTCAAATTTTAAATGATTATATATGTGCGTTAATAAATATTGTTTGTGTGTTAATTACTGGCAGTGGCTTTTATTTTTTTATATTGAAAATATATTTTAAATTATTTATATTTTATAAATTTCTGCGTCTCACTGAGCTAGTGACTTGGGCTGACGGTCTTAATAAATAAAAGTTGGAACTTTGTCAGCACGTATCTGCCTACTCTATAAATTTTCTAGGTTCAAATGCCTAGTGGCACCCTGTAGTGCAGATACGGTAAGACTGGAACTTCCACTTCTTTTCAGACCATTATAATTGGCCACCCAATGTGAGCCGATGTTTAATAAACCACGAGTACCCTGAGAATTTGAAAAATAAATCATGCCGGTAACATTTTTTCTGAAATAAATGCATTTTTTGTATTAACATAAAGTTAGTTTGAATTTTGTTTTAAAGGTGCTGCCAGTAAGAAAAATTGCACATATGTAAAGATAAATGCGAGGAATAAAAACATAATAGCTAATATAAATTTTTTTTTTTAAAAAAAATCTTATTTAAAATCCAACCGTTTAACGTGTCTAAGTAATACTTAAAAGTAGAAGAAAAGAAAGTTGGAAGGGAGGGGGCAGAAATTTAGCTGGTAGTAAAGAATAAACAGTCAACAATTTTCTTTATCATTATATTCGTTTTTGTAATTACTAACCAAAGTTTTGTCCTTTTGAATTTTTCATATATAATCAATTTGTGTAACGTAATTACTAACACTAAGTAAATTCTTTTTTTTTTTTTTAATGTTTTAGTTTTTTGAGGAAGTTTACTGATATATAACGGTATATCCCATTACATTAATTTAAAATTAGAATAATTTTTTTTTTAAATTCGTAAATAAAAACTAAAAGCTAAAGAAATTAAAAGTTGTTTAACATATATAATATATCGCACAGATGCAAAACTTTAAAAATAATTTTCTTTTTAAAAAAACAGAAAATATTTGAACATACTTTTTTATAAAAAAGTACAAGATCTACAGATAAAATATTTTTGTAAATGGAAATAATGTGTTTATATATTAAATGAAAAGCAAACTAGCCCTTGGGGCTCTTATAAAAAAAAGTCAGATGACAGATATAGATAACAGAATAAAAAAATTGAATGTCCAATAGAAGCAGTAACCAATTGCTCGGACCTTAATGAAAATTATTGGAACAGGAAGCTATGTTCAATGAATCCGGAGGAGTACTATAAAAGAAAAAAATATTCAAATTAAAACAGTTCCAGTTTGTTTTTTTGAGAAGGGCGATAAGACGCACTTGTCGCTCTCTCTCATTTAAAAATGAAGACTGTAATACCAGGATTGAAACAGCTAAGGCCACCTTCAGATAGACCTGTCTTCAAATAAAGACTTTGTGAAAATTGACACCAGGAACCGGAAGCTCTTCTAATGTAAGATATAAACGGAAACATTTTTAAAAGTAATTAAAAACTTTAGGTAAGATTTGACAAGCTTTTAATATTCAGCTAACCTAAATTTTAAAATGAACTTTTATCTGACTTTGAAGTTTTCAAATTAATTATTAATGTTTAATTTTTAGACATTTGAGTTTGCTAAAAATCATTTCCATTTTTATTTTTTTTATTAATATTCATTGCATAAATTATTTAAATGGATTAAATTTAAGTTGGGTATCGACACTTGCATAGATTCGTTAATGTTTAATTATGTTTTTGTTTTCATATTTGATTAGTATATATAGACATTCGGTAAATAATGATACCTTACGGTGAGTATTTAAAATGTATTTATTTGGATGCCTTTTAAGTTATTGTTGTCAATGCGGCATCTTATGATGAATGACATTGGATTTCTTGTAAATTTCTCTCTGCAATTGCATCAATGACTTTATATTTTGATCGTTTATGTTTATTTTGAAATGTTTTTAACCATGTAATCTATGTAGCCGATCTATACTCAACATTATAAACAAATTTTTATAAAATTAATCTGTGCAAAATTATATAAATGTTAATTTTACATCGGGCATGAATGGCTATATAGATTTGTAAAGTTATATTAATCAATTAAGGGAGGGTTAATCAGGTTATTTGTTTCATAGTTAAATTGGGTCAATGGATTGGATATATTGGTGTAATTAGTAGATGTAGTATGAGATTCGCTACGTGCAGGATCACATTATACGTCGCACACCCCCTTTTTGCCTATGGAAATGGATAGTAAGATGGAAAATGCAGTCCCTTCCTATGGAGTTTTTTTATTGTTCTTGCCAGACAGATGTAGCATTCCTGTCTGGACGAGAGTCAATGTCTTCTTAACCATAGCTGTTCAGATGTACATTCCTGACAGTATGGTATTTGTGCTGTCTTTTCATACTGGATTGAATACATCGATATATCAGATGGATTGAAGTCGGTTTGACTGCGAACTTTTGGCCTAAGGTTAAATAAGGGCTAGAATATTTTCTTTTCAAATGCAATCTATGTAGTTTATTCATACTCGACGCTCTTAAAAAATATTAAATTCATCTGTGCGGATGGTTTAAAATTTTAAAATAATAATTTAAATTAAAAGTTAATATTAAAATCTAAAATAATAAATGCTATTCCTCAAATTTTAAATGATTATATATGTGCGGTAATAAATGTTGTTTGTGTGTTAATTACTGGCAGTGGCTTTTATATTTTATAAATCTCTGCATCTCACTGAGCTAGTGACTTGGGCAGACGGTCTTCATAAATAAAAGTTGGATCTTTATCAGCACGTATCTGCCTACTCTATAAATTATCTAGGTTCAAATGTCTAGTGGTGCCCTGTAGTGCAGGTACGGTAAGACTGGAACTTCCACTTCTTTTTGGCCCGTTATAATATAGATCTTTTTTTTTTCCAAATTGCCGGTTTCTGAACAAACTTCTTTTGCTCTGTTCCACAGTGATAGCATAACTCCGTGCTTTCTCTTTCTGGTGTGATTAGATGTATAGGCTAAGTATTTTCCTGTATGTGTAGGTTTTTGGTAAACTGTAGTTTTGATTTTGCCAAGAGGGAGTCTTGTCACAAGAACATCTAAAAATGCCAATTTTTGTTCTTGTTCTATTGTGAATTTAATTGAAGGGAATATGTTGTTGATGTGTGTCCAGAAAGTTTGTAGCAATGCTTCATTCACCATGTGGCCATACAACAAATGTATCATCCACATAGCGAAGCCAAACTTTAGGTGGATAAGGAGTAGTTTTTATGGCTGTGTTTTCAAGTTCTTCCATGTAAATATTGCTAATCAGGGGAGACAATAGTGAGCCCATAGCCATTCCTTGATTTAGTTGGAAGAATTCTGTGTTACATTGAAAATAGGTTGTTTTTATACAGAATGTTAATAGTTCCATTATGCTATCAATAGGAAGAACTGTTGTGGTTTGTAAACTATTATCATAATTTAATCTTTTCCTTACAATAAACAATGCTTCTGCACATGGTACATTTGTGAATAAACTTTCCACATCAAAGTTTACCAGTAAGTCAGTTCTTTCAATTTTTATGTTCTTGATTAATTCTAGAAAGTGTCTAGAATCCTGACAAATGATTGGGTCTTGTATGCCAAAGGACTTAGAACTTTGAGAAAAAATCTTGCCAAATTCTGGCAAGGTGAATCTCTAGAACTAACAATAGGTCATAATGGAATATGATCCTTATGGATTTTAGGTAGACCATAAAGGTAAGAAATTTTGCTGAAATATATTATTTTACTCTTTTCTGAATCAGTGAAGTACTTGCGATGCTTTCTGAGTAATGCTTGTAATTTTGTTTCCGTACTTGGTATCGGATCTTTTGCCACTTTTTTATATTGGCCTGCTGTGAAGAGTTCTTGTATTTTGTTGTCATAATCAGTTGTATCCATTACAACTGTTGCATTGCCTTTGTCAGCAGGGAGAATAATAATAGATTTATCTGCTTTGAGAGTTTTAATTGCTTTCCTCTCCCCATAGGATATGTTTGAGTGCAATTTTTGTTGCTTGTCAAGTGTTCTTTTTATTCTCCAGCATAATTCTGCTGCTTCTTCTAAAGGCAGTTTTTGAGTGACTTCCTCAGTGGCTGCCATTATATCTAATAAGGAGATATTAGATGGTGTTACGGCAGAGTTTAATCCTCTTTCAAGAACAGAAATTTCAGTATGTGTTGGATGTTTAGAACTTAGATTTTAACAGATGAAGTTGTTACATTGCCTGGTACATTATGATTTTTGATATGCCCATGTAGGTTAGCAAGTTTATTCTTTTGATGTCCTTTTATTTTTCCATGTAATATAGAATATGATTTTCTTACTGCTTGAAAAACTCTCATGTAGTCATCATCAGTAAGTTTCTTTTTTTTAGACGACATTCTACATTATTAATTGAATGCATTGTTTGATACTTAGAAAAGCATTTATTCTTTCTTTTATCAGAACTTCACTTGCTCTCTGAATAATTTCCTCATCTTTTATGGTCTACCTATCATCCATAAGGATCATGTTCCATTACGACCTATTGTTAGTTCTAGAGATTCACCTTGCCAGAATTTGGCAAGATTTCTTCTCAAAGTTCTATGTCCTTTGGCATACAAGACCCAATCATTTGTCAGAGATTCTAGACACTTTGTAGAATTAATCAAGAACATAAAAATTGAAAGAACTGACTTACTGGTAAGCTTTGATGTGGAAAGTTTATTCACAAATGTACCATGTGCAGAAGCATTGTCTATTGTAAGGAAAAGATTAAATGATGATAATAGTTTACAAACCAGAACAGCTCTTCCTATTGATAGAATAATGGAACTATTAACATTCTGTATAAAAACAACCTACTTTCAATATAACACAGAATTCTTCCAACAAAATCAAGGAATGGCTATGGGCTCACCATTGTCTCCCCTGATTAGCAATATTTACATGGAAGAACTTGAAAACAGTCATAAAAACTACTCCTTATCCACCTAAAGTTTGGCTTCGCTATGTGGATGATACATTTGTTGTATGGCCACATGGTGAAGCATTGCTACAAACTTTCTGGACACACATCAACAACATATCCCCTTCAATTAAATTCACAATAGAACCAGAACAAGAACAAAAATTGGCATTCTTAGATGTTCTTGTGACAAGACACCCTCATGGCAAAATCAAAACCACAGTTTACCAAAAACCTACACATACAGGAAAATGCCTAGCCTATATATCTAATCACGACAGAAACACAAAACATGGAGTTATACTATCACTGTGGAACAGAGCAAAAGAAGTTTGTTCAGAAACTGGCAATTTGGAAAAAGAAAAGATCTATATAGAACAAATTCTTAAGCCATCCATCAGCTGTTATTAAGAAAACATTAAATAGACAACAAAAAGAACCATCAAGAGAAAAGACAGTTATTGGTACTGTAGTGTACCCATACATGCCAAAACTAGCAGACAAATTAAGGAAAACCTGCAATCAGTATAATATCAGAATAGCTTTCCAGAGCCATACTACACTACGAGGCATTCTAACATCTACAAAGCCTAAACTTGAAATGTTGCAAAAAAAAAAACTGCATCTATGAAATACCGTGTGAATGTGGAAAAACATATATTGGTGAGACCAGCCATCCCATTCAAAAGCACTTGCAAAAAAATAAACTGATGATTAGAAAAGAGAAAACAGATGTGTCTAAGGTAGCAGACCATGTATGGACCAATGAACATACGTTCGATTGGGAAAATACAAAAATATTGGAAAAAGAAAAGATACAAAGAAGAAAATGCTCACATGACAATGGCAAAAAATCCCATAAGCCAACCGAGTGTGACTATACATAATGTATGGAAACCACTAATCAACATTGCTCTGAGGAAAAAGTGGAGAAATCAGGAGGAACCTCATAGATAAGTATATGAAATTACTACATACTGTTGCCTTTGACAGGATGGCTCAGTTGGTTAGAGTAAACTTCAATAATCAAGAATCTAAGGACCCAGGTTCGAATCCCATGTTAGTACTGTCACTGGTCAGGCCAGCAACACCTGAAGAAGAGGGGAGAAAAATACCTCTTGAAATGTTGTGCATATATTAACCTGTTTGCTGTGATATTACTAACAGTGCATATAATGGTTCCAAATCTAGTTGTTGAAGAAGTAGCTGACTCTTCAAGAGACCAATTATTTTCTCATATTCTGGGTTCATTCTTTGTAGCTCAGAGAGGTGTTGTAATTCTCTTTCTATTGATTCATCAACAATTAGTGCAATTGCAGCAATGAGCAGATTATCTACCTCCAGATGACATTGAGATATCTCCATTGGGTTATCACTCGAAAATATCCACTACTATATTGTCAGTTCCTTAATAGTAGTTGACTTTATAAGTGAATTTTTGTAAGAACAGGCTCCATTGGATTAACCTGTCATTGGTCAAATAACTACAGTGGAGGAATTCCAAGCTCTTATGGTCAGTAACAATAACAGCTGACCCTATCAAAAACTGCTTGAATTTCTCAAGGGCCCACACAATGGCTAGTGCTTCCTTCTCTGTTGCAGTGTAATTATTTTTAGCCCTTTTACAGTTTGACTGCAAAATGCAATATTTTATGATAATTATTATTATAAACTTGAAACAGTACAACTCCCAGACTGACAACACTGCTATCAGTCTGGAGAAAATTTTAGGCAAATCAGGATAAGCCAGGACTATTTGTTCCAGGATATTGCCTTGTTTAAAAGCTCAAGGTCCATTGTTGGTCCTTGTGCAGAAACTGAACCAAGAATAAGATAACATTAGCAAAGTTCTGGTAAAATCTGTGATAAAAATTTCAGTCCCAGGGATAATCTCAGCTGGTGCCTATTAGTAGGAAAAGAGAAAATCTGGTTAGCTACAATCTTATCAGGATAGAGCTAATACCCCCCTCCTCTTTGTCTATCAAAAATCCTAGAAATGGCACTTCCTTTGTGATGATAATGTTAAATCATATTTTTCGAGACAATTATCACATCATCCATCTATAAAACAAAATTTTTTATCTGACAGCACCTGGCCTAGGTGCCTCAAGACAGGAACCACTATTTATTAAGCCAAAGGGCATGCATTTGTGGACCTAAATGGAATAGAATATGACCAACTCTGAAAGTGGTTTTTTTCTTTCACCTTAATTTTATGCATGTATCCCTCAATAACTTTTGTTCTATTAAAAAATACTTGATGATATCCCATTAAAATTTCCATTAAAGACCATTGCTTAACTGGTCCTCTTAAAATAGATTTTCCCACTTTATCCTGCATGTTCGCTGTCAACCATTTGCTACATAAACTAGACATGAGGTGAAGGATATTTTTTCAAACCTTCAAATAGTATTATGTTCTCCACAAATAGATACTTTGATTGTAATCCAGAACACATTTGTCTGCATAGAAAATCTGATACAAATATTATATCTTGTATAAATCTAGGCATCACTAGGAAAACATGATTAAAGTTGGACTCACCAAGTTGGATATTGAATCACACTTGCTTGGTTTCTATGTTGGCCTTCTCATTGGCCAGTGTTCCTGCATTTTTTTAAATAGAAGAGTGATTACTTGCAACCAGCTTTTTTGTATGATCTGATAGAAGATACAGAAAAGTAACAACATTTGGCTTCCTGTGTTGATAAAAAAAACTTTCATTTTGAAATCCTACTACTCTTATTAGATATAATCGAAAAGGCCTATGTACATCCAACCAGTGTTGACTAGAAACTCCATTGTCTCTGCAGTGTTCCTAATTGTGACTTCTGGACTTTGATGTACTGAACCTTTCAATGAAACATTTGTAAGTGTTTCCAGTGGCCCTGGTACTGTTGGATTGAAGATCTGTGATCTACTTTTGTCTTTCAATGGATTTATTTTATATCATTTGTCTTCTCTTTCTCCACATTTGTTTTTCTGTACAATATTTTCTCCAAAGGAGTGCTTGGTTTTCATTACATCTATACTGTAGAGTTGCAGCTTGGAATTTAGGTGGGGTCTATTTTCTCAAACTTTCAGATTTCTTCTGGTATTTTTATATTCGATGGCCATCTATAGCCCCGCCATTTCTTTGATTCAGTACTTGTTGTTCAACAGAATTTGTTGATACAATGGCATTTAAAGCTGTATTATTATTTGACCTTCTAATAGGGAAAAATCATTTAAATATCTCGCTTTGAGCTTATAAAAAAAATTTAGTGTCTTCCCAATTACTGTCAGATATTTTTCTCGAGACACTGTAATATTCCATCCTGTCTTTCTTTCACTCCAGAATCTGTGCAGAATTGCATGCCTATAATCCCCAAAAGTCTGGAGCTTTAGCCCTAATTATGCCACTGATATTTGGCAGTTCCACGGAAGTGGTTATAGGCAACTATATCTTTTCATTTCCTGCCAATTATGATACTGGAATAACTTTCAAACTTTCCAGATGTGATAAAGGGTTTTGAAAGCTTTATCTAGAGGCTTTTAGCAATAATTTGGCTAGTTTATCTATCTTCTCTCCTATCCTTACTATTTATTATCTCATCACCTGGAGAGTCTATATTCATAGTCTAATGTTTTCTTCACTCTTGGAGTAGCAGTGCTTCACTTCAATTACTTCTATTCTCTGCTCTATACCTCATTATCTCAGCAAAGGCTTAAGCTATTTGGTAGTAGTTGGTTAGGTGCACTGTGGCCACCAGGGGATGCTGCAGTACCATCAAGAACCCCCAAGTAGCTTGCAAGTGATAAATTTCTATCCAAAAATCACTGCAATCAACAAATTAAAATGGCCAAGGCAAAATAAATCGAACAAATCCTTCTAAAATACAAATAAAAAAATCGAAAAAATGCTCTAAAATTCAAATTACAAAAACAGAAATCGGTGAAAATGTCAAACGCAAACCCCACACCCTGAATAAAGAATTCTATCCAAAAATCAATGAAATTGAACAAATCTTAAAATACAAATTAAAAAAATTGAAGAAAATGCTATAAAATTCGAATTACAAAAACAGAAATTGATGGAAATACATCAAATGCCCCCCCCAAAGAAAAATTCAAATTACAAAAATTATAATAATAGTAATAATAACAAGTCAGATATCACATGACTTATATATAGCTTGCATTTACAAATATGTAAAATTAAGAGCGTGCTAATAGCTCTAAACAAGCTTTTTTTTATTTATGATAAATGCTACTACAAGAGAAGGCATTCAAATCATTTTTATCTTGGATTGTCACCATCCCCAGACCGGTTTCGACCTATGGGTCTCTTCAGTGAGGAGTTGGGACATTAGATCTAAAAAACCAACTCAAACAAAGCATTTATCTAAAAGATAATTATTAGAAGAAGATCTGAAACTTTTAGACATCTACATGCCTTTAAAGTCAGCTCTCCAACTGAAAAAATCATATGGGCCTGAACTTAATTCAGATACTCCATATATTAGTAAGCTTAGCTCTTTAATTTAGCTAAAGCCACAACAGCAAAATAATAATAGTAATAATAACAAGTCAGATGTCACATGACTTATATATAGCTTGCATTTACAAATATGTAAAATTAACGGCAATGCTCTAAACAAGCTTTTTTTTTATTTATGATAAATGCTACTACAAGAGAAGGCATTCAAATCATTTTTATCTTGGATTGTCCCCATCTCCAGACCGGTTTCGACCTATGGGTCTCTTCAGTGAGGAGTTGGGACATTAAATCTAAAAAACCAACTCAAGCAAAGCATTTATCTAAAAGATAATTATTAGAAGAAGATCTGAAACTTTTAGACATCTGCATGTCTTTAAAGTCAGCTCTCCAACTGAAAAAATCATATGGGCCTGAACTTAATTCAGATACTCCATATATTAGTAAGCTTAGCTCTTTAATTTAGCTAAAGGCACAACAGCAAAATATAAGTCATGTGACATCTGACTTGTTATTATTACTATTATTATTTTGCTGTTGTGGCTTTAGCTAAATTAAAGAACTAAGCTTACTAATATATGGAGTATCTGAATTAAGTTCAGGCCCATATGATTTTTTCAGTTGGAGAGCTGACTTTAAAGACATGTAGATGTCTAAAAGTTTCAGATCTTCTTCTAATAATTATCTTTTAGATAAATGCTTTGCTTGAGTTGGTTTTTTAGATCTAATGTCCCAACTCCTTACTGAAGAGACCCATAGGTCGAAACCGGTCTGGGGATGGAAACAATCCAAGATAAAAATGATTTGAATGCCTTCTCTTGTAGTAGCATTTATCATAAATAAATAAAAAAGCTTGTTTAGAGCTATTAGCACGCTCTTAATTTTACATATTTGTAAATGCAAGCTATATATAAGTCATGTGACATCTGACTTGTTATTATTACTATTATTATTTTGCTGTTGTGGCTTTAGCTAAATTAAAGAGCTAAGCTTACTAATATATGGAGTATCTGAATTAAGTTCAGGCCCATATGATTTTTTCAGTTGGAGAGCTGACTTTAAAGACATGTAGATGTCTAAAAGTTTCAGATCTTCTTCTAATAATTATCTTTTAGATAAATGCTTTGCTTGAGTTGGTTTTTTAGATCTAATGTCCCAACTCCTCACTGAAGAGACCCATAGGTCGAAACCGGTCTGGGGATGGGGACAATCCAAGATAAAAATGATTTGAATGCCTTCTCTTGTAGTAGCATTTATCATAAAAAAAAAAAAAAAAGCTTGTTTAGAGCTATTAGCACGCTCTTAATTTTACAAAAATTATAATACTAAATCTCAAAAAAAATAATGAAGCTTCATTAATGGCGGGAATGCAATTTAAAAAATAAAAGTAGCTATAAATTACAAAAACAGAATTTGGTCTAATATATAAAACACCCCCCCCCCCATACACACGATCAAATATAAGTACTTTTCAAAAATATACAAATTTCAACAATATTTAAAAAATAAAAAGCTTTCAACCCTTGCAAATATGCCTGTGTGATCATCCCTGGATGTTATCTAACTAACAGATATAATAATTCACAAACCTTAATAACAGACTAATGCATATTATAACATATGAATTCGAATTCAGAAATGAAATAATCAAATAGAAAATAAGCATGGCCATAGATTATAGAAAGGTTAAAATAATAACTGATTACAGTTACCATTTAGAGATTTTATTTTAACAAGAACTTTTAAGTAATTGAGAATTTATAATTTAATGAATGTTCATTATAGTCATTTAAATACTCCTAATTCTCTTCCAGGCTGAGTTGTCCAGCATTGTTTACAACTACTCTTTAATTAAAATTATAAAATTTAGCTTTCTATTGTTAAATTTTTTAACTTAGCACTTTTTTCTTAGTAAAACAAAGGTGATCCCCAAGTGAATAACAGCAGATTAAAAAAATATTTTAACACAAGACATGGACTAAACAGTACATAGCAAACAGTTATTTAAAAAAAGGTGCAAATTGAAATGTGACCTAATAGACCTCTCACATTAAAAAATATAAGTGCAGGGTTTAGCAAACAATTATTTAAAGAAGGTAGTTCAGCAAAATATAACATCCCAACACAATTTAACAGGGCAGAACATTTACTTTGGAAGAACTCCACTGCCTCATGTTCTGTCTTTGGGAGATTCCAAATTTTCATCATTTTGAGTAAGAAAAGATGTTAAGACACTATATCTATTTAAATTTCAGTGCAAGTTTTTGAAATGTTGCCTGAAAGTTTGTGCATGCATGTTTAATATTGTATTCATCTGCCTAAAAAAAAAGTCCATATTAACACTGTCAAAAAATAAAAACAATACAACCAACTTGTATTTTTAGCACTCAAAAATAACTAATACGTCATAATAAAACTAAGTAGGTATTTCAAAAGACTAGTTCAGTTACATTTTGATTATATTTGTCAGCCCAAGCAATTATATTTTTCATGTGAAAGGACTATTATGCAAGCAATTATGACAAGTCTATTATGTCACATTTCATTTTGCAAGTTCAAACTGTGATGTGTAATAGGTTACAGTGGGATTATATATATATCTTTTTAAATCTGTAATTTCTGTGTATCAATTTAATTCAATATTTCCCAAAGAATCTCATATAATATATATATAGAAATGTTTATGCAACTATTTATAAGTTTCTAACTTTTAAAATTGCATGTATTCTTAGGAAAATAACGAATTAAATTGATAGAGAAATTAAAGATTTAAATATATATATATATATAATCACACTGTAACATATTACATGTCATTAGTTTGTACTTGCAAAATGAAATGTGATGTAATAGACTTCTCACAACCGCTTAAGTAATAGCCCTTTCACATGAACTAGCCTTCTGAAATATCTGCTTAGTTTTATTATGATGTATTAATTATTTTTGACTGCTAAAAATACAAATTGTTTGTATTATTTTTATTTTTTGACGGTCTTAATATGGATTTTTTTTACACAGATGAATACAATATTAAACATGCATACACAAACTTTCAGGCAACAATTGAAAAACACATGCTGAAATTTAAGTAGATATAGTATCTTACCATCTTCTCTTACTCAAAAGAATGAAAATTTGGGATCTCCCAAAGTCAGAATATGAGGCAGTGGAGTTTTTCCAAAGTAAAAGTGTACTGCCCTCTTAAATTGCATTGGGATGTTATATTTTGCTGAACAACCTTATTTAAATAATTGTTTGCTAAAGACTGAACCTATATTTTTTAATGTGAGATCTATTATATCACATTTCAATTTGTAACTTTCTTTAAATAAGTGTTTGCTAGATACTGTTCAGTCCACATTTCGTGTTAAATTATTTTTTTAATCTGCTGTTATTCACTTGTGGATCACCTTTGTTTTATTAAGATAAAAGTGCTAAGTTAAAAAATTTAACAATAGAAAACTAAATTTTATAATTTTAATTAAAGAGTTGTAAATAAGGCAGGATATCATGGGCAAACAACCAATCCTATTGCAAATGGCAGACAACTCAGCCTGGAAGAATATTGGTAATATTTCTTAAATGCAGAGTTCTACAAATCTATTTTAAAAACTTATATTTAAATGGCTATAATAAATGTTCATTAAATTATAGATTCTCAATTACTTAAAATTCTTGTTGAAATAAAATCTCTAAACGGTAAATGTAACATTCTTGTCTATAAATATAGCTTTTTAATAATTTTTCCTGTAACTGTAATCAGTTATTATTTTAACCTTTTTATAATCTATGGCCATGCCTATTTTCTATTCTGATTATTTTATTTCATTTCTAAATTCGAATTCATATGTTATATGATATATATTAGTCTGTTATTAACATTTGTGAATTATTATATATGTTAGTTAGATAACATCCAAGGATGATCACACAGGCATATTTGCAAATGGTGAAAGTCTTTTGTTTTTTAAATATTGATGAAATTTGGTACATTTTTAAAAAGTACTTATTTTTGATTGTGCGGGGGGAGGGAGTTGTTTTTTATATATTAGACCAAATTCTGTTTTTGTAATTTATAGCTACTTTTATTTTTTAAATTGCATTTCTGCCATTAATGAAGCTTTGTTAATTTTTTTGAGATTTACTATTATAGTTCTTGTTTTTGTAATTTGAATTTTTCTTTATGCGGGAGGGAGGGTGTTGCGTTTGATGTATTTTCACCGATTTTTGTTTTTGTAATTCAAATTTTATAGTGTTTTCTTAGATTTTTTTTATTTATTTGTATTTTAGAAGAAATTTTTCGATTTACTTTGCCTTAGGCATTTTAATTTGTTGATTTCAGCGATTTTTGGATAGAAATTTATCACTTGCAGGCTTCTTGGGTTTTTTTGATGGTACTGCAGTGTCAACTAGGGGCCACAGTACACCTAATCTGTTATCTTCTCTCTATATCAGCACCATTGACATATGTACTGTCAAATCTTTCAGTCATACTTTCTAATTGATTCTTGAGTTCGGAATGAAGTCTTTCTTCACTGTGAATTTTCACTTAATGTTGCAATGCTTCCTGAATCTATCTGCTTTCTTCTAACACTTCTTTTACCCACCTATTCTTCTTCCATATTATCTATTCTTAAACTCTCTGACCTTATATCCTCTCTAATATCACTAATGTTTTCTTTCATAAACCTCATTTCTTGTATTAATACTTCTATATTTTGTCCTATTTTTCCCCAATGACTCTTTACATGCTTCCATTGCATGCCAATTTTGATCTAATTTCCTCTTTCATATCATCAAACCTTTTTATTAAATCCTGTTTCATTTTTTTATTTCTTGCTGATTTTTATTTCATTATTTGTTGAATTTTATTTACAATTCCTAATATCACATTCAAAAGCATATGCATACCCATGTGCTTGTCTGCTCTTGGGACGTCAGGATTTTTGAAAATAATGTAGCTACCTTCTTCCCATGCTACCTCCTCAGGTATTGAACTATCACTTTATCCCTCCGTTTCCATATTGGGAAAGACAAGAAAACAAAAAAAAAAAACTTTTCTACTACATATAACTAAACTTCTTATAAAAGCAAACTTTCACTACCGGTATTTAAATTTCTGGTTTTATATATTATTAGCTCACTATTTATATCAAATATAGAAATAAAACAAACTAACTCCTTCTTTTTAAACCTTGATTTTTTATGACTATAATCATGAAAAAGAAATCCAACATTTCGACTATTTTTTAGTCTTTTTCAAGGCACACTAAAATAAAAAATATATATACAATAAATATCACATATTCCAAAAAAAAAAAAAAAAATTAAATTTAAAATTACAAAATATATCCATAACCAAAATTTCCTTTTTTTTACCTTATCTCACTCCCCTTTCCTATTACAATCACAACTTAAACACAATTAATTCCTTTTTAAAAATCTATATATATATCAAATAAAAACTTTTAATTAAAAACCTATTATTAGAAAAGAAAATAATAGGTTTTTAATTAAAAGTTTTTATTTGATATATATATAGATTTTTAAAAAGGAATTAGTTGTGTTTAAGTTGTGATTGTAATAGGAAAGGGGAGTGAGATAAGGTAAAAAAAAGGAAATTTTGGTTATGGATATATTTTGTAATTTTAAATTTTTTTTTTTTTTTTGGAATATGTGATATTTATTGTATATATATTTTATTTTAGTGTGCCTTGAAAAAAACTATAAAAAATAGTCGAAACGTTGGATTTCTTTTTCATGATTATATTCATAAAAAATCAAGTTTTAAAAAGAAGGAATTAGTTTGTTTTATTTCTATATTAGATATATATGAACTATTTTGAAAAGAACTGTGTGCTGGATATATTAAATTATTTATATCAACTTAAGGTCTCTTGATATTTAAATAACTATTCTTTTAATAATGAACTCTCACTTCAACCCCCCTCCCATTTCTATAAATATCACTTTACTATCACTGACAAACCTTTTCTATTTTAATTAAAATTTGTCAAACATCCCACTAACATATTCTACCAAATGCTTAAAACCTCAAATATATTGAGTTTTTAATTGAACATATATGGATAGACCACCAAGGGCTGCATTATTTAAATATATCTTATAAAATATGTGTTCTATGTTGGGTGCCATTTAAATAACTATCTCTTATATACTGAACTGCCTACATCTAATATCCTTCAGCAGTTGCTGCCCCTAGACATCTAGCCTAGAATATTTATAATTTTATTGATATGGATATTCATTACAGTGTCTACTACAACTGTCCCATAATATACAGATCAATTATTGTCACTAGATCATGGACAGCAGAGATTCTTGTTAAATAAACAATTGCCAAAGCCAAAAACAGTAAACAAAGGTAAAACAAATCTATCAATTAACAATATTTATTAACAATAGTAAAACAAAAAATAAATAACTTACTTTAATAGACGGTTTTGAACTACAGGTAGCTTAATTATATATTAAAACTGAGCATAACTGTTTATATAAAAAAGTAGTTAATGTATTTTAAATTGATTGATTATATATATATATTATGACCTTTCTTCTTTCCCTAAAATTATCTTTTAGTTCATTAAAATAATTGAAATGTTACTATAATAGAACTTTACATATACTTGATAGTATCAGATGTGTGCACATATCTTTACAATAATACTAATCTAGAATCAAACATTGACAGACTTTATTATTAAACAACCACACATGTGCTGATTTTACAAATATAGAGGCCCCTAAGTAATCCATGTTAAATGAAAGTGAAAAATATATATGAATGCATGAGAAGATTTAATACACTTGATCTATTGCAAAACAATAAGAATCACAACTTTCAAGCAATAAATAAACACAGGTTAAAACAGATAAAAAATACATAAAGGAGCATGGCAGAAACTTTGCTGAATGATGCCAAACCAAACTCTGCTCTGTAGAGTGGTAGGCATAGAAATCACTAGAAGATTGAATATATAAATGTCCCCATGGTATATATGAAGGATCATTTTATATGCATGCACATACAAGCAGAACAATTTTTTCTTTCAGTCACCTATGATATAGACAATAAAAAAAATTCAATACTTTAAATGGTTAATGGTTATATAAAATTTATTATACACATATCTACATATATCAACTAAAAAATGTTTTAAAGTATTATTAATTAAAATGTATTTTTAACAAAATATTAATCCAGATTTTCTTTTTTTTTTTATAACTTGCAAAAATTCTTTCTTTTTTTTTTTTTTTACTTTTGCTAATGAAAATCTAGATTTTGAAAACAATTATGAAATTGTAAAGAGGAAAGATTCTGAGATTTTTAAAAACAACTTTAAAAGGGAATTAAAATAATTCTAAAAACAACTGGCTGGTTAATTAACAATTGGCAAATTCTAAAAAAATAAAAAGGTCTAACCAAAATATACTCAAACGATTATAAATATAATATATAGTATAACTATAAAAGAATAAAATCAATAAAACATAAAATTACATATCAATAAAATCTAAATATAAAAAAAAACTTCATACACTTACTTATATCTATCACTCACTGGCTTACTGATATATCTACAGAACAGCTCATGTAGATTTTATCTTTAGTCCATAGTGACATGTATATAGGGCTCTTAATTTCTGTACAGATTACATACAAATCAGTACATATGCTGGGCATGTCAATATAATTTACGGAGTCTTCTTTTTGTTTCTTGATTGAGAAGTGCAATGACAGGCTAAAGGATGGCATTTGGCTGATTTTGGAGATCAGTTGGCAGGCAAATTTAGCATATACTGGCTATAGAGTCATGCAGGAGTATGAAATTAATCTTTTGGATCCCTTAGCAGCACGTCTGCAGATATGGCACCTGGAATGAGTTCTGGATTCATTTTTTGAGGTAAGCACATATGGCAGGATCAAAACACAAAAGATCAGCAGACACTGTAAAATACTTTAAGTAACCTCAAGTAGAGTAATTGGAAATAGTCTAATGAAGTAAGCACATTATTAAAATAATTTTTAGCTGGTCTTTTATATAGACCAACTGCTCATTGTTTGATCCATTCAATAATTTAAGGACTCTCTATCCAGCAATCCAGTAATTTAAAATATTTTTACCAGATAAGCCCAAATAATTTTCATTAATCATTCCACAGATTATTTAATTACAAATATTTCTATTGGTCAAGTGGATTAACGTTCTAAATTTTTGATTTGACAATTACAGAAACAGCAATGAAAATATGTCTTTTAAAATTATACTTGTTTTAGTTTAGTTCTAAAAAGCAAATTAATTATTAAAGTAAACAAAAGTCTTTTCAAGAATAAATTTCTATTTATAAGTCATAAAAATAACCTATAGCCGATAACATAAAACAAACTTTTCTCAACTTATTATAAAATGCAGGCTACATCATTAATTTCTTTCTTAATTTACTTTCTTGTAAAATTAAATAACTTTTACTAAAATCTGAACTATTCTTGTAAAATAATTATATTTTCAAAATATTTTCTGAAAAAATAATTTTCATTTTGAAAATAAAAACAAAAAACTTAGAACTGTCAAAATCATTGACAAGCACTCCCTTGTCTAAAGAATGGAAAACCATCAATCACTGCCATGGAAGGCAGGCCTTATCTCACCGTTATAACTTTGAAACGGTATTATTTTGCCTAACATTCCTTTTCAACCACTATGTCCCATAGTAGTATTCTTTCCCTAATTCAAACGCCTCCAAGTCTGCGAATATTATATATTTATGTATATGTGCATATATTTAGGTATATTTGCATACAATTGGGTTTATGTCTGTATGCATATTGTTATATAATGAGTATACTTAGTTATAAAATTGAATAATAAATCAAAAGTAAGTTGTGAGAACATTGTTATATGTGTAGGAGAGCACCTACATATATATACGAATGAAGCTATAATGCAATCGATTTTATAAGCGTTGCAACGCAATTAAATTATTTTATCTTTAAGTTATTATAAAATTAGAGTACAAATTTATTTTTGTTCGCATACAAATTTTCAATTCCAGAGGTGACAAGTTTAAGCATATAGAAGAATGTTTACAAAACTTAAATCTCTTTTAAAAGATCGTCTGTTTCTTGGAAAATCTCACGCTACTCACACCTGGGTTAATTTTATGGGAAACAAGAACAGATTTTTAAAATAAATTCTAAAATAGATTTTAAGACAAAAGAAAAGCAGTAAAGCTGCACTATTTTATGAATAACTTAAACTTTGCTTTTGGTATTTTCTAAAGTTAATAAAACTATGCTAAAACTTAAGATTAAAACTTATAAACTGTAAATAAGCTCATGGCTTTTGCAGAAGGGAGTAAAAGAGTTAGTATAAAACCTCCTAAAATTAAGCACTAAAAGTTCACACTCTTAAATTAATGATTCAGTTGCTGCCAGGGGTCATGCCCATTTTAACAATGGAAACGAGCGGCTAAAAGGCTGAAACTTTGCCATCCTTCAGTAGACCGGTCTATAGGAATAAAGAAGTTCAAGACCAACAGCCTGCCATGAAGACATCGGATAAACAGCCCGTGAAGAACATCAGTGCCAAACACCATGAATATCAGTAACATTTTTACCCACAGAGCACTTTAAAATAAATCTTAATTTAATGTAATCTTAAAGTTTCTAAAGCTAGCTATAATAATTGAACGTATGTAAACTCATAAACTTAAATTCTTCAAAACTTGATCATAGAAATGTAATGTAACTTTAATTTAATAATAATAATTGTAACAGTCTTGCCTACTTAAACAAATATTTATAATTAAATAATTTCATACACATAATAATTTGTATTCAATTATTATTTCTATATTTTCTAATCTGTGGTCATGCCTATTCTATCTTATATTATTTGTTTATTGCATTGATAATTATGATGTGCCATAAATCAAAACGGAGATTGAAAATATTAATAATTTATAGATTATTAGAAGCTCTCTTGTAAATGGTTTACATTATTTTTTTAGCAAAGATAAGTCTCCATTCTGATACCTATTATATATATATACACACACATATGTATTTAGTTAAGCCACTATGTTTTAGCTTATCATAATTAAGGTTTGCATGTTAATAAATTATATTTAATTAATTAATAGCAAGAATGATATTTTAAAGCATATTATAAATAATTAGTTAAATCCCAAATATGCTTTACTCCTTCTTAGTTTATGATATAAACTATTCGGATTTAATCAGTAAACTAGATCATATTAATTAATCCTTTTTAGCATGTTTTATGTATGCTAATCTACAAACAGGCGTATAGTACTTTCGTGGATCGAAACTATAGATTTATCACATTAGTTTATTTTAGTATTTGATATTTTAGAAAGTGTTATGCATGTGTCCTTATTAAACACATATGTGCGATATGCCTTGCTATATATATATATATTTCTTTATTAAATGGGCTCCTGGTTTAATGCCATCCATTATGATTAGTTCGGTCAGCAATTTTTCTAGAACTGAAACACGGGGATACAGAATCATAATTTAAGCTGCTCCGATCATCTAAACTAAATGTTCTTATATTTTGTAATAGCAAGTCATACAGTCCACAGGAAACGAGTACTTGGTACTGAATCCCATGAGTAATTACCCATTCGGGCTGCACCCCTTATTTAGTTTATGAAGCAGCATAGTTACTGAAGCTATAGAAGCTATGCTGCAAATCAGCAGTTTGTCCTTCCGCTATTAGTCAGTTAGCATTGATCTGAACTCCAGATCTAATTTATATAAAACAATCTGCATAGGGAGAACATTTATTGCTCATTATGTAATATTAATAAATAGGTTATTTGTCATTCTTGTAAACTTAACTCTTAGCAAATCTCGTAGAAATGGCATAGCATAATTCAGGCATGAGTATAAACCGTAGATAATTGTAATAATCTTAAAATTAAATGATCTAAAGTGCATTCTAAAGATGAGATCTTGTATCTAACTCACTCATCATTGTAACACCTGCAAGTGTAAATTCCTCAATGCAATTCCATTGGTATTAATTAACTTATGACTTAATAATTAAATATCTTAAAACTTATAAAATGTTTAGTGTGTTATTCATAATCTATCCTAAATGTTATCCAAATCTATTTTAATTTATTGTTAGTTATTAATATATGCATTATCTAACCAGCCATATGTGTATGTGTTTAGTTAACTTATTATTAATTTAGACATTATTCCCTGAGTCTCATACTCCATCCTTTGCTACTGCCAGCATGCGAACGAAAAAAAGCTGAGTAATCACATATCTATCATTCACAGAGAATTGGTGAAGAAACTGAGGTGCAATCTGATTCGAGGTCCAGCTTTGGGATAATTTGCCAAAACTCTTGATTTTGTTGCGTGAATGTAAAAATATGACTGTTACAATTTTAAATTTAAATATTATTAGTTGTAAAATAATTACAAAGGTGGCAGCATCATACAATACATTTTTCTTTTAATACATTTTTCCGTTTAAGGAGAAGTCACAGTACATCACATCACATCTTGATAAAATAAAACGGCATATAAAAATCTTTGGTGAAGAGAAAGAAAAGGTTAATAAAGAAATTCCAAATCATATTTAATTAGATTAACTTTCCAGATAAAAATATTCAATGATTAAAAGCTATATTTTGTTAAGATTTTAATTAGAATGATCTGATTAGACTTTGAAAAAAAAAACTTTTACAGATTAAGTATTGCTTCTAGACTATAAAAAAAATATTTTACTGAAAAGATAATAAAATTCTGTGCAAAGTTCACTTTTAACAAAACACTTTTACATCGGAAAAAATTGGTATAGTTAAATAAACTGAACTCATTAAAATATTTTCATTATTAATGTGTGCATATATATAATACAGCACTTATTTAAAAAATCACAACATATACAAAAACTACAACTTTAATCAAAATTAAGTTTGCTTAGCTAAGCCTAATACTGACATATAAATTGATATTATGATAGCATAGAATATTACAATTTGTTGATATGGATATTCATTACTAATGCTTATAACAGATGTCCCATCTTATATATATATATATATATTTCAATTACTGCCACTAGATCACAGAGTAGAGATTCTTTTCAAAATAAACAACTGACAGGGTAGACAACAGTAAAAAAAAATACCAAACAAATCTAACAATTAACAACAAAGTTTAGGTGCTGATTTAGTGTGCTCCCACCATTTTGAATTCTAAGGACTGCCCAGAAATACTGCTGACACATTCCAGCAATAAATAACATTGAATAATCCTCACTTGGATGTGTCAGCAGTAGTTTTGGGTGATCCTGAGAATTCAAAATGGTGGTGGGTGCAGTCTAAATACTAAAAGCTTATAACTTCTAAAATACAAATTTTATTACAAGAAGCGCTGAAGTATGGCAGAAAAAAGAAGGTTATCGACAATACAAAGTATTGTCCAAAAATTGCAGAAGTCTGATCAAACTAAACTTATCATTTCAAAGTAGTAAAAGCTTATACCTTTTAAAATACAAATTTTCTTACAATATATGCCTATAACCACATGTTACAATAATGTAAAATTGATCAAACCAAGCTTATAATTACAAAAATACTAAAAGGTTATAACTTGTAAAATATGAATTTTCTTACAATATATGCCTATAACACATGTTGAAATAAAGTAAAATTGATCAAATCAAGCTTATAATTTCAAAATACTAAAATTTTATAACTTCTAAAGTACGAATTTTATTACAATATAGGCCTATAACTACATGTTGAAATAAAGCACATTAATTTTATAATTAATCAGATTTTTTCTTACCTGAAAATGTGATATTGCATGCTTCCTTTGTCACATTTGATCTCCTGATGTGGATATTGGATCTACGACTTGATCACGTGAGGGCCTTACAAGCTCTTGAAACTGATACAAATGTATCCATTTACATTATTTTCTATCTATTAACATCGAAGTGACTTTTACTATCAACAAATGAACACGGAAACATGTTTAAAGAAAATATTTCAATTTTATTACAGTGGGAACGCAATCACCCTTGTGGTTCTTCCTCACTTTTCAACCACGCGGTTGCTGCACTTTGTGTATGACTTTTTAGTGCCTTCATCATTAAGAAAATCATGTTGCCTTAAAAACAGCTTTGTACTCGCAACCAATGATATCAAAATAAAACAATTTTAAAGACACAATAATTTTGTAGGATATTGTGAGATAAATGTATTCTTACTAAATGTCTCTTACAAAAAATTACTAAGAAGAAATTTGACTACTCAAGTGAAGTTACTTTTCTTTCTAAATCTTGGATGAAAATTTGTCTTTTATAGACAATTTCAAATCATGTGATCACATGTGAACAATGGTAAATTTTTATGATCTCCATCTTTTACTTCGTAACATGTGAAAAATGAAGCACACAAGAGTGCTCTCTTTGGTAAGAAAAAAATCTGATTTATTAATTTTTTATTAATTGTAAAATTAATATTCTTTATGTTAGACAGTTATTCTTTTGACTAATGTTATGATAAAATCTGATTTATTATTAAATGTAGAATTAATATGCTTTTACAGTTGTTTCTATGTTTATTCAACACATACATTACTGGAACGTGTGATTATATGCCTATATTTTAATAAAATTCATATTTGAGAAGTTATAAGCCTTTAGTATTTCAAAATTATAAGCTTGGTCTGATCAATTTTAGGTTTACTGAACATGTGATTTTTTAATTGATATATGTGTCCATTGTTTTTTTTTCATTTATTTTTTCTGTTTAACAATAACGTGAAAGGCTTAAACCTTCAAAACCTGCACCTTAAACATGCTAACGTACAGCCAATCAGATGTAATAATAATTGCACGTGAACCTCTTAATTCTGAAACACAAATCAGAACTATCAGAAAAAGATGGGACCCATCTCCATCTATGCCTCAATTTATATATAAATAAGCCAGACTCAAGCATTTTGAACTACGAGTGTGAACCTTAAAATACCATCACATTTAATTCACTAAATATTATATATAAATAAACAATGTGAAATCTTTCGATTTACTACACAGCAATTTTTAAATCCAATGAAATGATATTAACAAATGTAAATATATCAAATTTATTAAGCGCAAGACAATAATATAATAACATAAAAGGCTTAAACCTTCAAAACCTGCGTATTAAACATGCTAACATACAGCCAATCAGATGTAATAATAACTGTACGTGGACCTCTTAATTCTGAAACACAAGTCAGAACTATCAGAAAAAGATGGGACCCATCTTCATCTATGCCTCATGTTTGAGTCTGGCTTATTTATATATAAATTGAGGCATAGATGAAGATGGGTCCCATCTTTTTCTGATAGTTCTGACTTGTGTTTCAGAATTAAGAGGTCCACGTGCAGTTATTATTACATCTGATTGGCTATACGTTAGCATGTTTAAGGCGCAGGTTTTGAAGGTTTAAACCTTTCACGTTATTATAATATTATTTGCTTGGGTTTAATAAATTTGATATATTTACATTTGTTACTATCATTTCATTGGATTTAAAAATTGCTGCGTAGTAAATCGAAAAATTTCACGTTGTTTATTTATATATAATATTTAGTGAATTAAATGTGAAGATATTTTAAGTTTCACACAGTCTGGCTTATTTATATATAAATTGAGGCATAGATGAAGATGGGTCCCATCTTTTTCTGATAGTTCTGATTTGTGTTTCAGAATTAAGAGATCCACATGCAGTTATTATTACATCTGATTGGCTGTATGTTAGCATGTTTAAGGCGCAGGTTTTGAAGGTTTAAGCCTTTCATGTTATTATAATATTATTTGCTTTTTCTGATTAAGTATTTTAAATTCATATTTTAGAAATAGTAAACTTTTAGTATTTCAAAATTCATAGTTGTATAAAATTTGTGCTTTAATTTTTTAATTATTAATGTAAATTGTGATTTTGTAGCAAATGGTCATATCACGATCACAAGTGGATTATTCGATGTCATTTATCGCTTGGATATGTCACTGGTGGTTTTGGGCGTTCCTAGGAATTCAAATGGTCATGAGTGCACTCTAAATCAGTATCAAAATTTATTAATCATAAAATAACAATAAAGAAAATGACATTAATAGTAGTTTAAATTAGTATTAGCTCAGATGTATAAGTAAATTGAGTAAACTCTTTTTAAAGAAGTAGTTAATGGATTTAACAGTTGATTGTTTCTATTCTCCCATTTATTCTTCCCTTCAAATTAACTTTATTCATTAAAATAATTAAATGTTATTATAACAACTTCACATCATGTGACAATGCCAGATATATACACAAATCTTTGCAATAACATTAATTATTAATTGAACATTGGCAAACTTTATTATTAGATAAGCTCATATACTAACAAAACTCGGGCCATGTGAAGAAACGTATAACAAACAATAATAAAGAGTCCCATAACTAACCTGTGTTAATTAAATATAATAGACTTGGGAAGAAATACTTGACCCAAGGTAAACAACAAAATGACTGCTAATTTTATGCAGTAAATATACACGGGTTAAAACAGATAAAAATATAAAAATGAGCATGGGCAAAACTTTGCTGAACCCAATGCTAAATCAAAATCTGCCTATATCCAGCGATAAGCAGAGAAATAAATAACAGGGCTGAATATATAAACTTTTGTGTGGTATCCTTAAAGAGATCATTTACAAACATGCACACACACAACTGAATAATCTTTTTTTTTCAGCCATATATGATATAAATCACAAGAAAAGAAAACTGCCAATAATTTAAACAGTTTAATGTTTATATAAAATTTATTATACATTCATCTACATACATCAAATAAAAAAATCTCAAGTTCTAAGACATTATTAATTAAATTAAAACATCTACTAAAAGAGATATTAATCTAGATTTCATTTTTTAAAAATAAACTAACAAAATCCTTTCTTTCTACAAAGTATTAAAAAAAATCTACAATTTAAAAAACAATGATGAAATTGGAAGAAGTATCTTGCTCTAGGATTTTTTTTTAAAAATAACTTTATGTTTAAGAGGAAAAAAACAATTCTAGAAAAATTATGGCATTTTATAAAACTTAATTATCAACTGCCAAAGAAATTAAAAGGTTTAGCTAAACATATTCAAACTATTATAATATGATACACATCTATAAAAGAATAAAATCAATAAAACACTATATAAAATTATATGTCAATAAATTGAATATTTTTTTTTAAAAAAGTACACTCTTATGTGTATCACTCAAGATATATTTATAAACAGTTCATGTAAAGATTTTATCTTCAATTCATAGTAACATGGGTATAGGGCTATTACTTTCTGTATAGATTATATATAAATGCATACACTTGGCATGTTGATGTAATTTGCAGTCTTCTGTTTGTTTCATGGTTGATGAGAAATGCTTTGCTACGATGAGGTCTAGGATGTTGGCAATTAGGTAAATTTAGCATATGCTGGCTATAGATTCATGCAAAAACTTTAAATATATATACCATCACATAATATATATATATCACATAAATTAAGTATAGCTTAAAAACAAGATGTTAGGAGTTGCAAATAAGAAAACTAATGTTTTGGAAATTCAAATTATACATAAAACTTTAACATTCTTTATATTTTATAACTGAATTATACATACAACTTTAATATTCTTTATATTTTGTAACCCTGTGACATTCAGACATAGCTATATCTGAGAATTATTGTCACTTAAACCAGTTAGCTTGTTAATCATAAATTTTTAGTATTAGTACCTAAAAACATGAATATAAATGTTTGTTACTGCCAATGTCAGAAATATATATATACACACATACAGATTATCAACCAATACCGACAAATCAAATATATTTCACTTAAATATAACTGTTAAAAGTGCAGAGTTTGAAAATGTTTGATTCACATTCCAATTACTGTACTGAAATTTTTCTAAGTCACTGACCTATCATTAATTTCCTTTCCATTTAGAACTTCATTAAGGTTGTTAAACAACATGAATGATTTTTCTAATATATTGCAAACAGATAAGTAAATTCATTAAAAAAAAAAAGGGACTAATTTTCTTGTTGTAATTTATTAAAATATAAGTTAAAAATTAAAAAAAATGGATACATAATAATTATTATGTAATGATCTATACTGTATATATATTATAATTATCATTTGCATGTACATATGGATAAATGCTTAATCGAATTATAAATAAATAGAAATAATAGACTACTTGTTTGTATTCAAAAATGACTATAAGAAATGAAATATAGCCAAATACATTAATGTATTAGAATTTTAAAATCATTACAAATGAGATATTTACAAATACTTAATGAATAAAACTTTAAGGCAATACATTATTGTTTTTATTTAAAAAAAAAAAAAAGTCATGCTGGGGTATCAAAACGACAGATTCAGTACAAAAGTTCTTTAGGAATCCTGAAATCTTTAAGTTTTAATTAATTATATACTAAATATAGGGGATTTTGAACTCAAGACTTTCAAGCAACCATCAACTATCCACACTATCTCACACTATTGATACACATGACCACAATCATGTAGAAAAGATAAATAATCATCAATATATGTATTTCGTGCAGAACCATCACTCATCAGATGGTTCAGATTATCATCTACCACACACACATATATAATCAGTGCTCAGTTTACATTAAGATAGCAAATCTTTACACTTTAATGGGCAGGCTTCAATCTACTCCAACCACCAACTCTTCAGCCATCCATACCATTGAAAATCTGATGATAGAATGCCCAAATCCCATGCTGATGCCAATATTGTTGTCATGCCCATGTTGACCACAAGTCACTCTGACCCCTCATGTATAGGACAGTATCCATTTAAATACATAGAAGAGGGATGGGCAGAATGCAGGCTTAATGTGTAAGATTTGAAATACTGGCATTCTTATACTTAGAACTTAATTGTAAATATAGGGGATTTGAACTCAAGACTTTCAAAAAACTTTCAACTATCCACACTATCTCATACTACTGATACACATGACCACACACACGTAGAAAACATAAATAATCACCAATATATGTATTTCGTGCTGAACCAGCACTCATCAGTTGGTCCAGGTTATCATCTCTCACACATATATATATAATCAGTGCTCAGTTTATATTAAGATAGCAAATCTTTATACTTTAATGGACAGGCTTCAATCTACTCCAACCTCGAACTCTTCATCCATCTATACGATTAAAAATCTGATGATAGAATGCCCAAATCCCATGTTGATGCCAATATTGTTATGCCCATGTTGATCTCAAGTCACTCTGACCCCTTATGTATATGAGAGTATCCATTGTTGTTATGCCCATGTTGACCTCAAGTCACTCTGATCCTCATGTATAGGACAGTATTCATTTAAATACATTGAAGAGGGATGGGCAGAATGCAGGCTTAATGTGCAAAATTTGAAATACAGGCATTCTTATACTTGGAATTTAATTGTAAATATAAGAGATTTGAACTCGGACAATATTGGCATCAACATGGGATTTGGGCATTCTATCATCAGATTTTCAATGGTATGGATGGCTGAAGAGATGGAGGTTGGAGTAGACTGAAGCCTGTCCATTAAAGTTTAAAGATTTGCTATCTTAATATAAACTGAGGACTGATTATATATATATATGTGTGTGTGGGAGATGATAATCTAAATCAACTGATGAGTGCTGGTTCAGCACGAAATACGTATATTGGTGATTATTTATCTTTTCTTCATGTGTGTGATCATATGTATCAGTAGTATAAAATAGTTTGGATAGTTGAAAGTTGCTTAAAAGTCCGAATTCAAATCCCTATATTTACAATTAAGTTCCAGTATAAGAATGCTTGTATTTCAAATCTTTAATTATATACTATATTTTATAAATTATATAGTGCTTAAAAATTCATATTTTGGCAGTATAGCTATTATAAAAAATATTCATCATTTGATGATAGTGGTCCTGAATCACTGCAATTTTAATTTTAAATTCTAAGTTTAATATACAATATGTACAGTATTAAACTATACACAATCTCACATATATATATATTACTTAATTCATCAATTTGTTCACACTTATTTCATTGTCATTAAACATCCATAAACATATCTCTAACAATATATATACCACAACATTTAATTAGATCACTGATTTTCAGTTTATCATTAAGTTCTCATTACATTTTATTCATACAAATAGTGTTTTACATATGTTCGGTATGAAACTACACAGGATTACAGAATGTATTACTTATTTCATCATTTTGAAAATCTTCTAGATAAAGAACTTCCTCTATTTGTAACTAGTTGAAAGTAATTAGTTTTTTTTTCTAAATACCTATTCTATCTCCATTTAATTTCTTTAATTTTTACAATAACATTAATAATATCAGTTTAGATTTTAATCCATTTTCTAAATATTTCATTTTTGTTTACAACATAATTTTTATTTAAGCCATTTGAAATCTTAGTTTAATTTAAATTTCAGAGACCATATATATTTTGACTAAAATCTTTTTGTTAAAAACTTTAATAAACTTTGTTAAATATAAAATTAAGACTATCAAATGCATTTTTTGTCAATTAATAATCAAAAAAGCAAGTCATATATAACGTGACATTTTTATAAGCTTGTATTTACAAAAATGTAATACAGAGAGCGTACCAATAGCTCAAACAGAAAGGGTACATATAATGAAGTTATGGAAGAATAAATATGAAAAAAGTGATTATACAAAAAGTGGATTATTGGTTTTTATGCTGGGTTTGGGAAAAGATAAAAGGGATTTAGATATAAAAGGCCATAGAGTTGACAAAGATTATGTTGTGGAAATGGGATGGATCAGAATATGGGAAAACTTAGACCGGGGAATGTAAAATAAACTAGCTAACAGGTTTCTCTGGGCATAATTGCTGAGAGATTATTGACTTCGTTTAAGAAGAAGCTACAGTACATCACATCACATCTTAATTGATAAATGCGATATGAGAAAATATTTAAAATCTCTATCCATATAGCTATTTAAGTTAGATAGCTAGATTTAAAGACATTTTCATGTCCGAAAATTTGAGTTTCTACTTAAATATTACGTATAGAATAAGTGCTGGGTTTTAAGATGATATTTTAGATCAAGTGTCTGAATATTCTAGCTCTCCAATGACGTGAGCCATAAGTTCAATACCAGTTGGTCTGGAAATGGGAAGGTTCTGGATAGAGATTTTAAATATTTTCTCATACCGCACTTATCAATTAAGAGCTTGTTTGAGCTATTGGTACTCTCTCTGTATTACATTTTTGTCAATTAATTAAGATTGTTAATTCCATTTCATTATCTTTAGTTAGATATTAAATGACTTGAATAAAAATAATTATTAATTTAAAAAAAAAGCCCATTAATTATACTCACATAATTAGGAAATAAAAATTTGTTAAATATTACTTTAATTTTACTAAAATTTACTTTCAAGTCTATGTCTATCTTCATATTAGATTAATGTAATTTACAAATTCTTAACTGTAAAATATCATGCTGTTGTGAAAATTATAATTTCAGCTGCTAATTTAGAGTGATTCTGATAAAATTTATTTTGAGACTTAACTTTTCTAATATAAACTTTTCAAAACTTTTTTACTGAAAGGCAAAAGTAATTTACAGATGCATATCTTTTTACTTTAACTAGAAATTTCAATCATTTATTACAATTTCACTAACAAATTACCTACTATTTTCATAAGTCAAAGCGATTTCAAGATCAATGAAATTTAATCTTAGAGCAATTTGTTAAGCAGATTTTGCAATATTGTTTAACAATGTCATAAAACTCAACCCTAACAAAGTTCTATTCTGATAATTATTGTATATCATACATGTTGAAAAAATCTAGATTGTCCTTAAATATTAGAGATAGTTTATCAATTTAGTCAAATGCTCATCATTCCTTTTGATCATATTAAACAACCAAAAACAACGTACAATAAGAAAATATAAAATATCACATAGTTAATATGAATGAATAAATATCTAAGGATTAAATATAAAAGGAAAGAAAAAATAAAGATAAAATAAAATAGAAAATATTAGCACTGGAAAAACATACATAGTTATACTAACAGTAAGTTATAAACTATAAATTACCTAGCATAACAAATAAACAATTAACCCATTTCACTGGATCCAAAAGAGGTTCATTATAAACAGGCTAATTAATTAGTAATTACCAAACTTAGGGCATGATACACAGACAATTATTTGAAAGCATCTACCCAGTTCAAAAATATTACTCATAATAAAAAAATAATGCTGGGACATTGATACATGATGATCATCACTGCTATGGTCATGTGGTACAATCAATGTACAGACCAATCATAAATTAAATTTCTAGTAAAACAAAATGCAATGAATGGACTCTAAAGGTGATACCTTTGCACTATCCAGAGTCATCATCTGAACGTCCAAATATAAATCCCAACATCCTATAACTAACCATTACTGTCACTAAAGCTAGCTCAAGATCACAAGACTCTTGGGACTATAATTGTGAACAATAAAAATAAAATAGCTTACTCTATTTTAAAGTTTTACTGAAATAATTTTCAAATTTCTAAAACACTATGCTATAATAAAATCAAGTCATACACTACCAATTCATAGAACAGATAGTAGGAGGAATAAAGACATTAAAACTATTGTTTTTTAAACAATTATTTACTAAACTAAGTGATTAATAATTTTAAAACAATGATATGATAATTTAAACATAAATACATTTTCTCAAAAAATATAATTTCCTATGGTAAATCTGATTAACCAGTTGACTTTTATTTAAATTAATCAACCTTTGTTTTCATTATGTTAATTTCCAATTAATAAAACAACTTTTGAGAATAAAAGATAAGGAAATTTTACATTAGTTAAAAACTTTTTATAATGTTGGAAGAAAAATCAAATGAATTAAAAAAAACATTTCAAAAGAAAATGTTAAATTCAACCTTTTCACATGAAGATATTCAATTTTAAAATTATTAGCCACCTATTAAGAACTTTTGCAAGCTCTATTTTTAAATATACATATATTTTTGTATATATTTCAATGCAAAATTTTAGTTAAAAAAATTTCACAGATAACCAAAAAGCAAAAATTCAGCAAGATAAGAACTTTAGCTATGCTCTACCCCCACTTTATGTCACCTTTTGTATTCTGACATTTTCGAAAGCCACTAATTTTTACAACATTGGAAAAGTTTTAATAGTCAAAAACATGTTTATTTGTCAGTTTATTACAATTCAAGATTCTTTTTGTACAATAATTATTACAAATCAAGAATATAAATTATTAATTTATTTTGAATGAAAATATTTTATTTTTAAAAACAGAATGCAAATTTATCCTGAAGGTATTTATAAGCATAGTTACTACATAATGTAAAGATCAGGTTCATATGTTCTGTTAACAAAATGCAAAGACCAAGCAGAATACAGAAAGCTTAGCACATCTGGGCAGAAAGCCATCCCAAAGAGTACTAAGTCTTAATCTATTTGCCTATGCTCCCACAAACTACATCACATGAATAATGCTCCTGATGCTATTAATAGTACAACCCTTTTAGTCCTGGGGTCAGGGAGGGACAAGAAAACATTAATAAGCCTTGCCCTAGGTTCGCTAACAAAGTATTAATACAGATTGATATGTGGTCCGTGACCAAGTAATATTAAGATATGTAATAACTTTCAGAAATACATGAATGAAAGTGGAATGATATGGTATGGATTGTATGGAAAGGCAAAAACATATGATTTAATACAAAATTTAATAATTGTCATATAGATTAATAGATTGGCTTCGCTCATTATACAATTACACAGATAATAATGTAATGCTTAATGTTAGAGAATATATATACGAAAGAGTGTACATACTATTTCATTATAGTGAAATATTTAATTATTTGAGGCTCTACACTTTTGTGAGTGAATATAAAGTAAAATCATGGATCATTTATTAAAATATCACCCCATCAGGTTAAGGTATGGGAGAGTGTAGAGAATAAAGCATTACAACCACAGACATAATTATACATAACTATAAGTAACTTATGTTAGTAATGAGATAGATTAAGCTAATCAAGTGATGTATGTGGGATTAGAATCATGATAGTCTTGAGAGACTCGTCATTCATAACTATGTGAGATTGATATACATAAGAATAGAAAGGGATTAAATAATGATAGTTAAATGCTATAGATAACTATAGAAATATAGAGCTTAATGAGTAATTGGCAGTGCTGATGGTGAATACGTATGCGAACACATATAGGAGGGTGGTGCATTACAACCATGAAGCTTTATTTATGTATAATTTGGATCGGCAGACTGCCATCTGTCCGTGAAGGGTTCGTCACAAATAAGTATGGTCATTAGACTGGGCTCTCACATCAGTAAAATCCGTGAATGCATGATCGAACAGCTATGTTGCTAGATGAGACTACCATGTCCACTCTGATGTGGGAACCTTAATGATTTGGGGATGGTCCTAGCCATATGTACCCCATAAAAAAGATTGACAAAGCATAATAAAATCATAGACTTATATATCTGCACCAGCAACATATATATAAAGTATAATAACAATAATAATTAATGACAGTTTGCCCTCAAAGTTTAGCACGTTATGGTGCAGTTATACTTAAAACAATTCCTAAGTCTTAAAAGATTTCAAATAAATCAATATGATGGGGTGACCTAAAGATTAAGATGGATCATATAATTCTAAGACTAACCGCATTCAACATTGTTGTAATAATAATAACAAAAAGGTTTTGCATGCATGACAAGCAATTCTTAGAATCTGAATGTTTAATCGTGCATATTTAAAATATATCTAGTTATAATTTCGCACACACCTGCATGTTATATTTCAACTTAAAATAAATACATGGGATAGGATAAGTAGATTACTATGGGTGAATTAACTGCTATACAAAACACAGAAAGATTCACTGGATCCACAGTACTATATACTGAAAAATAACCGAGCTAGTGAGTAGAAGAGATTCGACACGAAATAGTTGCCATTTATATGACTAACCCATATGGAAATGCAGCATGTTTATTATAATGAGAATGAGATTCACTGGCTCAGTCAGAGGCTATCCAGACATATCATAAAGAAAACAATTTAATAAAATTCAAGAGCGTTTATTCTAGCATGAAAGTATAGTTTAAGGAATAGATTAACCAAGTTATGTAGGTGAAATTATATAATTTAGATACAGTTGTAGGAGTACATTACAATTTAATTACACAGATAGTTGTTACAGATTTAGCTATAGCTTAGGGAAATTACATACAAATGATTTAGAGCTCTTGGAATGAAAAATTACCTTAGTTTATCAATTGTAGCATTGTTAGTGCATTTAATGGTTTTGGTCATGGTTATGAAATGTTCATGGAAGTCCATATCACTGGATAACCAGCTTTCATTTTATAATGGACTTATGTTGACTCCAGCAGTGTCAGAAAAATAGCACTCTGCCATTTTAGTTTCACACATGTAGAGTTTGGTTTACAAAATTTAACTATATTATATTACAAAATCCTGCTCTATATATTGGCCAAGTATGCCATTAAACTTTCCACTGGCCTACCTTGCAATGAAATAATCCATTAACATATTTTATACTGCCACACCTGACGAGTGTATTAAATGCTGCAAGTACATTTACTTTTGTGACATTACTTTCAAATATCCTGTTACATTAATTCCTGTGTTAGTTTTACAAAACAAGAGTTTAAAAAATATTATAAAGTACATGCTTACAGATGATCTATTTCCTTGTTGATAACATCTGCAACTTGCCAAAATGTTATCATTTTTACTAGCTAATTACTTAAGCCACTAATGTATCCCTATGGGATTGCATTAGCAAACTACTATTGTTCAGCTTTCCAACCCTCATTTCTTTCTAATAAACAAAATTCCTGGCATGATCTTTTAAATATTTAAAATAAAAGAGCAAAATAATATTATTAAATAAGATTTAAAGATAATATTGGAATACATATGTAGTATCAGCATACCTGACTTATGTGTTTATACATATACCCACATGCGAATATACTTTCAAATTATAAACTAATCAATTTATCATTCCTTTAGATTATTAACTTGCCTATCTATATATAATAACCATAAATATGATAAATGCTTCACATGCATGTCTATCTTGGCTGATTAAAACACAACACACATATTATAATAGAACTAGGGTTTAAATTAGAGTATGAGGGTAGGTAAGAAATGAAGAAAGGTGAAACTAAGACTTGCAGAGCAAATCTTACCATTTCAATAATGAGTACCAATAGTAAAGACAAGTTTGAAAATATTGTAAAAAATATTAAAAAATTTTAACTTTTAAAGCATAATTTGTTATATTTAAGAGAAATATTTATTCATTCACATTTTAAAAACAAATATCATATAATGAAGATTTCATTGATTTTGGAAAATGAAAATAATCTTTCTAGAAATGATGACATATGAAGCCTTTTGTTTTATGATTTCATTTTTTTTAACATTTTCAGAAATAAAATGTAAAATTTATTTCAGTTGTAAACAAAAATATCTATCAAATGAAATCAAATTTATTAATTTAGGATAAGTAATAATGATTTAATCTTAAGTTTAATGTTGAAAGAAGAAAACAACTTACAATAGGGTTAATAAAAATTATTTAATATTACCAATTATTTCTATAATTTTTTTTATCTATAATATGCACATTAAATACCTTTTACTATGGTTTTGTTTTTCTTTTGAGTCCTTGCTAGTTGTAATGTTTAGTTTTCTTTCTTGTTGACTTCCATTGTAGCTCCACTAACATATTTTCAAGGTAATGTATAGTCAATTTCTCAATTTTTGCAATCAAATACTTGCTTGCAAGGCTTTAATCATAAAATGAATTTATTCATTTTTCTAATCTGCTGTTTTTCAGTCAGGCTAAACACATAGAAACAGTCACATTCTTGGATAAAAACAAGGTTTTTGCAGCTAGGATATTCTCCTTTACATTTTTCTAGTGAGCAGGTTACACGATGAGGTGATAAAAAGGTTTTTGTAGCTAGAATATTCTCCTTTACATTTTTCTATTGAGCAGGTTACATGATGAGGTTGATGTTCAGCTTCTTGCTAAAACTTAGCACATGATTTTCTTTAACACCATTTTCAAAAACCATTTTCCTTTGAGTGATAGTGTCACAGCTGAACTTTTTTACTTCTGTCCTCTTCAATAGCTGAATCAGGAATGACTATTCTTTACAAAACATTGAGATCTATTGGTTTAACCTACCCCCTATAATATTTTTGGAACAATCTTGCATCCATCCAATTACATCTTGTCTTCAACCTAAGTATATTTTTACAAAAAATTATTTACCTCCTTCAGAATTAAAATTACAAAACAATGTCAAAAAGCCCATTAAATTCCAATCACACACAAAAAAAATTCCTGCCATTATTTTACCCTTATGCTAAAAATATCTCTTAATTAACTTTAATTTAGAAAACATTGCCTTTTGTTTTGGATAAAGAAAAAAATAACTAATTAATTAAAACAAAATTTAACAAAAATGTTGAGATTTTTTTTCTTTCAAAAACATTATTCATTTACCTCTCTTAATTATTATCTTTTTTAAGTTAATATTTATCAAAAAAAAAGTTACTGAAAAGAGAAAAAAATTAGTTACTTATTGCCAATTTAATACTAAAACTAGTAGATAATTAACTGAAAAGAAGAAAAAATTATATCTTTTACTATTTTTTGATACTTTTCCTCTCTTTTTTCCAACTATTTATAACATATTATAAATATTTATATTATGTTTGGAATTATCTTATTATGATTTAGAAGAGTAAACTTTTAAATAAATTAATGCTTGATATTATAAAAAACATAGGTGAAACTTAAATCTATCATTTCACCATTGACTTATTTTTAGTTTACAAAGCTTGTAATATTTGACATGGTTGGAGTTGATCATTGTCTACAATATTACAATATATATACTGAAATGATATATTCCATAAAAATGTATTTCATTGATGTATAAGTTAAATATATAGGGAAAAAATTATTTAATGATACAAAAAAAGTATGATGCTATTGAATATATTTAAAAAATTTTGTTATTATTATTAATAAAAACATTGTGCACTTTTTGTATAAACAAAGTTCACTTTATTAAATCATAATCTAAAAATAAAATCTAATTTTTATAATTGTACAAAATATTATTTTGAATTGAAGTCGAGAATTAAATTTAAAATATTAACTGTAAAAAACTGATATTATCAATTTCATTATATATTTTTAAATGAACTTCAGAATGATTTACTGTTTTCTTGATACTTATCCAAGAATAATTTCTTGTAATATCGATTGATCATGTGAACATATTGAATCATAGTGCTTTAAAAAAAAAACATTGAATTTTAAAACGTCTAAAATTAATTTCTAAATATACTTTTTGTCCCAGGAATGGGAATCGAAAGCTCAAATGGATAATCTATTCTTCTATATCTTCATTTACAATGAATAGTACCAACTGCTGCAAAATTATGACTTTATTCAACTTCATATAGACTGAAAATGGATCATCATGAAGGATACAATAATCTGCTTCTGTTTAGTGCTTTTATTTATTCAATCAATTGCCGAAGGAAAACAGAACTTTTACTGGCAAACATAACATAATAAAGAAAATCAATTTATAATTTTTTTTTATGAAAAATATTTTTTTTTAAAAAAAATAAACTTTCTCATATATATTTTTATTATACAACTATTAATTACTATTAACTTGCTATCAATTCTAAACATTGCATAAATTTATAATTTGTAGGAAAATATTTAAATTAATCTTTTCACATATTATATTGAAATAGTGAAAATATGGTATAAATTTTAATAATAATTATTATTTATGAAAATATACTGACATCATATTTTAATGCACATTGTCAAATATATATAATTTTTATTATTTAATGATAATCACTTATATTTTTAAGTTTATGATGGTGTTTGAATCCTAATAAATATTTATTTTGTATATGATAGTTGGCCAATGCAGCATGTGGTAACAGTTTGGATATTGTGTGATTGAATGTGTTTGGTTTGATATTATTAGTCCCAGTTATAAATTTTCTATAGTTTTGTAATAAATACTTTTATAAGCACAATGGTAATGTCATTATATCTTAATAAGTACAACCATAATGATGAATTACCATTGATATTATTTAAATATTTTATATATAAAATCTGAAGCATAGTAGTTTTTTTTTAATATTGAGTTGATCTTATATTTAACAGCCATTTTACCCATTGCTTCATTTTACAAGCCCTCAGTGTATTGTTAGTTATTAATATTACGGATGGTTAGGTTTAGTTTGGTATTATCAATTATGTATGAACTTGTTCATATAAATATTGATAGCCATTTACAACAATATTGTTTTGTTTTTTTAAAATAAATTATTTTATTTTATTATTGACCCTTACTTGAGTAATTACTTGAATTATAAAATACTGTATGCTAAATATAATGTAACATAATAGGAACTTATCTTGTATGATAATAGATTAGCTAGATCATCACAGTGGATAAAAGATGCTAATTAAGATCCTTGCACTTATATACTCACATTCTAACTTCATTCCTGTGAGATGAGAGATTAATACTCAAATATGTGTTATTCAATATACATACACTCATTTTGTTCTTACCATCTTTCAACTCCGTTATTCTCAGGTTTTAAACTCAGGGAGAATTTGCATAGTCATCTAGTTCAGGGTATATCAATATATCTTAAAACATGGGTATGCATAAGCATGTGTAGGGGTATGAGGATAGATGTGAATGCATGAAAATAAGGATAAATATATAAAAATACATACAGGTATGTGAGAAGATATGTCCAATTGAAATTTTAATATAGAAAAATACACTGAGAGTTTTTAATTTAAACACTTATATAAATATATTTATAGTAACATTTTAATAATGAAATTTATAACAAAGTATAAAATATTAAATTTAACATCTATAGTTACTTTTTGATTATAGTTTATTTCAATTATTACTCCAAACCCTAATCCCCTACAAAGAATATCCATTAGATATCCTGATTATAGTTTATTTCAATTATTACTCCAAACCCTAATCCCCTACAAAGAATATCCATTAGATATCCATATGCATGACTGTCTAAATCATTCTTGTTTGCTAAATTATTATATTGAAATTATATATGTTTCATTTTCATTAATTTGATAGATTAAGTGCATATCTATCATAATGATGATATAGGATTCCCCTGATATATAATGTAATTATAACAAAGACAGAAAAGACCATTTATAATAGAAAGAATTATCAAGTATACTGAAAACATTTAAATAAAATATTAGTTATTAACAAACAATATATATATATATAAAATGATGTAACTGCACAAATGTTGGAAATAAATATGTATTATGTAAAATCTTACCTTTCTCTTGACAGTGATCGGTTTTGTAAGCAAGCATATTTTATTTTAATCTACAATAATGATAATAATATTTATCACTTATGTTACTTCCTCCCCCTTACATCCATATTAAAGGAAAGATATGAACGTAGACATTTACATTTACTAAATAAAATTCATAACATTAATCTAAATGTAGTTTTAAAGTTCATAAGGAAAATGTCCTAGTGAATAATTGTAATAATCCTCATTAATCTATTCTGGGTATAGAAAGTAAAATATGAGTATTTTAGAACATCCTTTAAGTCACTTATAATTTCCCTCCTTAGAACTTCTGCTTCGGAGTGTGGAGTTGTTTGATCCATTTATTAATATTAAATTTGATGTTTCGCAGCATAGATGTTACAAGCTAGATCAATTTCACCACAGTTTTAACAATTATAACTTCATGATTTTCTTTCCTGGTGTGATTTTGCAATTAGCAACGCATGGTTGTTTGTATTGTTATTCATATATTTTTATTAAAATCTCTTGAATGAATTAAGAACAATATTTTCTTTTACTAATAAATATCCTTAATTATAGATAATTTGATCTATGATTTAGAATTAGAAACACTGGAAATTCAAATTTAATTTTGGAGATTACACTTTCGAATTCCTCAGTTGGCTAGTTTTGACTCAATATATTTTTTTTTATTCCTTTCTTGAATATCTAAATAGTTATTTTTATTACTATTTCACATCAATGGTCATTAGTATTTCCAATCGAACTGCAAATTCAAATTCGCTGCTTAAATTCACGCAGGTTGTTTAGCCAATGAGAAAATTTTATCTGAATTCGGAGAAGCTCATTGGTTTTTATACTTTTCTATTTTTAAAATGAGGATGTTCTATTAAAGGTAATTTTTGATGATTTTGAATACCAAGTTTGTGATTTTGATTTAGGTCAATTGTTTATGTCATTATTAGTGATTATTATATATAGATATGTTAATAACAATAAAAATTTTATTTGTTACTTCTTTCCTTTAAAATAGTCTTTTATTCCTTGCTTGCATTTACTCTATATAATCATATTTCCTTCATATTGTTATAGTATATCGGAGTTACATCATAACTGTACCATGTAGAAATTGTTCGTTTACCATTATTAAAAAATAAACATTTTTATAAATAACGCAAAAGGGTTTTAAAAGTGATTGATAAAATATAAAATTATTGCAGAATAATTTGTCCATAAATAATTGGATTAAAAAAAAAAAACCTCATTTGAAAATAAAAATAAATTTATAAAAGTCAGAAGTTTTTCTTTATTATTAGTTTAAAACAAAATATGGTTTGCTAGAAATTAATTAATCCATTGTTGTATGTATTAAAGAGGAATTGCAAGGGGGAGAGAAGTTAAAGAAAAATTAAAGTTATAACAGGTAAAGAATAAATCTTTTTTCTGAAATTAAAAGTATAACAGTTTAAACTATAAATCTTTTACATGGAATTAAAGATACTCTCTTTTATTTGATTTAAAAAAGAAAAAAAAGGATAATCTTAAAAACTTTATAACGAGTTGATTTTAAAAATAAAGAAGTATAGGAAAATGTGTGCATGTTAATAAAATGATATATGAAAATTAAAAAACAGAATAGGCAATGGCTACTAATTAAAAAATCCACAAACAGAATTAGCAATGGCTACCAAGTGAAAACTGGATTAAAATCTTATCAGATAAAAATCAAAAACAATGGACGAATTTCAACAATGTATATAGCTGGCGGATATAAAAACTAATTAACCAAGTGACAACAGGTCATCATATAAATAGAGTGAGAATCAGATTCAGGTCAATCAATCGAGTTTTTACAATGAGTCTTCAGTCAGTTTGTCACATATCCTGAGTTAGTGTTTTTCATGACAATGCAGTGTTAACAGTCATCAGAAGCATACGGCCTTGCTCCAGCCTTAGTGCGATGGAACATCAGAAATCAGCCTGATAAGTGATGCCTGCCTAATAACTTGAAACCGCCAGGGATATCTAATATAGTATCACAAAATAGTAAACATAGGAATCTCTACAAAAACCTCAAATCCAACCAGTTGGAAAAACTTACCGGAAGCAGCAAACAGAAGAATTCAACATCCAAAATCCTATAGATAATGAATAACATTTCTTATTCCATTTTTGATATTAATGTAAGCCTCCCAGAGTCAGTTAATAAATGAACTCTATAACCACATAAAATGAACTATTGATGTGCATATTATAAATGCCGTATATCTATTTAATGCTTTATATCTTATATTAATTTCATGTATTTACTTAATGCTTCATGATATCTTATATTTTATTGTATGAATTAAGAGTATATATGTGGTCATTATCTAAAATACCATTGTTAGATTAATTAAGAAATTATAAAAGTAGTTTGAAATTAGTTAATAAATTATCTTTAAACTTAATATTTGTCAGTCAATTCTTTTACCACTAAATAAAGTAACAGTATACTATAATATTCTTTTGATTGAGCTAGTTGGGATTTATTATGTGCTGAATTAGTTTGCCAATCATTAAAAGTGCGTTATTTATCTTTTGGGTAACTAACTGGTGCCTGGAGTTCTCTCCGAAACAAAAGTGATTTGAATGGTAGGTGTTGAATTCTGCAATCGAGAAGATCTCTGTCCTTCAAATGTGGACAGTTATATATATTTTATATATAGCTCTGGCTTAGACATAGGTGCCCTCTGAGCATTATTCTTCTCTACCTAAGGACCGTGGTGGTGCAATAATTAAATTGCATTGGTGAAGATCAAATGTATGTTTATAATTGTATCATATTTTTGTATAAAAGTTCCACAATATTGTTTCACAAGTTTATATATCACAATGTAGATGATATTTAAAGAGTTCAAAATTCATGCAATATTCCCCAAGCAATCTATCACCTCACCCGGTTCATAATTAACAAGATATGTTAGTTGTTGTGTATGTGTTTTATAGTTTATTTCAAATACGTATTTATCGTATGATTAAGTTGGGATTTAAATATATATAACAACTAATGATTTATCAGTTATAGTACTCCATTATTATTAATGTAGTGTTTAGTAAAGAATGTTATTATATTGGATCTTGGATTCGAATTAGGCCAAAGATGTGTAAATGATATTGGCTGGATATATATAAGGGTCATATCTTATATTATTCCCCCAGTAAAAATGTGTTAAACTGGAATATCTTTAATTCCTTACCTTTCTACTATTTATTATTTAAGAATTAAGCTAAGTCTCTTATTTATGCATAATAATTAACGATCATGTAGTACTACGATTTTTTATTGCTTAAGATTATTCTATTTTCAGGAGTGTTTTCATACAATATGTCTTTAATATATAAGGTATAAGTTGTTTACAGTTGTATTTATTACTGATGTAGTGATCTACCACAAACTTTTATAGCAGATTTGATTAAAGATGCAGTTAAGTTTCGTCTTAGATAACTTGTGCATTAATTTAAATATAGATCTGTTTAAGAGCATCTATCCTGCCTTTGCTTCGAGGCCTACTGGATTTTCTTCAGTATCAGTTAAATGAGAGTTATCATTAATTTGTAAATGAAGCAACTCCGTTTCTAATAATAATGCTATGATTCATTACTGATTTTAGAAATAATATAATTTTTTTCTAAAAATTAATTTTCTAACTATATTTTATGTCATAAGTTTGGTAATGTGTATCATCCTCTTTACATTTTCATCATTCAATCTAATTAATCACAAACCTAATTATTTATTACATGGGTTTAAATTCATACCCTGTAGACTTTATTTTGAATTAAAATGGTTTAATTGTATCTATATATATTCTTTTATTCAAACTGAAAAAGAATTTTTATTCCACTTCTCCATGATATAATTTCCATATCTTTGGGTAGTAAGTTATTTTGGATACACATAACTTGTCCGATCATTATGCTTTGGTGTTAGTACATTTAATAAAGGTGAATGGATCATGAATTCTTTTGAAAAACTATCGCATGTTTTTTTATAAATGTTTTACTTGCAATTTTTAATTGGTAATTTGATTTGTACTGGTAGTATTGACTGGTAGTCATTTGGATATTACCAATGGTACTATATACTCTTCTATGATAAGATCTGCTTTTTATATTCCTGGTATTACCTTTGTAATCATCTTTCTCGTAAAATAATAAACTAAACATTTTTAAATTAAAAATTAAAAAAAATTGGGTTATTCCGTTTTCTCATGGCCTGGTTTCCATATTCTTCATTGTAATCCTATGGGTCCATTTTCATTATTTGTTCTTTAAGACTTTGTACTGACATGTTTAATGAAGGCAAATAGGCTCTCATAGATGTTACATAATTTATGGAATATAAGACCTTTTGAATTCTTACTGGGAGGTGTTTTAATGTAGGTGTTGCCTCAATCTTGATTTTATTTCTTGGTTTATTTTTATTTTTGTCCTGCTTTGTGCTCTTTTTTATTTGAAAAATGTCCATTTGATCATTTGCTTGATCAATGAGTGTGTCAGTGAGCATAATTATGGGTTTATGAAGAAGAATTGGAGTTAATTGGCTTGGTTTTTCTTTCGGTTCTTTGAGTTTGTGGTTCTGAGTATTACTGGCTTCATTTTGAAGATTTATAATTGATTGGATGGTGTCAGTATTTATATCTTCTTTACTTGGATAAAAGACATTTTCATTATTATTGTGTGCTGGATGCATACATTCAATCTCATTAACCATTTCATACTGTTTCCAATCTTAATCTTTTTACCATCAATTCTGTTGACAGTTTCTAAGATATCATTTACCTTGTTTGTTGTTGATTCAATTTCATATTCAGAAAGCTTAATATGTTGAGAATTTTGACTTTATTTTTCTTTCATTTCATCTAATTTCCTATCATATTTGCCTTCTAAATTTGAAATTGTTTTATTTATTGAAGTATTACTGTTTTCAATCTGATTTAATATGCTAGCATGATTTTCCAATTTTTGCTTTATTTCATTTTCCATTATGTTTTGTTTCATATTAAGACACTAATAATCGTTTTCCATTGATTAAAATTTTTTCGCTGAATATCTAATTTAGTATCTTTTTTTTTTTTAATGGTAATCAATTTCTATATGAATATTCTTCATTCGTTCACTGATATCCTTTTAGAATTCATTTTGATTTTGATAAATTTTATGTACAAAATTTTTCATATATTTTTTTCTTTCCAGATATCTTATAACCATTTTACTTTCAAATTTTCCTTCAAATTCAACAAATCTTTTCTCACATTTACAGTTTTTTTTATTTTATAAGTCACTTATAATTTCACTCCTTAGAACTTCTGCTATGGAGTGTGAAATTGTTCGATTTATTTATTAATAGTAAATTTGATGTTTTGCAACATAGATGTTACATGCTAGGTCAATTTCATCCGAGTTTTAACAATTATAGCTTCATGAGTGACGACTTTTTCACGATGTGATTTTGCAATTAGCAATGCATGATTTTCTAAAATGAATTAAGAGCAGTATTTTCTTTTATTATTAGATATCCTTGATTATACATAATTTGATCTATGATTTAAAATTAGAAACACTTTGGAAATTGGAATTTCACTTTCAAATTCCCCAGTTGGCTAGTTTTCACTCTATATGAGTTTTTTTTTATTCCTTTCTTGAATATCTAAAGAGTTATTTCTATTACTACTTCACATCAATAGCGGCTAGTATTTCCATTTGAACTGCAAATTGGAATTCTCTACTTAAATTCACGCAGGTTGTTCAGCTGATGAGAAAATTTATCTGAATTCAGAAAAGCTCTTTGGTTATTATATTTTTCTATTATTAAAATGAGGATGTTCTATTAAAGGTAATTTTTGATGACTTTGAATACCAAATTTGTGATTTGGTTTAGGTCCATTGTTTACATCATTATTAATGATTATTATATATAGATAGTATGTTAATAACAATGAAATTTTTCTTTCCTTTAAAATAATTTTTTATTTCTTGCTTGTGTTTACTCTATCCAATCATATTTCCCTCATGTTGTAGTGTATCAGAGTTACATCATAATTAACGAGATAATTTTAATAAAAACTAGTTGTCATGCATGTGTTTTATAGTTTAATTCAAACACATATTTATCATATGATTAAGTTGGGATTTAAATGTATATAACAGCTAATGGTTTATCAGTTATAGTGCTCCATTTTTATTAATGTAGTGTTAAATAAATAATATTATATTGGGTCTTGGATTCAAATTAGACCAAAGAGTGTGTAAATGATATTGGAAGAATGTTAAGGCCACACTTTACAATAATATGCATCCAAATGTAACTTATGCTGAGTAAACTTGTCTTTTTGCTTCAAAATTGTTGGAAGAATTTGTTTTATAATTTATGGCTTCCAGTTACATATAATATTGTAAAAGGATCTCTGATCTCCACAAAACTGGACTATCTAAAAAAAACAACAACTTTGTATGATTACTAGGATTGTGTGTATGTCTTATCTAGTAAACTTAAGTTCTTTCTTTGGTACTTTATTTTATTACTAAAAAATATTAAATAACAATTTGATATAGGAAAGAGGTCTAGATTTTTTATCTAGAGGCACCTTCTAGTGAAGTTTCATATTAAACTACTTTATCCATTACAATATATATCAACTTTAGAGCACTCTGATTATGTAAATAAATCTAGCTAATTTAAGGTTGTTAATTCAACAAAACTTCTATAAGATGTTTCTTAATAGTTTGTGATAAATGAAACATTCAGCATATTCTTCTGAATTTATAAAAAAAAATTTAAATCACATTACTTTAAGATACTCTTGAATATCCTCATAATTTAACTGTACTTAAAGCATACCCTTGAAGATATAAAATGTGGTATATGACAACATTTTATCTAGGTACTTACAACTGCAGATCACTTTCAAGTGAAGGAAGATTGCAAGAATTAGAAAAACTTTATGAAGTTAGAAAAAAAGGTGAAGAGACAATTGATTTAAAAAGTGGATATGCACTCTAATATAAAGGCACAAATATTGAAAATACAATTGGAGTAGGATTCATTATAAATAAAAAGTGGAAGAACAACATTGTGGGGATTGATGGTGTGTCGGACAAAGTGGCAAGATTAGTTATAGAACTTAATAGCAGAAACCAAATGCAGAAAATTCAGGTTTATGCCCCAACAAGTTCTCATAGTGATGAAGTAGTAGAAGATTTTTATATAGATGTACAAAAGGCTTTTGATCAAAGTAAACAACATTTCAAAATTGTTATGGGAGACTTTAATGTTAGAATTGGTAAACAAATGAAAGATGAAAGTGCTGTAGGTAATTTTGGTTATGGTAATAGAAATGAAGAGGGCATAGACTTGTGGAGTTTGCAGAAAAAGAAAAACTTTATATTATGAATTCTTTTTTTGAAGAAAATGTTAAAAGAAATGGACATGGAAGCATCCAAATGAAGGTACAGCAGAATTGGATTATATTTTGACTAACAGAAAATACATGTTTCAAGATTGTAATGTTCTTAATAAATTTAACAAAGGTAATGATCATTGATTAGGAAGATGTAAGATATGTGTTAATGCAAAACTAGCGAGACAAAAATTATTTAAAAAAAAAATATTTACAGTTGATATTCCTAATCTTCAGAAACATTCTAATGAATTTAAATTAGAATTTACAAATCAGTTTCAAGATATTAGTAGATTTTGAAGATGATTCAGATTTGAATGAAATTAATATAAAAATAACTAATACACTTTTAAAAACTGCAACAACTATAGCTGGTAGAAAAAAACAGCAATTGACCAATAAAATTTCTACTGAGATTAGAGAATTTATAAAGAAAAGAATGAACATAAAGATATACGAAAATGATACATTAAAAAGGATTGAATATCTCGAATTTTGCAAAATGATGCAGAAAAGAGTTGAACTAGCAAGGAAAGCTGTAGAAGAGAATAAAAGTCTCAAGAGTGTAAAACAACTTTTTGGTATTGGTAGGAAATTTATATCTGCAGTAAGAAAAAAAGATGGAATTATTACTAAAAAGAGAGATGATATTATGAAATGGGTAGAAGACTTTTATCAAGAATTATATAGTAATAAAGAACAAGTACCTCCTATATCTATTACATCTTCCGAATTGCCCAGAATTTTAAATGAAGAAGTGAGACATGCAATTAAATGTATGAAGAAAGGAAAGGCTCCAGGTAATGATGGAATTAGAATTGATATATTAAAAGAAGCAGGTGAAGAAATAGAATTTTTTTTTAGCAAAGTTATATACCAAATGTCTAAATGATAAAGATGTACCAGATGATTGGAAGAATATTTTAAAAAGATGATAAAGAAGATATTAGAAATTACAAACATATCAGCCTTTTATCAGTTTTATTCAAAATTTTTACGAAGATAATTACAACTCGCCTACAGAGAACATTGGATTTCCACCAACCAAGAGAACAAGCTGGATTTAAAAGTGGTTTTAGTACAGTAGATCCTATCCAGATATTGAGACAAGTTATAGAAAGGACAAATGAATATAAGTTGCCATTATGCTTTGGATTTGTAGATTATGAAAAGGCATTTGATTCTATAAACATTTATTCAGTATTAAAGCATTGGATCATCAAGGTATAGATCCAGAATATTGTCATATTTTAAAGAATATTTATAAAAATGCAACAGCAACAATTAGAATACATAATGATATTGGGAAAGTCAACATTCAGAAGGATGTAAGACAAGGTAACTCCATATCTCCAAAACTATTTACAGCAGTGCTGCAAGAAGTATTTTGTGGATTAAAATAGGAAGCTAAAGGAGTGTAAGTAAATGGAGATTATTTAAGTCATTTAGATTTTGCAAATAATGCTTTAGAGCTGCAGAAAATGTTGCAGGAGTTATCAGATGAAAGTAGAACTAAAGATAAATGTTAAAAAGACTAAAGTAATGTTTAATGAATTTTCTCAAAATATGAAAATAAAGATTGATTATGATGAGTTGGAGAAATTAACAGTTACAAATACCTTGGTCAGATTATTAATACAGAAGGAAATATAATGGATGAAATTAATCATAGAATTAAACTTGGTTGGAGTGCTTTTGGTAGAAATAACTTGATACTAAAATGAAATATGCCTATGTGTTTGAAAAGGAAGGTTTTTAATAAATGTGTTTCACCAGTTCTTACTTATGGATCTGAGACTTGAACACTTAATAAAAGAGCAATACAGAGACTTCAGACCACTCAAAGAAGTATGGAGAGATGCATGTTGGGAGTAACAAGAAGAGATCGAAAATGCAATATATGGGTAAGAGAACAAACAGGTGTTACTGACCTCATTGAAAAAATTTAAAAGACTGAAGTGGAGTTGGGCTGGACATATTTCTAGAAGAGATGATAATAGATAAACAATTGAAATCTTAAACTGGATTCCAAGAGATTGTGAATGACCCAGAAAGAGACAACATGTGAGATGGATGGATGAAATAAAAAAGTGTACAGGGGTGATGTGGAGAAGAAAAGATAAAGATCAGAGAAGATGGATTGAACTTGGAGAGACCTTCATCCTGCAGTGGATTAATAATAGTTGATGATGATATAGTTTAAAAATTTATTGATTTGACATATTATATACATAAAGTTGAGTGCCATGTTTATATTTTTTTCATCCAATCCCATTTACTCCAATGAAAATACTAATATTGTATCAGTATTTATGGCTTAGATAAAGTAAATTTTTTTTCTTCATAAACCCAGTAAATGAACTTTAAATATTCAATCTATCACTTCAATCAGAATGAGAAATGTATTGAAATCAGATGAGCCTATTAATCTTAAATATATAGTTTTACAATTCTATTCAATTTAAATATTGTAATATCATTATTGATTATATAATCAAATAACTATCATCATCATCATTTTCAACCATTATTGATTCATTGCAGAATGAAAGTCTCTCCAAGTTCAATCCATTTTCTCCAATCTCTAGCCTCTTTTCTACATCATCCCAGAATACTTCCTTATTTTAACTATCCATCTCATATGTGGCCCCTCTCTAGGTTCTTTACAATTTCTTGGAAGCCAGTTTAAGATATCCACTGTCCATTTATTATCATCTCTTCTAATAAATGTCCAACCCAACTCAACTTCAGTCTCTTAATTGTTTCAATGATGTCAATAACACCTGTTTATTCTCTCACCCATGTATTTCTTTTTCAATCTCTTCTTGCTATTCTTAACATATATATGTATATACTTTGTTAAGTGATCTGAAGTCTCTATATTGCCCTTCTATTAAGTGTCCAAGTCTCAGATCCATAAGAACTGAAAAAATACATTTATTAAAAATCATCCATTTCAAATTTCCTTTTAATATTAAATTTTATTTCTACCAAAAGCACTCCAACCAAAGTTAATTCTATATCATTAATTTCATCCATTGTTTCCATCTGCAGTAATAATCTGACCAAGATATCTGTAGTTGGTAACTTCTTATAACTAATCATTATCATTCTTTATTTTATTATTTTCAGAAAATCGATTAATCATTACTTTAATCGTTTTTAACATTTACCTTTAATCCTATTCTTTTACTTTCATCTGATAACTCTTGCAACATTTCCTGAAGTTTCAATCATTATTTGCAAATATAACTAAATCATCTGCAAAGTCTAGATGAGTTAAATAATCTCCATTTACTTTTATTCCATTAGCTTCCCATTTTAATCCACAAAATACTTCTTGCAAAACTGTTGTAAAAAGTTTTGGATATGGAATTATCCTATCATACACCCTTCTTATTGTTAATTTTCCTAGTATCCCTATATAATCTAATTGTTGCTGTTGCATTTTTATAGATATTCTTCAGAAGATAACAATATCCTGGGTCTATACCTTGATGATCCAATGCTTTAATCACTGCTTATGGAATCAAACGTTTTTTCATAATCTACAAATCCAAAACATAATAGTAATACATATTGATTGGTCCTTTCTATAACTTCTCTCAATACTTGGATATGATCCACTGTATTAAAACTACTTTTAAATCCATCTTCTTCTTTTGGTTGGTTGAAATCCAAAGTTCTCTGTAAACGAGGTATAATTATTTTGGTAAAAATTTGTGTATAGTACTGATAAAAGATTGATAGGTCTGTAATTTCTAAAATCTTCTGCATTACCTTTTTAAAATAATATTAATACTGCATTTTCCCAATGAGCTGGAACATCTTTATCATTTAAACATTTGGTATATAACTGCCAAATTTTTATATTTCTTCACCTCCTCCTTTTAAGATTTCAATTATAATTCCATCATTACCTGGAACTTTTCCGTTCTTCATAAATTTAATTGCATGCTTCATTTAAAATCCTGGCAATTCAGAAAATATAATAGATGTAGGAAATAGTTGTTCTTTATTACTATATAATTCTTGATAGAACTCTTCTACTTATTTCATGATGTCATCTCTCTTTTTAGTAATAGTTCCATAATTTATTTCTTATTGCAGATATAAGTTTCTTTCCAATACCAAAATGTTGTTTTAAACTCTTGAGAACTTTATTCTCTTCTAGTTTTCCTTGCTAGTTCTCAATTATTGTTTCGTAATATTATCAACTCTTTTTTGCACCATTTTACAAAATTTGAGCTATTCAATCCTTCTTAATGCATCATTTTTATATATTTTCATATTCCTTCTTTTCTTCATGAATTATCTAATCTCAGTAGAAATTTTAGTGATTAATTGATGCTTTTTTCTACTAGCTATCTCTGTTGCAGTTTTTAAAAGTGTATCAATTATCTTCCTATTGATTTCATTCAAATCTGAATCATGTTCAAAATCTGCTAATATTTGAAAATGATTTGCAATTTCTAATTTAAATTTATTGAAATGTATCTGAAGATTAGGAATATCTACTGTGAATATTGTTTTTCTCAATAATTTTTGTTTTTCTAGTTTTGCATTAATGTGTATATTACATCTCACTAATTGATGATCACTTTCCATGTTGAATTTATTAAGAACATTACAATCTTCAAATATGTATTTTCTGTTAGTCAAAATATAAACAATTCTGCTGTAGACTTAATTTGGATGCTTCCATATTTATTTCCGTTTAACATTTTTCTCAAACAAAGTATATCTTTTTCTTCAAACTCCACAATCTTATGACCTCTCTCATTTCTATTACCACAACCAAATTTACCTACAACACTTTCATCTTTCAATTGTTTGCCAATTATAGCATTAAAGTCTCCTATGACAATTTTAAAATGTTGTTTCATCTGATCAAAAGCCTTTTGTATATCCATATAAAAATCCTCTATTCTATCATCACAATGAGAACTTGTTGAGGTATAAACCTGAATTATCTGCATTTGATATCTGCTAATAGGTTGAATAACTAATCTTGCCATTCTGCCTGATACACCATCAATCTCTACAATGTTGTTCTTCCACTTTTTATTTATAATGAATACCACTCCACTTTTACTTCCAAAGTTTGTGCCTTAGTAGTACAGTAAATACCCACTTTTTAAATCAATTGTCTCTTTATCTTTTCTTCTAACTTCACAAAGGTCAATAATGTTTCATTTAATATGATAAAGTTCTCCAATTTTTGCAATCTTCCTTCACTTGAAAGTGATTTGCAGTTGTAAGTACCAAAATAAAATGTCAACATCAAATGACAGCCTGGAGTCACATTCTTACAATCCTCGGTCTTCTGCAGCCAGCAACTGCCTTAGCTGGTGACTTTAGGCTTCCTGGGTTTAAGGGTCATGATCTTAAATATCTATTAGAAAAAAAAAATCATTCGCACACATTCATTCTGCCTTCAAGGAAACAACTTATTATAATTAAGAGCTATCAAGCAACTGAAAAGAAAGACCATGTTGGCTAAAGTATGTTGGTAAGCAGCTCATTGATGTTTGTATACTATATGAATAATCATATAGTAATAGCAGTTGTAATGACAAGAACATATGGATTCAACATTAGAAATTTGCCCTACTCGGTTCCTTTAAGGCCTCCAAGAGGAAACAAAGGGTCTCCTTTCAGTTAACAGCAAATTTCCTTCTGCAACCAAACAGATATTATAAAAGAATTAAAATATCTTGGAATATAAATTAGTTTGCATAATTTGAGACAAACATATAATTTTTGTCAATTAGGAAGCATTATTTAAGCTTAGTTCAAAACTTTTCAATGATAATTTAATGGCTTCATTAAAATGATTCAAATTATTTATCCAGGAATTTTGCATTCTTAAATAACTAAATTTGTCATATAATTTCAAGCAAAATACTGAATTAATACTGAACAATATTAATAGACTTATCAATAGTTAATAAATTCAGAAACTGACTAATTTAATATAATGTAAATGCAATGATTCTGATATTTTGGAAGTGACCTTTTATATTAAACTTATAAAATAAAAATAAGTATACACTCATAAGCATTACAAAATACTTATAAGAAGTATTAGTGTTAATTTCCACTAGGCATATTATTCTGTTTTTTAATATCCTTATTTAATAACAGTAATTAAATAAATCATCTTAATTTACCAAGAGAAAATGTTTAGCAATTAACAATTTAGTTACCTTTCTAATGTTGTTAATGACTTGATTTTGGTCTGTTTTAGTACTAATAATTGTGAACAAACACATTTAATTTTGCCAATATAGACCAAATTTTAGAAATGGCCACTAAACCAACCTTTGAATCAATTCTTTAAATGTTTTCTGTGGATTTCTATCAAAAGCCTAACAACAATTTTATAGACCAAGCCATCTAATAAAATTGAAAAACTTAATGATATTTATATGAATAGTCTTTAAAGAATTTATCTAGGAAAGCAATTTCTATTGAATGCCTTATCAGAAGTTTATATATATTGAGACATCTTTGAATAAAATTACAAGCAGAACAACTAAAAAATGAAGAAATAATAGCAAGTGCTTATATAATTAAATCAGGAATTCAAAATCACAAAATTTCCATTAAAGTGCCATTTAGTTTTTTTTTAAAAAAAAACTCTTTGATTTTGTTTTACATAAGGATTTGTATGTAGGTTGTTATTGTTATTTGGTTCATTTTTATTTATTTATTGTGGTATGTTTTGAGACTTTGGAATAGTAATGAATATATATAAATTTGTGAGTGTATATGTATATAAATAATTATCAACAGTAGCATTTAAATTGTTAATTATAATTAGATTGCATTTTTATTTTTAGAAATTATTTAGGATGTAATATTATTTTGGTTGTTTACTTATTTATTTTGTAGATTGCAAAAATAAATTTTTCAATGTAATATTTTTTTTTATTGAGATTATTTTTGTTTTGGTGTTTAAAAAAATGTCTTAAAACCAACAATTGCAGTGTTAAAGATTTTAGGTTAGCACATGAAAATTATTTAAAACAATAGAAAAAGATCGCTATGGAAACAATATAAAAAAATCGTCATTAAAAACATTGAAAGGAATAAGTAAAAGCTGTACTTTGACTACTTACAATTTTTTTTTCATCTTCTGGTGTAATTATATAAGTTATTAAACTGAAATTCATCATCATAATGGCAGGTTAAAACTCGATTACTTTCCAAGGCATTTTTGCCTCATTTGCTTATTCTATTCCTGTTTTACAGCTTAGCAAAACATACGGTTATCACTAGGCAAGCGTTTGAAATCTGATAAAAAAATAGCTACGTTTCTAACTTTTAAGTTTCTGTTAATAATTCTAACCTGAATATTAAATCAATTTATTTCTTCAGCTAATTTGTCAATCTGAATAATATAAAGAATATGCCAGGAATTAATAGCTTCAGCAGAAGATCTATTCACGCGTTGTTAATATGTATATATATTTAAAGTTATTTCATATACTATGAAATGGAGCCGAGATCAAACATTTTAAAAGTAAACAAGGGACTGGAAATAATGGAAAAGTTTGTGGTTACGTTGGTAATTAAAATTATTCAATATATTCATTCATTTGTTGATTTTTATTTTTTTTCCTTAATCATAAAACTTATTTTAAAAATAAAAGTTGCAAGTATTGTGACTTAGAATTAATCAATCATTATAATTTAAACATATTAGTTGTTTTGTTTTTTATAAAATTTTAAAATTTATCTTTACAAGAATATGTACATACGTGATGTCTAAGACTAGCTTATAATTTTCTTTTTGAATGTTTTGACTTAATAATAATAATGAAAGTTAATTTTTAATATATATATATTTTTTGTCAGAAATTTTATATGTTAAATTGCGCAAATAGATTAATAAATGCTAAGTTAAAATAACGACTGTAATAATATACTTTTAATATCATTAAATGGTTGTATTTGATTCACGTTTTACATATATCAAATGATAAATGTCATGTATAACTTAAACTAGAAAACAAATAAAGTACACTTATTTGCATAGGAGTTATGTATAAATATGCAAAATATAACAGAATCATATTTATAAATTCTATCATTATTTAATAATGGTCTTAACTCTTCATTTATTTTAATTGCATTGTCAGATGTATTTTGAAAGATATGGATCAAGACATGGTATTGAATATTAGAGTTATACATTAATATCCCCACAGGTCCGTTATTTAGAAGTTGTCTTTTATATATATTTTGTCTATATGTAAAGGTTCATATGATATTTATATATATTTTGTGCTAAGCGTTTAATAAAGTCTTGAGTTGATAAAGTTATGAAATAAATGTTGAACTTTGCAGGCTAAGATATAAGCCTTATATTAATAAGAAACCCAAGTAGTTGATGTTCATAATAAAAGACGTGGTTCAAAATAAGTAAAATAAATAAATCCTTATAGCATAATGGGAAGGAGCTTTTTACATTGTCTTATGTAGCATCTTATATGTCAATCCAGCTTTAAAGAAATACATCTGTAACCTAAATTATTAATTTAACAAGCTATTACTAATTAATTTATTTATTGACTTATTTTTACAACAGTTTTATACAATTCCTATGCAAAATATAAACTTCAATTTATGTTTATTATCAATAAATCTTTGATTTATATATAAAAAAAATTGAACATTTGAAAAGCAAATCAATTTTTGTGTTTTCCACATATGCTATTTCAGAATAGCAAATCACAATCTTGGAATAAAGCTTATATCATTTGTTTTATATTTTTAAAAAAATGACTGAGTTTCCATTTAAAATTTATTAATATCTTTATTTTCTCTTTATAGTGCAGCAGTTATTACTTAATTTGGTAAATTCACCATCAACTAAATGGTAATATTGTGTTTGAATTAATTATTTATTTAAGTCATCATTAATTGAAATATTAAATCACATATAATCTTGTTTGCAAATATATATTGGATTCAACAAAATTCCCTTTGTTTCCAATGTATATTCTAGTAAATCATCAAGTTAACCCTGAGAATAAATTATTTGGTAGGTCTTTGTTTGTGCTCTATAGTATCCATGTTTACTTCACATGTAGCTAGTCAGGGGCATTCTATTACTTTTCATTTCTTTTATATGAATATGATTTTCTATTACATTTGATTTCATTTCTTATCATATGTAAATAGTATTATATTACATTTGTTGTCCAATGATTGGGATGATTTCATCTTTCTTTATTTGGATACTGCATTCTATTACATTTGTCGCTACTAATTAAGGCAATCGGATGTTCTATTACATTTGGCACCTTGCAAGGTACGGCTTGATTATTTGGTTGGTGATTGCGAAGTATACCATTATCGCATGTGAGCTCGATTAATTAATTGGTTAGTGGTTATATACGTTCCATTACAATATTGGGACATCTTTGAATAAAATTACAAGCAGAACAAAAAAAAAATGAGGAAAAAATAATAGGAAGTGCTTATATAATTAAATCAGGAATTCAAAATCACAAATTTTAATATCAATAATTGGATTTTCACAGCTAATGATTTATATTTTATTAATTTATTTCAAAATGTCTTGTTTTATTGAATCAAAAAATTATGTAATATGGACATAGATATGTTACAGTATCATTCAATAATTCATATAATATTTAAAATATCAGAATGTTAGAAACAAATGTTAGTTATGTAGTTTTTTTTGAAGATTAATATTTAGAGCTTATACATGCAATTGTTGTGAGAATCTGATAATAAATTTTATGTATTTAAATTTTATTTTTGAGAATGTATAATTGGTTTATTTCTTTTATTTAATGTATAATATTTTTATTATTATAAATATTATATATATAGACAATTCTAATATCAAAAAATTATTTTTTAGCAATAACCAAATGTTGTATTGCTCAAAGAAATTTGAGCATTGGAAGCACCAGAACTAGAATATGATCCTGAACCTTGAGTTCCAGAATCAATCATTCTACCACTATTTATTCACTTAATTATATATTATTGTTTTGTTAACTTTCAGTGTTTCTTTAATATTATTCTATATTCTTAATTATTTATTAAATCAATGTTTTTTTATGTTTCTCCACTGAATTCATCAGAATGGGATACAGTAACAGAAATGTATGAACTACGTTAAGCCACTAATCTTTACATAAGTTGTGACAATTAGATATAGCGATATATATTGTTATATAATTTAATGCCGTAACTGGATAATCACAACAATTTACTCCATTATAAAATTGACTTCCCAACTTGAGGCATAAATTAGCCAGTGCATAATTTCCATTATATAACTAACAACTCAACAAGTGGTTATATTTGTGATAAGACATACTACAATAAGTTAATTTCTGTTACAATATACATATATGTGTTCACATGTTTACATATATTTGTAAAGTTTTTTTTTTTTTACTTACTTTCTTTTTTTGTTTCCTTTCTTCAGTAATTCTTTGATACTCAAGTTTTGCTTTTCCATAAGGACCTAATCTTATTGGTTGCCTAAAATGTGATTAAAAAACATTTTAAATAATAAAATAAATAATATGAAATATTTTTTTAATGAATTACTCTAAATAAAATAATTATATATATGATGAATAAGTGTGGGTGCACATGGATGAATATAAATGGAATTTTTAATATTCTCAGACTATATATTTCAGTAAAAGAATTATTTTACTAAAAATAAAAATTATTATTATACTTTACTATTTAATTATCTAACTGAATGCAACATTATGAATTTTATTTGATGTATGGGTTTATATATATGTGTGCTAAATTCTTTGTCAAATGATTAATTTTAAAATGACATCCAATCTTTATTTCACAAAAATCAATACAACCAGAAAATTTACTCATTCAAGATGCATGTTTGAATACTGTTTACACTATGGTTAAAATACATCACGATTAATCACTTTTTCCATGAAATCATGAGTTTCTGATGTTAGTCTTCAGAGTGAAATGCATTGTCAAGCAGTTAGTAAGCATTCCAAACAAACTGATATCAGTGGCATAAATGAAAAATTGATCATTAATTTATTATTCCTATTTCTGAGTTATTACACACATGTATATATACTTATAGTCTGGAAAGCTAACTAGAACTGATAAGAAGTGAAAAATAAATGAATAAAAAAAAATTAACATCACCATATTAACAGAAGAAAATTTTGAAATATACAGCAGTTGAGATTGTAATAGCGTAAAAAAAAGTTAAAAATTAGTAAAGGCCGAGAATAAGACAGAGTAGATAGTTCCTTATGAATGTCTTGATTAAAATTCCATGAATTAATTGAAGAGTTTAAGTTAGATGTTGTTAGAGTAGTGATATACACACACAAATCATTACATTAATGAATGACCTTTTTTAAATATTTGACCAGTTTCAGGCTTTATCTTATATGATAGTGACACTTCGGATCACTTACTTCTAATTAAAAATGTTTAATAAATGTAAAATTATTATAAATCAGTAATAAAACAGAGAAATTTATGTTATTTTGCATCAGCATCAATCTAAGCCTTTACAGGTCAGGTATTGGTTACAAGTTGAGAACATCTGATGGTACTGATAATTCAGGCTCAAGGACTAGCTGAACACTCTTACTGTTGTTTAGCATTGCGTGTTATAAATCAGTAATAAAACATAGAGAAATTTATGTTATTTTGCATCAGCATCAATCTAAGCCTTTACCTAAATATTGATTTCAAAGAATATTGAAGAAAAAATTCTGTGATGTGTACTCTTTGTAGATGTAACATTATTATTTCTAATAAAAGTTAAAGAGTTTTATGAAAATTAATTTGGAATTAGACAGAAATCTCTAAAAAATAATAACCTAAGAATTAAAACAGTTTATGACCTGTTTCCAGAGACAAGAAATGTTAACTTGGATTATGCATATATCAAGTGAAAACATAGTTAAGAATGATGCTAAAAATATAATGTAACCAAGATTTTACTGAAATAATGTTCCCATATTATATCATTTAATTTAAATAGTAATATCCATAAAAATAGCATTCTAGAAAATTTGAATGCTGGTTAATCAAGAATAAAAAATGAAGGAAAGATAAGACTAACAAAGATAAGAATGTTAAAATAGTTGTTTCTTCGAAAACAACAACAAAATAAATTTAAAAAATGGGAGGATATTGCACTGGCATATTTGCAGCAGTAAGATCTGCTGAAGAAAGTGGATGATGAAAAAATAGTCTGATTGCTACTACTTTTGCATGTCACACCAAGATAAGTCAATTTTAATTTTCATCATAGAGACAATGGGTGCTTGGATCTATCATACATTTCTGAAACATCACATAATCATCATTTCCTATGCTTACACAAACTGTTAAAACAGTAGCAAACTCTCCATACAATAGTGTCTAATAATGCAAACCTTAGTAACAAATGGATGCGAGGTTTGTGCATAAAGTCCCTATCTAATCCCTACTTATACAATATTCCCCGATTAGTTTCTACTTTGTGGCTTTCATCAATGAGTCTGAAAACATTGCACCTAGATCTTAGGATCCAATGCAACCCTACAACATTCATTTTTTACCTATATAGTTAGCTATAAAGCTATGAGTCTGAGATGAAAACAATGTCTTCAATCCAAACTCATTCATTTGTATAGTCAAATAGATCTGAACCCACAAGCAAGAAACTAGCAACTGAGAATATTGGATAAGTAGGCACTAGATAGGGATTTTATACACAAATCTGGGATCTATTGATTATTAAGTTTGCATTTGGGTGGCACTACTGTATGAATATTTTCTACAGTTTAATCCATTTCTGATGAATGACTAGCCCACACTGACTTCAATACCAGAGGATTCTACCATTCCACTGCCATTATGTCAATCAAGTGACTGGAGCTAATTCATAGGTTATTGAACGTTTTTAGGCTGAGGCCAAGTGCAAAATTCTTTTTAAAAAAGGCACATTTCCAGAATTATTACAATCTCATCTGGATTTTATATGCTGGAAAATGTTGAAGCAGTACAAAAGATTTGCTTTTCCCATTTTTTTAATTTGTTAAAAAACAGGGGAAAAAATTCCATAGTTATACTTGTGTTAAATTTATAAAAATAACGGGGGGTGGGGGTGGTAAAACAATAACAAAAAAAAAAAAATACAACTTTGTTTTCACAACTTATTTAACCATCAGTCAATTTTAGTTTTAAATAAAAGTAAGCATAAAATTTAACATTCTTTTTTTGGCTTTTTTTAAGTATTTACTTTCATATTGTTTCACTTTTGTTATTTTTATTTTATTGAAATCAAACAATGTTCAATATTTTATATTTTTGTTGAAAGGTTTATCAATGATATTTTCAGCAAGCCTTCAATGACTCAATCAGGTATGTAATAGAAGTACAGAGTGCATACTATAATTGTACTCAGAAAATTACCCCCCCCTCTCCAAAGCTAGCAATAGATAACAGAGAAGAAAACAAAAGTTAAATAAAAATACTGATTTTGAAAAATGATCTGTCAAATGTGAGAACTAATAAAAGTTGTCAAGCGTTGTTAGCCGAGAGGTCATCGCACCCGCCTTGCAGGCAAGTAGTTGGTTGCAGATGGGTGTGGGTTTGCGTCCCGGCCGATGCTATGACATATGAAAAAAAAAAAAAACTAATAAAAGTTCGGAGGGAGGAAATCTGCTATTGATGATGATCTGAAATCCAAAAAAATAAAGCAAACAAATAAAACATAACGAAAAATATTAAAATGAAAAATAGTTAAGTACAAATTTTTAGTGACCAAATAAATGTCTGAACACAATGAAATGTTCTTGAGTGACTGGTCATTTTAATATAAGAAATTTGTGCATATAAAGATATATTTTCTTTGTTTAAAATAAACAATACTTTCATTTATACATTATTATTATAACAACAGCAGCAGCAACAACAACAGCAGCAGCAGCAGCAACAACAACAACAACAACAACAACAATAATAATAATAATAATAATAATAATAATAATGGTTGTCATCGAATAGCTACTATATCCCACTCGATGGCGCACTTTTCACGCTTAAACTATAAAATATAATTCCCAGGCCGTTAATTATAATCATTTTGATGTGTTTTTTGTAATGCGAAAATAAAAACAAAAGAAAATCGTCTTTTTTAAATATTATTTAATTTCAAATATTATTCTTTTATTAACGTATACAAATTAAATGATAATAATAAATGTAAAATAAAATAAACAAATTACAATTTGATTCGTCTTTTTTAGTTTGCTTTTTATTAGAAAAATCAATTTTCTATCAGAGATTTTTTTACTGGGGTTACGGCTTTTTTGTTGTTGTTGTTTACCACTATTTTTTATTTCAAATCGAATGACAACTAAAAGTAAAAGTTGTTACGGTAGGTTTAGGGTTAGTTTTAGGAAACAAATTACAATTTGATTCGTCTTTTTTAGTTTGCTTTTTATTAGAAAAATCAATTTTCTATCGGAAATTTTTTTACTGGGGTTACGGCTTTTTTTTTGTTGTTGTTTACCACTATTTTTTATTTCAAATCGAATGACAACTAAAAGTAAAAGTTGTTACGGTTAGGTTTAGGGTTAGTTTAGGATTAGTTTTAGGGTTAGTTTTAGGGTTAGCTTTAGGGTTAGGTTTATGGTTAGTGTTCCGTTGTTTGTAATGCTAAAATAAAAAATATCAAAATCGTATTTTTGTAAATATTTTTTTTTACTAACATCTATAAAATAAATGATAACAATAAACGTAAACTATATTCAACAAAGTATAACAGTAGTCGGAGAAAAGAAAGAAACTAAAACTTTTTTAAACAACGACAAATATATATATATAAAATGTTTATAATATATGCTTTTTATGACATTTAAAAAAACAGTGTACAATTGTACTTTTCTTTCTGGATATTTTTGTGTTAACGCTCTTTTTTATTTCAAAAATATACACATGGTACAATCTTAAAATGTCTCATGGAAATGTTACGAACAGTACATTACTTGACGCGTTACCTAATTCCAATTCACTTTATACATATATCTCGTCAACATTTACTACTTAAAACTTCAATACACTACAGTGTAAAAAGTCTGTTAATTATTACTTTACAAAATCTGAACATTTCAATACTTTAAAATAAAAAAAAAACAATGAAAATAACATTTCCATCCAATTCAAAAAAACACACCCTCTCCCCAAGCCGTAACAATTTTATAAACTGTGCGAATTGGGAAAATGTATTTGCTGCGTAAACATACATGCTGTACTGCGACGCGACATAGCGGCCTGCAATCTGTAGTACAACAAAAAAGTTGTATTATAGAAAACGCGGGTTCGAACGTGTCAGCCGCGGTAAACGGCATTTTTATGTGTTTTAGCGTGAAAACAGTGCCATCCAGTGGGATATGGTGGCTCACTTTTATACTATCATATTCTAATTAAATTTATTATCAATTATCAAAAATCGATATAGTTCTATAGTATGTACTAATTAAATAAGTATCTATTAAAATCATGAGACTGTGAAGTAAAGTTACAAAGTAATAAGTAGATTTACATTGACTCAATATCTTCCAAACATATTGTCTCAATGGCATAAGAATACTATCACCTCCTTACTAACTTACTACTACCTCTATAGCATTCTTATGGCTTTTAAATAAAATAAATTATCTTTAATAATAATAAAATAAATAAATCTTAACTTTTAATTTTTAAAATATAATTAAATAATCTCAGGTTCTTCTAATTATCTTAAAGTAATGATAACTCATGTAAATAAGTATGATATGGGATTTTATATCAAACCTAAATACACCTAACTTATTCTAATAATAATAATGCTCAATACTAATCTTAGGGTATAACTTAATCTTATCTACTTCTGTTATATTATTAAGTATTCAATAAATAAATAATCATATGTATATCTTTTATTTCATATAGTATCTTAATTTTAGAATAGATCAAAATCTTACAACTTAATAATCTGTGGCAATAAATAGTATTGTACTCTTATATTATGCATTATAATTACTCTATGACCATTGTAATATGATGTAATAATGTCAATCAATTCTCATAAATGATAATCAGGTAAATATTGTATTTATTTCTAAAATAATATTAATAAATTCACATTGTGCAAATATTATGTTTGTTCAAATTATCTGCTGTCAAATGCTGTGGTGCAAAATAATGAACTCGACACACTTTTAAAACAAATTAAACAAATTTATTTACATTAACTTTGATTAAGAATTTATTTACAATATTTACAATTCAAAATTAGGAAAACAAAGAAAATAAAATAAGAAAATAATATAATACAATATGTTTGACTACTGTTGTTAATTCATACTCCTAATAAGTAATTATATATTTTTTAAAATGCTGTACTAATAACATTGAAGTATGTTTTCAAAACTCAGACTTTAAATAATATCAGTGAACTTCAATTATTACACAGGAAAATTTATGTAAATAATCTTTATGTAACATATGTAAACAATTAAACTTTATTAATTAAATTGCTACATCACTTAAGTATTGCTATTATTCATTTTATAATGTACTAGTATGTGTTTACTTTATTACCAGCATTACTTTAATAGCATAATATAGAAACTAATGTATCCTCTTGTAATGTAATAATAAATAATTGACTATAATTTTATATTTCACTTAATGCAATTCATGCTATATGTTTTTATTAAATATGCATTACATATATGTACTGTTAAAATAATAATATTTAAATTATTCATCAATTTCAAATTCATAAAGCACTATATTAGATAAATTTTATGATTCTTTTCTGTATAAAATTATTACTTTAATCCATGTGTTATACTACTCCTTCCTAATAAATTTCTATCTACAAAACATCCTTTAAAACTTATTTAAACTTTCCGGAAAACAATCATCTACTTTACATAAATACTAATTATTCAAAACTATTTATACCTCATCATATTCAGTAAACCTTTAATTCAAACATAAACTTCTACATAAAACTTAACTTAATTTATCCAATAAAATATAATAAAATATAAACTTTGAAATCTCTTCCTAACTTTTAAATAAAATAATTACCTATATGAATAATAAATATAATTTTAATACTACAACATAATAATAATAAAAAATAAAAAAAAAATAAAAATTTATTTACGAAAGAATCATATAATTATTTCTAAGCTTTTTATGTAATGTTGTATCATATTTATATCATAAATTCAATTTATGCATATTTAAATAAACTGTTACTGCCAATATAATGTGTGTGTATTTTTAAAATATTCATACATCCATTCAACAATAACATAATATTTGGTTGATCTAAAGAAAACATATTAAATACATTAAAATTATTATTATTATACAATTTTTACCATAGATAATGAATTAATGTCCAGTCCATCTTCCAATATTCTTCGGAATTACAGCTTCATAAAATAATTCACATTTATTCTCACAATCATTCTTTAATATATATTCCGTGTTATATTAATTATAAAATAAATTTATGCAATTAATTATATTATATTACTTTAGTTATTATTTTAAGAAATGTACCTATCTTATTTTTAATAGATTAATAATATTTAACTTTTATATTAGATAAATACAACAAAATTTATATTACATGACTCCAGCGATGTTTTCTTTTCCACCATAAAGTTTTTTAATCTGAGGTACACATTCACTAGAACACCATTTCCTGTTTCCGGTCCAACACGTGTTTTTTAAAAGTTGATGAAAACGAAAATGTTCTTTTTTTAAAAATAAGTTCCCACAAGAAAATAAAATAAAATTAAAATAGTTTATAGGATCCTGGTTTAGTTCTTTTAAAAATATTATTCAAAAGTTATTATTTTAAATTAGTCTATAGTTTATGAAAATTATCATTTAATTATTTTAAATTGATTGGGACGTCCACATATTTCTTGCGCATTTTTTTTAACAAAATATCCAGGTAAGAATAAGTTTCTTTATTTATAAAACGGCCAGCATTTAAATTATTTCAATATAATAATCCCATTATATTAATATTTTTAGCTAATTATATTTCAATTGACTTGCTTTTAAAATTATCAACATTCAGTCTTTTAAACATAAAGTCTTAACAAGGCAAATATTTATAAAACTACTTTCATTTTTAATATCTTTACTTAAGATATATTTTTTTTAAAATTTATAGCTTGCAAAAATACTTTCTTCATAAGAAGTATTTTATTCTCTAAAGTATCTATTTTCTAATATTCACTATTAATTAGCTTTTAAAATTATATACTATCCAAAATACTACTTTTCTCCATCTCGTAATTTTCTGAACTAATCCAGCGTCTGTCATATTTCTAGGGTAAAGTTTCCGATATATTTTCACTATATATGATGTTTCCATGACCATTTGTTTGCAAATTGAGCTTCAATTTAGAGACGATTGATAGGGAAAATTAAATTAATACTGCATGTCTATCATTTAAAATTTCTATAACTTATTTACAAAGACACTTTTATAATTTTGAAAAAAATGATTTTAAAAGCGTCTATAAAATTACTTAGCTATTTTTCTAATAGCACAATTAACTTGAAAATTCAATCACGAAGTCCTCTCCTAACAATTGAACTGAGCTTTTATACCGGAAGAAACTTCCCATTTGATTGGTAGATTAAACAATCAACTTTGCTGGCTTATTTACATATTTACCAACAACACAAAATTTAAAATAAATAATGACTTATTTAATATTAAATATTTATTACATTATTACATTTTTTAAAATAATTCTTATCGTTTATTTAAATCCATTAAACACTTTTAAAAAATATATTATTTCACTTGATTTTAATTTTAACTTTTATAAGATTATTTTTAAATAAACTAAATATTTTTTATACGTCATATTTTTAAAACAATATTTTAAAATCAGATTTAATATTCTACATTGAATATCTTTATTTTTATCTCGTGATAGCTCACGTATTATTTATAAATTTTACAACATGATTTTTTAAAATAGTTCTGCAACTTTATTAGATAACTTCCACGCATGTTTGTGTATATTTACTTAACATCTGTTTTTTTTTATAACACAAGAAACGCTTATCAACGTCCAAAAATAAACTAACAATTGCATTTTTTAAAATAAATATTTTTAAAATAAATAAGATATTATAACAAATTTTTAAAATAATTATTTGATATCATTAAAATTAAATATTAATCTTCTATTTAAGTATTTATAATAATTAAAAATATTTATATTCTTTTATATCATTATTTTATCAACAATAAATATATGTATTTAATCTTACTTATCTTTTAAACACTTTTAGCTTTAAATACCTATTTATTAAATATATTAATGCAGTATTGATAATGGCCATTTTTCCAACTATATATTATAATCATCATCATTTTAAAATGTCTCTCTCAATATCAGCACAATTTCACATATCAAATACTCATAGATTGCTTTAATTAAACCTTTTTGAAATATTACCATAAGCAAAATTAACATCACATATTCAAATATATCTTAAATTTAAAATTTTTAATAGAT